>PYHW01009726.1:2328732-2363169 GCA_013186435.1 Turdus rufiventris | reverse complement strand
AGTGGTACTGCTCCTTCAAAGATAGTGCTCCCACTCTGCCAGCCCCCAAGGATTTGGGGTGGAGGCAGCTGGAGACCATCAGGGAACAAGAGACATTCCTGCAGAGAAGGAATCACTCTGCCAACCTTCCAGCACCCCAACTGGGGGATGCCCTTGAAAAAAAAATAAATGAGCATGATAAAAAATTAATTCCCTTTCTCATGGGAGCTCCAGCAGGTTTTAAGAGCTGCTGCTTTTTAGATACCACAGACAGCTGGTAAAAAGCCCATGGCCATCAACTCCAACAAAATTAAACTGGAAATTCTGTCTCCAAAAAATAAGCAATGGTCCAGCCCACCAGGATGGCAGGTAAGAAAAAGAACATGCTTGGAACATGGGGAGACCAGGAAAGCTCAGGAACTGCCCCTCAGGAAAAGGGAGGTTACCTGGGGCTTGGGACATAGCTCAGGCACAGCTGAAAATGGCCCTCTAAATAAAAGGACACACATTTTACCCTCACAAAATGCTGTCCTGTGTTATGAGCATCCAAACTGAGAACAAAGTGAAATCTCTATGGAGCTCTGGGCCTGAGAGGCATCATCCTCCCAGCTCTGGGGATTTCCTGCAAGCAGTGTGCTGTCACATTATCCACAGAGCGTGTGGTGTGAAGCTGCTAACCACCAACAGAAGCTAGATGAGGTCACTTCCAAACATGACACAACCCTGCAAGAATATTCTGTATTTATAGCTAATAAAGCTTTGCAGCACAAGTTCCTTCTGTGCCACCAAACCAACACTGAGCAGGGTTAACTGTTTGGTTATCAGCACACAGCACCCAGAAAGAGTAGAAATGGTCTTATTTCAAGCAAAATATTCTAAATTATACAAATTTTTTCTATATAATGTCCTAAAAGTTTTAGTGATTTTTTTAACACCCCACAAGCCTCATCAAAGGTATTTCTAGTGAAATGGCTAATGACAACATTAATATTCCCATGGACGTTTACACATCAGTTTGAAAAGTCTGTTTGGAACTCATGTGACTGGTAAAAGAACAGCCACAGTCTCAGCCACTCATATGGATCACAGGTAGTCTTATCTCATTAACCAAAAAGGGATTTAATTAACCCAAGTACAGCAGCTGCTTGAGACAAACCAAGACACAAGCCTTGGTAGATGAAGGGGTAAATATTTCCATTTGTACATTTTCCCACCCCAAATTACCACACAAAGCTTCCAGAAGGCTTCACTTTCATCCCAGTGCACAAGGACATTTTTCTTTAATGTCATAAAAAGCAATTTCCTCCTCAGTTGTCCTTTAATTGCTCCCTCCACATCCACTGGAAACAGGCAACAAGAAAATCCTTCCTTTCATCTTCCTCTCTGGGGAAGAAAGGCCACCCTGTTTCAGACATGAAGACTCAAAAACCCTTGCAAAGGGATATCTGGACTCTTGACAGCTGCTCTGCTCTGTATATACAGATATATAGACACATTTATCCCTCAGCTCAAGGATTTCATGTCTTCTCAACCTTTATCAGTGCTTCTGGAATTATTCTGAATTCTACTCCAAGAGTAGATATGACCTATACCGGTACTACAGACATGTAACATAGGAACTTTAGAAATAACTATGAGAAAAATGACTGTCAGATAAATTCAGAGCTGAAAAAGGAAATGCAGACACCAATAATGGCAACCCTGAAAGTCAGAGATGGAGAAAAAAAATCTGCCCTGCATGAGCTTTTGTCTTTCTATATTGCCTAATGCATTTCTTTACATACTTCTTTCATATATTTATTGCTCAAAATAACTTTTGTTGTTGTTTCTGTTGAAATTGGAGATGACAGGATATGGTTTTGAAAGTCCCTCAGCTTCCTGTGTCGGGAGGGTGATTGTCAAGATGCAGACATGAAATCAAACCAGACCAAAAAAAAATAAAATAATGAAGTGAAACTCTGTGTCTCACAGAATGAGCTAGTTGTCACTTCCTTCCCATCATGCAGACTTCCCTCCATCCCAGCACCAAGTGGTCAGGGTTCTCCACTTCCAGCAGCAAATACTGAGTGAAACTCATATAGGAAACAAGAAGACCTCCTAAAAAACCAAGTAATTAAAGAAGTTTTTCAGTCAGATTTTCAAGGCATGCAAACATAAAGGATTAAAACCTGGAGAATAGCTAATGTTAGAGCTCTGGGAATATTTTAAGCCTTTCCCTCACTGCTGCCATTGTGGGACTGATAGAACATCGCCACTGGGGCTAGGTGGCTATTTCAGCAGCAGATTTCCCCCAAATTTGAGCTGTGCACTTCTCAGCATTTCACTAAGGAAACAGGGAGCAAGATGGAAACAGGTAAGTCCAGGCTGTGGATTAAAGTGGATCATGGAGATCAGGGAAACCAAAGAATCCCATTCTGCCACCTCCATCTAAACTGGCAGGAGCAGCTTGGAAAATTGGAGGAAAATGCTAAACTGCTTCCTCCATACTTCACCTAAACTCAAGCACAGCTTCTTTAAAAAGCTGAGGAGTTTTAAAAATCCTACACTGCTGGAGGTGTGACCTGCAGAGACACTTGAGAAGAACAGGCTCTCCAGAGAACAGAGCATCCCCTCCAGGGACCCCCTGCTCCCACCAGGGACTTTTGGTATCTGCTCCTCCCTGGGTACTTGTCTTCTCACTAATCAGCCCTAATCACACCACCTCACAAATTAAAACCCAAAAAGCATTTGATCTTCATGTTCCATTGCTGGTGAAGAAGATCATTGTCCCCATCAATGAATATAAAGGGCAAAGACAAGAGGAAAGTCAAGAGGGGAACAACACAACCCTGGCTCCAAACATCTGAATGCCATTTCCCAGCGGTGCTCACTAAATCCTAACACTTTTGCTCTGCACAGAAATCCCAGAAACAGGCTGGGCTGGGTATTTATACCAGAGAGACTCTGGGGACAGGAAGCAGCTGAATGCCAGGGCAGCTCCCAGCGCTGATTCACTCCAGCTTTCCGTGTTTAATTCTGCTTCCTGGGAGAAAGAAAACACACTGTAGCCACGAAATCCTCCAAGCCCTTGGCTAAAGCCCAGGCCAACACATTCCCTTCCAGGAGTGGCAGATCACAGCAGGGACAAAAAGGCTACTTCTGATCAGACGTGACATTTGTTTTTGTCCTGCCCTTGCCAAATCTGCCCTGGTAAATGGGAACTAGGTACTTGGGGAAAAGGTGGAGTGAGTATGACCTTGGTCCATGCTTCTTATCCCACTAAATTATATTTCACAATCAAACATGAAGGATTTTTCATAGTTCCTTTCTTTTTTCAACTATTTATAATAAAAGAGCCCAGTCAAATTTTCTACCACAATCCTTACGACCCATGGTTTTGCTGCACATAGCTGAAACTTTGTTAGATTGCTCAGACACCTGTTTTTGTCAGCAGAAGTGTTTGCAAAAAAGACTTCAAAAAGTACTAATAAATTACTATTTCTCAGTGATGTGCAATGAATAGAAATCAATATGAAGCCCTTGGGGAAAAAAACTTCTCTCCAAGGGCAGCGTTCAGGTTACTGAGGCGCTTGTCAGTGACCATTTTTCTACTTGCAGCACCTAGATCTCCAAGAAATCCACATAAAAGGGGCTCCTGCTTCTCTGATAGCTTTTGAAATTATTTTTCTGGTACAACAGTAGGTCCTAATCCAGACTTCCTTTATCTGCTTCTCACCCTGTTGGGCAGAAGTAAGGATGAGCCTTGAAGCACTCTCTGTCAGATAAAAACTGGACCACAGGAAAAGCTGAGAGGGATAAATCCTGGAACAGATGCATAAATGAGCAATAGCTAAGCCATATGAAATATAATGAAGTGCATACTTGCAGGCTTTGGAGATGGAAAAGACCTCTTAAGGTCATCTAAACCCAGCTTGTGCCAGTTCAGGATTGGCCCCTAGAGTGATGTGCTGAACTTTAAGGAAAAATCAGGCTGCCAAAAGCTTTGAGAAACCCGTTACACTTGTTCCAGGAGAGAAATGAAAATCCCCAAACATCATGAACAGGCTTCAAGTCATGGAGTGCCAGGAAAACTTGATTGTGTCCCCATCTCCCTACCAAACCTCAGTGAGGAGCCAAGTCTAGTGTGTCAGGACACTGTACATCACCAGGATAGCACTGGGAATGGGGACTGTACACCTCCTGGAGAGCACTGGGAATGCAATAAGGGATTGTACACTACCTGGACAACACTGGAACCAAGAGTGAGGTGTGTACACCACCTGGATAGCATTGGAGATGGGGATTGTGTACCACCTGGATAGCATTGGGAATGGGGACTGTACATCACCTGGACAGCACTGGGATCAAGAGTTGGAATCCATGAACCTTGTAGGTACCTTCCAATTCAGGATATTCTATTATTCCTGACTCTATAGATGTGATGCCAGCTTGAAAAAGCAGGTGAGATTTTGCTGTGCCTCTTAAGGATTTTGGATCACTACACAACTTCCAAAGCAATTCCCATGTTTTCTCCCCAAGCTCACACCCACTGCACCCCAAACCCCACCTGTGTTCCCAGCATAGAAAGCAGCAAGGCTGTGTTGATTCATTCCTTCGGGTGCTGAAGTCAAACACATTTTGTGAGTGACCTGCATTTTTCCAAAGCTGTTCCAGCATTCCTGGGTGGGTGACACTGTCCCTTCCTGCACTCACCATGGTTGGAATGCCTCACGCAGTCCCCCAGCACGGCGCTGAAGCGTCTCTGTGCCCCTGGCTCAGGGAAGCAGTAGTAGCTGTGCCTGGAGAAGGGCTGCCACAGGTACACCGGGAACTCCTTCGGGAGAGGAACGAAGGCTGCAGCCGCCTCCTCGCTTGAGCCTGCACAGAAACACCTCTGTCTGAGAGCTGCACATTTCCTCGGGGCTGGCTCTGTGCCAGACCTTTGCCAGAGTCCATCTCCTTCCCAGCCCAGGTGACTGGGCACAGAGGGCAGGGGGACACTGCTGGGATGGGCACACTCAGCTGGGATGGGCACACTCAGCCGGGATCAACCACCTCTCTGTGTTACACTTTGTATTCAAGGTGGCAAAAAATCTAGTTTTGGCAAAATTTCAAAGAAACTATTTCACTGGATTGCAGCTGCTTGGGAAATGGTTTTCATGGCAGATAAATTAGTGGGGAGCTCTGGTCTCTTCCACACAAAGACCATTTAAGAGTATATGGACTTTTTTATAGAAACAAATTGCATTAACAGACCATGTTGGAACAGCAGTGCTTTCCCTGTTTCCAGGTTTTCCACACACAACTGCCCTTAAAAACTGTCACTTCAAGCCCTTGCAGCTGATGTAAAGAAAGCACCAAGTACCTCCAGCTCCCACCTGCCCCAGGTCCCTGCACCCAGGGGATGCTGGACAGCACATTTAGGGATGACCAAACCCAAACTGGAGTCACTGATATGCAATGAGAGCCCAGACACAAAAGGTTCACCTCAGAGGCTCTTCAGCACCACACAGGCAGAGAGTAGGGTCACGAAGATGAAGTGATGATCCTTTTGAAGGGAGAGCCATGGGAAGCCCACGAGCACCCTTGGGGTGCTCCACATGACTCCAACTTCAGTGGAGCTGTGGTGACACACACAGGACACCTCCCAGCCCCTCTGACCACCCTGTGCCTTGGGAAAGAGTGTGAGAGGGCACCTAACTTTTAAATACTAAGGATTTAAAGGGCTCAAAAGAAAAAAAAATCCTCATCTTCAAATTGTCCTTATCCTTCTCATTATGTGGCATCCCATTCTCCAAATCTGACTCTGCGAGACCTGCTTCCGTAAAGGCTGAATTTTCTCCATCTTGGTGGAGTGGGGGCAGGCAGGACCACAGCAGTTCCTGGTCCAGAAATAACAAACTGAGAAGCAGCCACCTTCCTGCCCTCTCTGTGGGACCTATTATCAGCTGTGAGTCAACACAGACAGCTGGCATCTAAAAATGGAAACAAATAAACCAGGAATATTAACAAAGCCCGGGAACAATGGTGCTGTGGTTCCTGCCCTGCTTCTGCACAGCTTCCAGCAGCTTTGTGCCGGGACACTGGGAAGAAAGGGAGCCAGCATTTCTCTGAATGTTGGCTTACACCATCTGCTTTGTTCATCCACTCTGGAGCTGTGCTGGAACTTGGGAAAAGGGCTGTGGGCATCTTCTGCTACCCCATTTTAAATTGGAGCCTGAAAGCCTTCCCAGAACAGAGTAAGAAACAGAGCCTGGGCTTTAGCAGTTTGGCTTTGAGCAGGACTTACCAAGAGGGTCTGGAAAATGTTTATCAGACAGCAAATTGTAATCTTCTTCTGAAGTCAGGACTTTGCCTCCTGCAGGAAGAATGTGATATTTAGGGCTGGCTCCCTTCTGGTACGCCTGGAAAATCAATAGAGAGGAAGTATAGTCAAACAGAGATTTAAGGAGAGAGAAAACAAAATACACAAATCATTGACAAAGCCAGGAGCTGACTCCACGATCCTTGTGGGCCCCTTCCATCTCAGGATATTCTGTGATTCTAATGCATGGGGATATTGCCCAAAGGGAGAATCTTTTTGTCAGACTGCATTTTGGAAATGTTCCCTAGGCATGTCAAACCTAAAACATGGTTAAATGTAAAAAACACATTTGAAAATATTCTCTCAGTGCTTATCTGCTGTGGTGAGGAGTCAGGGATAGAAGGGAGGGGAAAAGCATGGGATTTTCTCCTGAGTCCAATTTGTTGGATTTGTCAGCCAGGACTACGGCAGCCTCCAGGCAAAAACCTCCACTGTAGTCAACCTGGAGCCAGCCAAACCCTGCTACTTCAGAGCCAACTGCAGCAGCACAGGGATGTATTACAGGGATGTACAGATGAAAAGTGTTCTGGGACAGGCACAGCAAGGTTCAAGTGCTGTTAAAAGGATTTGTTAGCTCTTGCTGATGTATCTGCGCAAGGCAGGGCACTTGGCTGTGCCCTCAGCCATCCCTGTGGGGCTTCCACTGGAGCCACCCTGACGAGGACAAGGTTTCACCTCCTACTGCTGGAGGTAAGGCAGCAGCAGCAAACCCACTTGCTCTTGGTTTATCTGGGGGAGTACAAGCAGATCCACGGGAGCAGCACTCACCTCTTTGGTCTCAAAGCAATCCACAGTGTAGTCATTTTTGATCACGACATATCTGTCCTTCCACTTCTTCAGGTCCTCAGCGAAGTGCAGCAGCTCTGCTTCGTACAGAACTGTCCCGGCTTCCCCTGGGGGCTGCAGGGACAATTGGTGACATCTGAGACTCCTCTGCACCACTCACCACCTTGAAGCTTCTATTTCTACATTTCCATAACGCTGCTCTGAGGGCCTTTGAGCCTTCAAATGCAATTTGGAGTGATTAACATCTCTGATTCCAGAGGGTTCTACAGACAAAAGCAAATTCTTGCAGCCCAGGTGAGGAGGCAGCAGAAGAGATCTGCCTTCCAGAACACGGCCAGATTTCTGAGACACAGATTTATTTACCTTTCAGCTGACACGCTGAATGCAAGATCAGAGAATCCTACAGTGGTTTGGGTTGGAAGAGACCTTAAAGATCATCCAGCTCCCTGCAGGATGACTTGGGAGTTCATTTTCTACTACATAATATAAATATTTCATTGATATGGAAAGTAGGGTTTTATTATAATAAAGTAAATTGCTTCCCATTTCTTTTGCATCTGTGTTTTATTAACTGATATGCACCTTTCTGAAAGACAGATCTATTATCCCACCTCACTGCTTTATCTACTCATTTCAAGAGCATTGGAAATCCACAATTTCCAGTATGTTCAGAACATTTAATTTTTTTAATTCTTAATCTAGGAGCTGGTTCTCTGCATTCTCCTCTAATAAAGAGACTTTTGGGTCTCTTTTTTTCTCCCTTCTAATAAAAACTAGCTTTCCACAGTTCACTCCAGAGAGGGAATTACTGCCATCTTCTTTAAGGAACCCTGAGCCACGGATGACAGGATTAATTAAGTTTCCTACATAATCTCTTCCCAGCAAGTATGATCTCTGTCCCTAGATTTTGCAGAACCTTGCAACCAGCACGAAGGAACCAGTTTTGTCCAAATGTCCAACTCTTTGTACCAGAAACTCATGTCATGGCTCTCCTCATACCATGATAAACAACTAAACAAGACCAAGACAAAGATGAATTTTCAAAAACAAAACATCAAACCTGCACCCAGATGCAAACTTTCCATCCCAAACCAAAATGACCCAAATCCAACACGTGCACACGCACTCCTACCCTGGTTTTCAGCAAGCGGGACTGGGAGTGGCGGTGCTGCTCCAGCTCCTCCTGCACGTGCCTGCAGAAAGCCACGGCGTGCTGGCGGCGGTAGTGGGGGCTGAAGTTCTTGATGGTGGCCTCTGTTTTCCCTGAGGTGAAATAGAGATTTAAATGTATTTCAGGTGCATGGCTTCACAACCTGTAACACAGAACCAGGGCACTTCTCATCAGTGACCTGAATTCTTCTCTTTGAAGAAGAGGCAGCTCCAGGATCCCTGATAGTGACCTTTCAGTACCTGAAGGGAGTCCACAGGAAAGAGGGAGGGAGACTCTGGGCAAGGGATGGAGTGACAGGGCAAGGGGGAATAGCTTCCCACTGACAGAGAGTAGGGTTAGATTGGATATTGGGAAGGAATTGTTCCCTGGGAGGGTGGTAAGGCCCAGAGAAGCTGTGGCTGCCCCTGGATCCCTGGAAGTGTCCAGGCCAAGGATGGGGCTTGGAGCAGCCTGGGCTAGTGGAAGGTGTCCCTGCCCAGGGCAGGGAGTGAAGCTGGGTAGGCTTTAAAGTCCATCTAACCCAAATCATTCCATGAGAAAACCTCCTGAGTGTACCAAGAGCCACTAGCTGCACAGATCAGGCAACCCTTGGAGATGCATTCAGAGGGAATTTGTCCAGGAAAACATTGAGTTTGGGACTTTGTTTTTTCTTCTAAGAGCAAGCAAAGAATTGCCCAAATCCGTTTCTCTAAGGAAAGATGCTCTCTGCCTCTCCCTGGGACACGCTGCCCCAGAGCCAAGGGTAGTCAAGGGCTGAAAGGGTTTTCAAAGACAGCCAGTGGCACTGGCTGGTGTTCAGCCACAGGAGCCAGTTTTATCACTTACTGAGATTCTAAAACTGACTCAGAGCACTACAAAAGATTTTTCTAGGCTTGGGCACTACAGTCTCATCTTTGTTTTAATGTAAACATATCCTCAGTTGTGCTGCAATAAACACTAATCTGGCATTGTCTCGCTGTGATCAAGATCTCATGGGTAACAGCAACAGTAATAAACACATTCTTCTCTTCTTCTCAAAGTCTCACTTCTGAGAATCTTAAAATAATTTACAAGCAATTAGCTCATTAACCCTACCAAAGAAATAATGGTGCTTTGCAGACAGGGAAGTGAAGCTAAAATTAAAGGCATGTGCATATGTGTGACTGAAAGTGTCTGTAGCAATGCAAAAACCAGAACCTGGCTTATGATGTAGAGAGCATCCCAAACATCCTGGATACTGGAGAGATCCCTTTCTTCTTGGTATTAGGGAGCTCCATGCTAAAGGGCTTTTTCTGAGCATACAACAGAGAAATGCAATCTCACATCTCAAGCAACTTAGATGTTTTCAGTTTCATTTTCTTCTGCTTGAGGGGGGAAAAACATCATATTTTCTGTATAAGAAAAAAAATGGTAATTCCTGAACTAAGATTCTTAATGCCTTTATATGGACTCCTAGACCAGGACTGGCACAGAGCATTCCTGAAATGGAATTCCTGGAAGTGTTCAAGGCCAGGGGCGAAGAACAGTCTGGTTAAGTGGAAGGTATCACTGCCCATGGCAGGGTGTGGGACTGGATGGGTTTGAAGATCCCTCCCAACCCAAACCATTGTGGGATTCTATAAATTATTCCCTAATTTCCTAACACAGGTGTGCATGAGAGGACAAAGCTACATACCAGCTCCTCTGCTTCTGCAGGTGAATTTCCAGCGTGATGCATCCCCCCAGTTCAGGGGCAATGCCAACACTTCTGCTCCATAACACCACCTTCCACTCCAGCCACTCCCATGTAACCAGCTCTGGACTCCAAATCTTCCATTTCAATTCAGATTTTTAGAGACATACTGATTATAGGATGTGCTTGGCAATAATAGCAGGATATGGTGCTGCTAAAGCAGAATATCCCAGCCCTACAAAAACTAGCCTGCTTTGGGCAGCGGCATCAACTTATTCTCCAAATAAGGACAAAGTTTCCCCAAACCTTCTTTTTTTTCCTCTTGGTCCCAGCCAGCAGTAGGATGTTGTTGGCCCCAGCCCCAGCGGAGTTTCCTGCTCAGGGTTTGCCCCTATTTTGCACTGTGGCTTTTTCTTTTCCAGCTCACATCATCCTCTTAATCTGTTAGAGAGGGCTCTGGGACACTGCACCTCACTTGACTACTGCCTGCATCCTGCAGTAAAAGTTTGTGGAGGAAGTGGAACAAAGAATAAAATTCTGGTGTTGGGAAAAAACTTGCAACAATCAGAGGAAATACCTGTAATTTTGGCAAAGTCTTTAAATTAAGGCTAAATGGCCTCAGAAGTGTCATTCTTCACTGTCAGTACTGCTTAGATCAGCTTAAAGCACAATCACTGAAGGGAAAGAAACTCTGCAATTCACCACATATACATTAGAAATAAGACAATGATGATGTAATTTTTATGTGCAGACTATATTTACAACAAACCAAAACATTAATCAAGAGGCAAATGTTTCTGGCTGTTTGTTCCAATCTTTAAACTATTTGTTGCAAAGGAGCTTTGCATTAAAATACTCCTCCCTCTTAAAAGTAGAAGAAAAGTTTATTTAAAAAGATGGTGAGTGGCACCACATGAGGACCTGGCCCTGCAGGGCTCGATTGAACAGGAATTGCAGAGGTGGGAAGGTGGGAAGAGAAGCAGATAGACTCCTGATCTGTTGTGTTCCTCAATGGAGCTTCAAACTCTTTTGGTTTACAGAAAATAAAAATATGCCATCTGAAAATAAACATGATGGAAACAGTCCTGAGTAACAGAAACTCTTCCCATGAAATGATAACACGGGGCAACTGGAGATAAAATACTCCAGGGTAGCTGAAAAATGAGTTCCCCTAATTCTTTTCCAAATTTAGTGTGGCTGGCTTAGTCAGAGCTGTTTATATGGAGCACAGCCAATGCTCCCACTTGGCTGGTCTGGCAGCAGCACAGCTCCAGCCCATATAAATGGGATCTGAATCCCAGCAGCTGGGATGTTTATCCTAGGAGAATGAGGAGTCTCATCAGCTCCAGGAGGAGCCTGCATGCAACCCCCTGTTCCTGTGCTGGGCCAGGAGTTGGACTCAATGATTTATCCCTGTGGGTCCCTTCCAACTTGGGGTAATCTGTGATTCCAGAGCTGAAATTACCAACAGGAAAAGACAACTGCGATGGAGGTAGAAGGATTTCCATCACACCAACATGGCAAGGTCTGCTCCTCCTTTGCTGAGGGTCTAGATCCTGCTCCAGAATAAACTTTACTAATGCTTCATGATGCACCTCCCACTACACAGAACTGCACATGATCACAAAACTTTAGCATGAGTTCTAGGAGTGAAAACAAACACCACTGCACTGAGAAACAAGAAACATCTACCTGTTGCCTTCCTGGAAATCAGTAATCACCCCTAGATTTTTTTTCTTGCTTTTCCCCTGCCTTTGACCTTCTTAATTGTGTCACCCACGTTGGACACTTGTATGTAACTCCAAGTCATTGGGCCCACAGAATGGCCTCAAATACCCAACTTTTGCTGCTTTTATTGAAATAACTGACACAAAGCCTTTTCAAACAAGGGCACTCTTCAGCAATTTCTCCCAGGGATGAAATCCTGCTGATCTAGCCACCAGCTCCCAGTGCAGCCTATCCAGCTCACCCTGCCACATCTCCCTGCTCTCAACAACATGCTGCCACGTGGCCAGTCCAGGTGCAGGTCAGGAAAACTCGCGGAAAAAAGGTCAGAAAACAATAACCTTTTGGCTGGCATACAAGAGAGTTATTGCTCACACTCCCAGAACTTCAGCCATTTGGAAGTTAAGAATGGAAAAGAGGGAAGGATTTGCCATAAAAGCTATTTCACTTAAATATCAGTGTTTGGCAGTAAGATGACCCTTCCAAGAGTAGGAAAACGTTTACAATCCTTCCACTTCACAGCACAATTGCCTGCACTCAGCACCTTTTGGAAAGGGTTTTCCAAATATACTGTGATCAGTGAGAGGAATCTCTTTGGAGGTCTGGGGACTGATGTATTTTGATGTATCACCGTTTAAGCCCCACGGGGCATGAATGTAAAGGAAGTAGATGACTTGCTGTATTAAAACAAATGTTGGACAAAATAAAATCTAAAAAAATAGGCACTGTGTGCACTGAATGTCAGTGCGCTCAGAACTCCAAACAAGAGTGAGACAGAACAGGAACAAACCACTTTGTCTTATTTCCCTCACCAGGCCATGAGCAAAGCTGTCAGAAAACAATCTGAAATGATCAGCTGATCATACCCACATAGTGATTTACAAGCCAGGATGTAAGCCACCACTGGGGACATGCTTTTAAATTATAAAGTAGAAACCAGTTAATCTATGAAACCAGTTAATCTGTGTGCCTTAATGCAAGCTGAGTTTCACTACTGTCCGTCCGTCCATCCATCCATCCATCCATCCATCCNTCCATCCATCCATCCATCCATCCATCCTTCAATGCATAAACACAGTCTTATTCTCATAGCCCATCAAGGTAGCAGCAAAATGAGTTAAGAAAATAATTCCAGTTTTCAGCACCTGGGCTGACTTCATCCCAAGTCCAAGAAAAGCACAACTCTGATTGAGATAAACATCTGAAATTGCAGATGCTCTACATAAGCCCTGAAAGCTGGATGTCAGTACTGGCAGCTCTGAAATGGGCTAGATGCTCAACAGGAAGAGAAGGAAGCAGCCACTCACCACATAAACTGCTTTTCCTCAGATCATCCTCATTATCAGTTGTTAAATGCATCTGGTAACCAGAAAATCTGTGAAAGGGATTCTGTTTGGCATATCCTGACAGTGCCCACCACCTTCCAGTGCTCTGGGATATAGAACAGTGTAGTGGGATTTACAAGTGATTCCCTATTTCCTACTGTCTTCTTCCTTGTGCAGTACGTACAATGCCACCCAGGAAGTGTTCCAGCTCAAGTGCTCCCAGACTTTATCTAGGAAGGCAGTGTATACTCTCTTTGCTGTTGAAAGCAGAACTCATTTTGATCTTTAGTTATAGAAATAGTACTTTAATTATTCTGAGTCATGACTTAATACCTGTTATGACAAAAAGGGATGGCAGACACAAATCCCAGGTTCTGATTTGGCTGGATCACCTCTCACAGGTTTGTTTGCACTCAGCCAAACCCAGCAGCTCTGGTGGAGCCACGCCTCTTTCCCATGCAGGAACATGTGGTTTGCACTTGGTAAAATACTGAAACTAGTTATTTATCCCAGCCTTGGTTTATATTAATGGAGACTGCTCTCAATAAAAACTTACAATTCTGTAACTCCAGTGGTGTGCACACACCCTCCAATCACCTGTTTGCCATGCTGGCAAAATCCCTGTTAGTCACTCAGTGCAGAGGAGTGGGTAACACCCACCTTGGATCAGCCTCTCCTCGAGTCTCAGCATACAGCACTCCTCAGGTGCTTAGTCCATCTTCTCTATAGGAAAAAACTGATGCTGTCTTGTGAAAAAATCAGATTTTTTCGCCAGTTTGGCAGCTGGTGTGATATTTGTGCTCCATCAGAAGCAAAGCTTTTGTTTCACAGCAAACTAAACAAACACGTTTGTAAATTCATCTAGACATGATCCATGGCAAAAGAGGTGCCAAAAATTTCTACAATTTTATCCCTTTGCTCTTCCTCAAGTGCTCTGCTACAGGAGGCTGAATTTCATACTGAGATGGACAATTATCCCATAGATTTCCATAGGTTTACATACTTATTCCCAGGCAGCTTTGGGGGCATCTCGCATTCAGAGGGAGCAGACTGAGCTGAGTGAGACCTCATGCACTCTATACAAAATGCTTGTTTTGTGAAGAGTAGCTTGTGATCTAGCTATGGAGCTTGCTGGTTTAAGTTAATTCTGAATGCTGTCTGAGTATTAAAAATGAAGACCAAACAGCAGAGCACAGATCCTGCACAAACACAGAGTGGCTCTTGCGTCAAACTCAGAGACTCATTCCTGCAGCCAGCCTTCCCTTCCCCTGTTCCTACTGCCCAATCCTTAAGGAAGATTTCACAAGTTGCCTTAGCACTTCTGTCAGGTTAAAAAATCCTAATAATCATGAATTACATAAAGGCCAGTGCTTGTGGTTAATCAGGCTGAAACAAGCCATGGGTTTTATTAACACTGTGTCAGATAAGCTTATCTCAAAGGCTGCTGAAATCTGCCCTTTCTTGGCAATGGTGTTAGAAGCAGCAATGCTCTGTCTAGAAACAATTACTCATGGTCGGATTCTGTAGGTGTAGAAGAAGAGGTTACAGAAAACCTTGCTCCTATTAAGTCATATCTGTACTAATTACCAAAGAAGAGGAATAGCCTTGCCCTTAATGGGTTGCAGATATGACTAATGAAGATAAGTGTGATTAAAGGGGTGGGTTGGCTGGCCAGGAGGAGCCCTGAGGAAAGAAGAACAATCCAGAGAGGCACAAAGAAGAGAGCTGCTACAGTAAAAGATGTGCTGTGAGGTCATTCTGGGTCTGATGGAGTCAGAGCTGCTGTTGGAGCCTGCGGCTGTAGCTGAGCTGGGTGAAAGCTGTGTTCAGAGCCTGCAAACCAATATTTTCAGTCATAGTCCAGCAGGAAATAGCCAGCAGTCAGTCTGCAGTGGGACTCTACAGCAGGAGCTTGCTGTAGTCAGAGCCAGGATGGCAAAGCTGTAAAGAAGAATAAACCAGGATCCTTTCCCTGTTGTTGAATGAGAGTCTGTGTCTTGGCTCATTTCTACCTCTAAGAAGAGGTCTGCTGCAACAAGATTCAACTAGAATAAGGTCTGACAAAACTTTATAAATAAGCTTCTTTCACAGCACCAGAAGGACTTGGAATTTAATAACCAAATGAATCCAATCTAATTCCTGATGGGGGAGGTCTCATGAAATTAAACTATGATCTGTGGTAAATAAATTTGGAGAAGGTCAATGGTTTTCAAGCTTTGGGGTTTTTTTTCCAACTCCCTGAGCCACAAGTCTTGCTGCTCATGGGGACACAGACACCAGGCATGTCTTGAGCAGCTTTCTCCAACCCAGATCTCAGCACCATGTTACGTGTCATGGGAGGTCACACAAAAATGTTTATTAGGAATATTTAAACAGCATTCCAAAAATGTAAGCCAATGCTACATCACCCTTTAAATCAGGATGATGTATTCCCCCTTCCCTCCCTTTTGGGTGACAGTTACCTCACTGCCCAACCATCCACAAGGCAAAAAAACAAAAAGACACAGAGACACAGATAGCAGAAATAACCATCTCCATGACATTAGTTGAAGCTTTTTTTCTGAATATATATGTATATTTATAGATACACCTTCAAAAGATTATTTCTATGCAATGCTTGGCATAATATACTCATACAGATCTGGGACATACTTATGCTAACTTCTTTTTTCTTAATTACTTTGCCAAATTATACCAAAAATCATATCTCTATCACAAAATTATTCCAGGCAGTACATTGACCAAAGCTATGAGTATACACACATCTTTCCATGAGGGGCTTCGTTTATGCTGAGGTTTCCTTACCTTAGTCATAAATGCCCCTTATTCCCTCACCATTCCAACTCTTCACCATCAGCCCAGAGTACTGTATTTCCCACAAAGTCATCACTTTTTCAGCACTGTGGGAGAAGCCATCATTCCATGGCAGGATTTTATTCCATTTCTCTTCAACAAACACATGAACTCCACAAAACAGAATAACGGTAACATTGGAGTCTCTTTTCTTACAATTTCCTTATCAATTCTAAGGCATTTCCTTCTCTTCTGGCTCCTGTATTCACTGAAAATGAGTAAACAGCATGATTTGCAAAGGATTTTCAGCTAAGCCTATGCGCAAGAAGGGTAAAACCAACACTCTTCTCTAAACAGAGGTCTCAAAGCAAGGACCTTTAATGACCTCCCAACACAACCACTCCTTGAATTTATCATGGGAAATAATTTCAGCCTCAAAGCCCCTTTTTGTCATTCTGAACCACAACAACACCTGGGTAAATACACAGATTTTAACTCAAACAGCAAGCACCATTCAGATTTTTGAGGGCCAAGGCCACACCCATGTCACAGTTGTGCCAGCTGGGACCATTTTCCAATTTCACCTGTGTTGTTTTGCTTGTGCCAACACCTCCTCACCTTGGTCCTCTCTAGGGCAGCAACTGTGGAAGGGCATTTTGAGGGGGACAAAGAGCCAACTCTTTGTGAAAAACAAGAATTGATTTTATTCCTCTTCCCCTTCTTTTAAAAAGGACAACAATTTTTACATATATATGTGTATATATATATATATATATATAATACTAAGCTTCAAATAAAACTTTATAATACAGGAAGAGGAGTATGTAAAATGCAATTCACATTCCAAAGAATTTTTAAATTTTTTACTTGACTTCCCACTTTCCATTGAGCCTGAACAACAAAGATGGAAACATTTTTCCTTTGCAGTGCATATTTAGTCATTTGTTCAAGCTCTCACCAGTTTCATGCTATAATACTGGAATATGACTGCAGGAAAATATAACTGTTGTCAGGGCAAAACATTGGGCAGAGGATGGGAGAACTTTATAAAACTTAGAAGTTCAAGTGACGCTTATAAAACCTCTTTAATCTGTCATGTATTTTGTTGTTACAAAGTTTATGAAATCTCTTTAATCTGTTCTATGTTTTGTTGTTACACTTCTGATGTCACATGGACTTTGTTGGCCCTGCAGATGCTACAGCAGGAATTGTTCAAGGCTCACACAACCTACAAGACAAAAATGTTCCACAGCACTACACTGTGGTTAATCCTTCAAAGCCTTAGCTAAGACAAACTAGACAGCCTCTCCTCGCTTGTTCAGAAAAATAACATAATAGCTCTAAAAACGTTTGCTAAATCTTTAGAAATAAATTTATTAAAAAAAAAAAAGACTACATTCATTATTCCTTTGGAAGGAATACTTCCAAGCATTAAAAGGGTCTACACTCATGCAACTGAAGGTCTCCCCTTTCACAAAGAAACCCTTCTCTACCTCTCCATGGATGGTAATGTCCCTCAGGAAATCCACACTGTACACTGGACTTACTCTGCAGGAGACAGGAGGAAACATTGGTGCCTCATCCTGTGGGAAAGGTTTCTTCACACACTGCTAAAAAAGCATCAGTTCAGGTAGAATTTAGAAGACAAGTGCATAATTATTATATGAAGCTGCTCACCTAACGCTGTGTAAGACAGTTTTTTCTGTGCTTCTTACAGATGGAGAAGGGAATCTACAGCTCTATGACACAACAGATCAGCTTTATCATTCAAATCAGTGAAGAAACACTGGGAAGTGGTACCAGACCATCACACCCTGATCCAGGCTCCTTCAGGAAAGGCTTGGCATGAAGGAAGATGCACTGATGCTGCTGGAAAGTGAGACCTTGACCACATCTCCTCTCACTCCTCAATCTTAGTCTGGTTCTCTTACTCACACTTTACTCTGACTCTCCCAGAGCAGCTGCTGCCCCAAAGTCCCACTTTAGGATAGGTCACAGCCTTTTGCTCTCCTCCAGCTGTGAAACGGGTGCAAAAGGAACAGAACTGGCCTCTTCCCTTCTGAAACTGATGAAATCACTTCAAAAGCCCCTACTAAATCTGGTCCAGGGACAATTCAAGGGAAGAAGCAGAGAAAATGAGGCAGATGAAAACAAAAGAAATGGGAAAAGAAATAGAAGATGGGGCTACCTGGGGCTTTTTGACATGGGAGACCTGCCACTGGCTTCCTATCTCCTCTTTTCTCGCATTCAAAGCTGAACAAGGACATAATCAAGATTCCAGTATTTCCAAACACTGTAAAAGAATGAAACAAAGTGATCTAAACATTTTGGGTTTTTTCTTTGGTAAGGCTAAAAGGATCCATTAAACTTCTTAAATTGTTCCTTACTTGGCAGAGTTCATGCCTCTGATTCCTTCTAAATTAAAGCTGGGACCTTGCTAATAAAAATACACCTTCTCCTACTAAATCAAGACTAACTCCTGAAATTTTATCCTGAAAAGAGGTTAAGTAAAAATCCAAACAACCCCTAACTTTCTGCAGCTGCAGCAGTATCAAAGATGAAGGATTACCTTTCCATTCCCCAGGTTTGCTCTTCCTACAATCCACCAGAGCCAGCAACCCACATCACCAGAGGCAGAAATACTCCCAGGTGACAAGGTTAAGTGAATTTAAGGAAAAAGGGAAAACAAAGAACTGTGTTGAGAAAGAATTTGATGTAAATGCCACAGAGGACACACTCAAAGGAACACTTCTCTTACAGTCTCTCCTGTGCAAATGTGGGGGTTTAAGGCCTCTTTGTTCTGGCACACTTTTCAAAAGTATTTATTTTCTTTTTCAGGATGCTATTTTTAACCATAACTCAGAAAGGCCAGAGCCTGGGAGTGTCTGACTGCAGCTCCCAGACAGGCACAGCCAGTGTCTCTGCTGTGACGGAAGGTGGTGACACACAGCGCTGCAGCTCCCAGTTGCCTTGTTTTCTCCATGGGGCTTGTTTCACCAAAGTCCACTTTTATTCAGTGAAATCAGTTCAGGGGGTTCTATCCAGCCACCTGACATGCCTAGTGATGTGCATTATTATTCTTCCTCCTGGACCATTTTCAGTTCCTCAAACACTCATGAAAGCATCACTGAGATGACAGTAGTTACCACTGGTGTTTGTTTTCTCCATTTCTAAGAGAACTTCCCAGGAAAAAGCTCCACTCAGCTACTGCCCTCTCACTAAACCTGTGCTCAAGGCTCCTTGGCTGCTCTGCTCCTCTGCCCCAATGTTTCAATGCTCCTTCCTTCTTGAAAATAAATTTTAAAAAAAAAAGGAGATAAGTTGCCTCATTTCCTCTCCATTTATCTTTCACCTTCAAAAGGGCTTGCGACAACATGACTTGAAAGGAAAAAACCAAATCCAAACCACCTTCTCCCTGTGCTGTGTTTGTACAGGCTGGGCTCAGAAAGGCAGCTGGGCAGGTTATTATTAAGAGGAGGAAATTTGTTCCTGAGGATGTTTTAGGAAATGGGCTGATGAGAGCTCTCCTGCTGGTTCACAGTGACCCTGCACCTCTGGAGGCTTTCATGGCCCTCCATGTACAGACACACCTGCACACCAGGACCTGAGGCTACACATAACCAACCAGAAGATGTTCAAGGCTTGGGTTATATCCATGGTGGATATAAACTGCAGTCAGTGCATTTAACAGTTTGCTTCCATCTCTCTTGCCTTTGTATGCCTGGTTATGGACCTCCAGTTGTGTAAGTCTCAGCTCTTCCATCAAAGGTGTCTATGCAGCTCTCCCCATCAATCCAATGTCTTATTTATGGCACCAAGAAAAAAGCACCCCTAAGAATGCAATGTGCAAGAGCTGTGTGAGAATGGTATTATTTGGTAATTTATGTGTATCAGATGACATTTTCACTTTGTGAATGCAGAAGTAATCATTAGTAATGTGACTTTAAACACATTAAGCCCCTAACAATGCTCATTTTGAGTCCCATCCAAACCTGAATTCCTCCAAAGGCTGCCTGCATTTCCTCACCAGAGCTACATTTCAAGCCATGTTTGCATTCTTCAAGAGTGGGTTAAAGGCAGCCTGTGGCTTTCTGAGAAACAGGGAAAACCACATAAACCCATTTTCTATCTTCATTTGGGTTGATGAGACTTCACCAGCCTGATGAGATGAAAGATGAGCCCTGAATTTCTATGAAATATTTTCTCACTTGACAGCATCCAGTGTGGCTTCAGAACACCCTGAACAGCTCCTGAATCCACAGCAACCTTTCAGAGACCCCTTATTACTGCTCCCAAAGACCTTTACTGTACAATCAATCATCCCTTCCAAGGAGATGCTACTCAGGCTGCTCACACAGCAGCAGAACTTTTGGCTACCCTGGGACAGTTTCTTTACTGTTTGCCCTTTCAAGCATCTCTGAGCCAACCGTTTCACCAACTGTTTCACCACAGGTTTTGCATAAACCCAGCAGCTTTACACAAACAGCCAGGCTCTTGGTTAAGGAAAAAGCAGAGCAGTGAAAAGTGCGGTAGAACAAGAACAAGCCAGGAATTCTGGAAAAGTGTGTTCACAAAACTCACCAATACGATTCATGGGGTCTTTATACTTTCCAGTGAAAAAACACATGGACAGTGTTGAAAAAAACACATCTTACTGTCTCTGCTCTACTCTGAGCTTTACTAGCAGAAGTGCACCAGACCTTCATAGACAAGTCAGTCAGGCTGAACCTTCTGGCTCCAAAGGTTTGGGCTTAAATGGGGTCAGGACTTTTTCTCTGCCAGTCTCAGAAATGCTGAGGTCAGGGCAACAAAACACAGGCGTCAGATTTAACATCCTCTGAGGGACATGAGCCTTAGCCAACAGCTACAAATCCACAGTTCAGGAGATGACAGTCTTCTTACAACCCCTTCTGAACAAGAAATGAGGTCAGGTCCTTCTGTGGTAATTATTTCCCCTTTAAAAGCACCTCTGACACTACAAAAATACACATATTGAAAATTTAAAGGCATTTTTCAAAACTACTTTTGCTGCCACTGGTGTGAGGCAGCTCCTCCTGTCTCCAGAGCAGCTGATACCAACCCTCAGTTGCCAGGTGGGTTGCTCCACACCTCTGAAGCCAAGCCAAAGCTCTAAATGCCAACTGGCGTTCTAAAAATTGCCATTTTTGTTTGGGTGGATTAAAAATATCTGCTTAGTGTGCTTAAGAAGAACCTGCTGAGAGAAACACAAAGCATCAGGTCTTATCTCATTCAAGAATACTTAGTACAGAGCAACACCAACAAAGTCAAAGGAGATCATGCAGTCCTGGCTTCCTGACTGAGCAAATACTCTAACATGCTTTTTTTAACTCCTAATCTCTGACAGTTCCTCTGATTTGTAAAATACCATTATCTTGAAATGGAAAGAAAACACAGAAATGTAGCCAATAGTAGTCTGTAGTCAATACAGAAGTAAAACTTTCCTGAGCCAGCAAACATGGCTTGGTTTTTTAAAAAAAGTTATTTAAAAGAAATTAGAAATCTCCTAAGTGCATTAGATCCACTTTTTTTGCAAATCTGCTCGGGCAAACTAATTTTTTAAACATACACTCTTCTTTGCTTGCCTACTGTATATGAATTGCACATATTCTGATTAACATTATTCAGCCCAGAATAATTACACATCAGAGAGCTCATACACATAATAAGCTCATCTTTAAACTCTGCAGAACTAAAAAAAGATCCCAAGCATATTTTATGAATATAGGATGGCGTCTGCTGACAAATGTATGGCACAATCCATTTTATTGTGGTTGCAAACAAGAACCAAATGAAGGAATGTTATGGGCTTGTCTTTGCATTATTCAGGATGATGGGACTTCTGAAGGAAAGCAAGAGTGTGTTCTGGAATTGTGAGACTGTGAACATAAAAGAAAGTAAGTCACACACAATATGGTAAAGAGAATACAAAGCAAAACTGCATTTTACCAGCAGCAGGTACTTCACTGGAAGATTCCATATGGTTTTCTGAATCAAACAGCTGCTGCAAGAAGCAACAATGAATCACAACACTTGGATTTACAGCCAAAATTGACAAAGAAATATTTTCAGTTACTATAACCATATTGTTGCAGACTTACTTCAGACAAAAGCTATTTCAACAGGAAAACCTGTCTTAGCCAACAGCTGGAAAGCTCATAGCCAATTCTGGAAGGAAGGGGGACTGTTACTTTTTGCAGATGTCTCCATTCTCATCATCCAAACAGAGTTAAATCTCTGTTTAGAGAGATGGGCCCCATCTGAAATGCAGCTCTCACATCCTCCCAAGGCTGTGCACACTCACACCCCTGGCACAGATTCAGCCAAGGCAACCAAACACAGCAGCCACAGAAACTCAACACTGTGCAGCATCCTCAAATTGAGCCTGAGTTTTGGGGCAGCCCCTCATCCCGCCCAACAGCAGAACTCCAGACACTCAGCTGTCAGAGAGGCTGGGTTTTATTTAAAGGCAGCTCTTCTGCAGATGGTAACAATCAAACCCAGCCAGTGCTTCCCTCCACTGCTCAGCCCCAACACCCTGTGAGATCCAGGCTTAGGAGCACCCCCCAAGGCAAGTGTGAATTTGTTTTATGGTCACTAAAGCAACACCTGCCAATGCCAAGTGCTACGGAAAGAGCAACTTTTCAGTTGACCACACTTCCTGCTGCCTGAATATTTAAGGCACGCAAAGGAAAAGCCTTGTAGCAAGAGCTGAGTAACTAACAAACCACAAACTCTTGTTCGAAATTACTAGGTAGGATTTTACACTCCTAGCAACACATTGGTGTGGGACGTTTGTTATGCTGGTAACTCCTTTGTCTCCCAGTGAGGTATCAGGTTTAGTCACCTGATACCTGGTATGGGATGTGCTGAGCTGCTTTGTGTTTTTTCCATTTGTAAGGGGAGTTGGTGCTGAGTTCAGATGGGGCCGTCCTCCTTCATTCACTCAGAACCCAGCTTCTTCCTCAGACAAACCCAGTGCTGCCTCAGTTTTGATGTCACCACTATGTGGCCACAGCTCCTAAGGGATCACCATGAAGACACCAAGCCCCATCTCCAAAGTCTTCCCCAGAAGCAGATCTCAGGTGTGTGTCACACCAAATACAGACTCAGTTTTGCTCTGGGCACTCTTCCTCCCCACTGCTTCCCTTGGGTTTGTTAGGACAGCATGGAAACATAGAATACTAGAATCATTCAGGTTGGAAAACCCTCCTAGACCACAGAGTCCAAGCTGTGCCCAATCCCCACCATGTCACCAGCCCAGAGCTCTGAGTGCCACGTCCATTCCTGGGACACCTCCAGGGATGCTGATTCCAAACCTTCCTGGGTAGCCCCTGACAATGCCTGACCACCCTTTCCATGATGTCAAATCTGAACCTCCCCTGGCACAGCTTGAGGACATTTCTTCTTGTCCTGCTGACAGCACAGCTTTGTTCCAGAGGAAGTGTCCAAGGCCAGGACGGACAGAGCTTGGAGCAACCTGGAATAGTGGGAGGTGTCCCTGCCCATGGCAGGGGGTGGAACAAGATGAGCTTTAAAGATGCCTTTCAATCCAAGCCATTCTATGACTGGCCTGTTCTCCTCCAAAAACACCATAAAAACCACCACCAGCTTTGATCAGCTCACAGTCTGGGGTGCTCAGGGGCTCTTCCCTGCACACACATCAGATGCAGCCCTGACATCCCTCCCTCACCACAGTCACAAACCATCACACACTCCTCACATCACTGCTTCTGCTGCTACTTCCTGGGCTCAGAGCAAAGACAGATGGAGCACAAGCAGAAGGAATTAAAGTTACTTTCCTTTATAATCACACCTAAAAATACTTCTAATCAACCTCATATGGTACCTGTCCCATTCATTGCAGATCTCTGAAAGTTTGTGGCATAGTGGGCTGGAAATAGCAGGAACCTGATTTGTATTTAAAAGCAGGTAAAAACCACACCAGAGAACCAGATCTATATCTACTGCAGAATGTAAAGCTGGATGAAATGCATCATTTAAAGGAGAAGCTCACATATGGCTCCTGCCACCTTCTTTTCCTGATTTAGAGAAGTGCTGAGTGCCTGAGCACAGCAACAACCTGGCTGGAAATTTGCGGAGAGCATCAAAATCATCAGTTCCTAAAAAAATTAGGCACCAGGTTTGTCAAACCCCAAATGAACAGCCATAACTCTTTGTGCATGAAATCAAACAGCAGCAAGATCAGCTGAGCAATGCCTGCACAGAGCTTTGCAGCTTGGCAGGTGTACAGGAAATCTCAGAAGGAAAGAAAAGAACCAAGCAATTAATCTGGGACTTCCTATTGAATGAAGCAGTAGAAAAACACACCAAAGATAAGCCTTTGCACCCTGGTCTCCTTCAAGCATCAGCAGTGAGCTCAGGGCTTCAGATCCATGGAGCTTTTCCACTCACACCCAAGCCTATAAGGCACAAAGTTGTGTTTGCTTTGCCCACAGTAGTGAACAGCTGCTGGTAGCTGTGGGCTTTGCAGCTTTTTCTAGCTTGTATAGAGGGCAAAACATGGAAAGAGCAGGGTTCAGTCCCACAGGAGAACATGGGGAGTAGCTGGAAACCTCCTTTCCCACTCACCTCCAGTTTCCCTTATTCTACCTCTATGGACCTCAAACCCTACCCTTCCAAGCAGGCCAAAAAGAGCTCAAAAGAACATCCAGAGAGGAAAACATGGGGATTTTTAGCTTAATTCACACCAAAAAAACTCCTCAGCCCCAATCCCCCCCCAAAACCAAAAAAAAAAAAAAGAAAAGAAAAGAAAAAAAGAAAAAAAAAAAAGAAAACCCACAAAAAAACCCCAAAAACCCAACCAAAACCAAAACCAACCAAACACCTGCCCAAAACAAAAACCCTCATCCATTTTAGCTACAGTTTTCTCAAAATGGCAATTTGGTGCAGATGCTCAGCATAGAAATTTCAGTCGGGACAGCTGAAGGCTGGCAAACACTCATCTGCAACAGCAAACACTGGAAAGTGTCTGGCAGACTAAATTACACCGATATTGTTTTACAGAATATCCTTAAAGAGAAAAAAAGCTTTTTTGTCCTTCCTTTTGCACAGACCCTACCATTAAATCTTTGCCTGGGGATGACGAAAACTTGCCTTTCCTCTAGTGTGACCACTACAATATTGGAATATCAAGTGAAAATACATAAAGATCCTCTGTATCATGCTCAGTAAAAGCAAGCTGATCTTCAGACAATGTTCACCCATGTTAAATACATCCCAAATCCTCCTCCAGGACCGGTGTCTCCAGTTACCACCATCACAGCACAAACAGCAAATGTGGTTTCATGCAGAGGAAGGGAAATACCACGCAAAGCTTTAGAAATGCCTTCCTGATCCAGGAGATGAGAAGAGCTGAGTGAGATGGAGACTGAATGGCAGGATGGTGCTGGCATCTTCTATAAATTTGAAGCAGCAACACCTGTGTACCTCTGAAAAGAGCAAGGAAAAGCTCCTTGGCAGGCAGCAAATTTTCAGATACAGCATATGAGGGTAGTTTTTTCAGCTGAGGTCCCAAACACAATGAACAAAAAATAAGTAGTAAATGGGCTATCCCAGGAAACCAGCAGGGATCTGGTGTGCATGGCCAGAGGTGGCTCTGAGCCCTGCAAAACCTTCAGCTCCCTTCACATGGAACATAAACCTCCAGGGGAAACCAAGATGGTTTTATAACATACACAAGCTGTAGGTATTTTTTCCTAAGGTTGGATGTGAGGGCATTTAGTGACAGGCTGGCAGAGCTAGGATTGTTCAGCCTGGAGAAGAGAAGGCTTCAGGGAGAACTTGTTGAAGCCTCTCAGAACTTTAGGGGGGGCTTATAAAAAACAAAGGACACAGCAGATAGTGACAGAACAAGGAGTGATTCTAAACTGCCAGAGAGCAGGGTGAGATGGGATATTTGGAAGAAATTCTTCCTTGTGAGGGTGGGGAGGCCCTGGCACAGGGTGCCCAGAGAAGCTGTGGCTGCCCCTGGATCCCTGGCAGTGTCCAAGGCCAGGTTAGACAGGGGTTGGAACAACCTGGGCTAGTGGAAGGCGTCCCTGCCCATGGCAGGGGTGAGACTGGATGGGCTTTAAATTCCCTTGCCACCCAAACCATTCCATGATTCTATGATTCCATGGTCCTGGGCACTTAAGGATCCAGCTGGTCCCCAGCATGGGTGTCAGTGATTGACTCTGCCTGCTGGGGTCCATCAGCAGGTGCTGCTGGTGCTGTCACTGCTCCAAGGGCTGGCACAGGCTGCTTCTCCTGACCCTGCCACAACCTGGTCCCGTGTCTTCAGCTCCCTGGACCTCTGCGTTAGCTTTGCCTGCTTGCACAGTAAAGAACCAGGAATAGTATTACCTTACGATGTCTGTGCCTTGTGAGGAACAACACATCCCCCACACAACAGCCCACGTGGAATTGAGGTGTAAATGACCTTTTCTGCTTTTCTGACCCTAGAAGCACAATAATCAATGAACCTGGAAAAACACCAGCATTTTGGGGAACTACGAGCAGACAGTCTAACAGCGTTACCAAAGATCTCCTCACAAGCTCTCTGTGGTTTGAAAAGGCCTCACTGGTGCTGGTGGTGTCGGGGAGAGCCCAACAGCTGCCAGGCTCTGCTGTGGGCGGCTTTTCTCGGCAGAAACCGCTACTGAGAGGATGCTCCTCACCCACTCTTTCAGCAGAGACATGCAAAAAACCCAACCTGGAGACTAGTTGAGCAAAAAGCTCTAAAGCAGAATTCCTTCTGAAGGACAGACCACAGCTCGCTTCTGGGAAGTTAGAGACAGTGGGCAGCAAGCCAAAAACCTGCTGCTCTTTTCCACCGAGGGCTGGAGAGGCTGCCTCGGTGACAAACCTGGAGCAGCGTGGCTTTGGGCAGTCCTAGAGCAGCACACCCTGCTGCTCCAACCCAGGGGTGGCAGAGCCAGGTCCCTCAGTGTCACCGGGCACCAGCAGCAGCACCCACCCAGCTCCATGGCTGTAGGGCTGGAGCTGTAGTGGTGCAGGCTGTAGTGGTGCAGGTTGTAGGGGTACAGGTCTCCCCCATTCCCACCCCAAAAACCGCCTGGGACACACCAGGTCCCCAGCAGGAGTGCACAGAAGCACTGATGGTGTCCTGCAGTGATTTGGGTGTCACCCCTGGCACTGCCCACCGGTGCAGGGCACAACTACAGGCGCAGAACCGGTCTCATCACAAACAGCACCCAAAAGGTCACTGTATCACTAGATTCGGCTTCAAGTATTTACTTATAACTACTCTGCTCCTGATCTCACTCATTCCCTAGGAGAGTTTCAACCATACAAAAGCTATCTACATACTTTTGAAAAGTATACTGCTTTTAGCCTCTTACTCATGTATTCAGGAGAGCCCAAGAGTCAGCCTTGCTTTTGTTTTCTGCTTCCTGCACTGCAGCTAAGACAACTCCCTAGCTTTAAAAAAAAATGCAATAAAAAAGATGCAATAACTAAATAATTTTGCTGGTACGACAATGACCTAAATATTTTGGCTTAAAGCTTCAATACTAGCCAAAGTGTAAGAGCAACTACTTGGTCAAACCTATTAACAAATATCACAGAAGCATGAAAATTAAAGGCTTATGATTTCAAGATGTAACACTTAATTAAATACTCAGGGAAACAAGGTCACTAAAATCTTAGGTTATCCATGCCAAAATAAGCTTGAGTGTAGAATCAGCAGCAAACTTTTTTTATATATATAAGACTACTAGAAAGACACAGGACAAAGATTTTAGGAGGCCCACGCAGGAGAACCCTTTTTACACAGAAGTTTGAGCCATTTGCACAAGCTTTAATCTTGCTTTGATGTAAGAATTGGCCTTGTTTCATCACTCTCCTTTAACTGCAAAAGCAAGTAAAATGCTTGCAAGCATGTTCAAAAACTTGAAACAACTTTTAATTGTTCTCTAAGTGTGAAGAGAACAGCGTGGTTATTGCATGCAAAGGAAAAAGCTGTACTTTAAAAGCACATTCCTAATGAATATCATCCTTCCCCACCTAGACACTGGCTCTGCAGCTGCCACTGCCAAAAGGCACCACCAACAAAGCTGCTTTCATCATCCCAGAGCTTGCTTTTTCTCCCTTTCATACCAATAAAATGTCTATCAGATGCAAAGATTGGCTTACAATTTGTGGTCAAGCTGCAGTAATTTAAGAACTTCCAGTGTTCAAGATTTTGGAACACATCAAGTACAAAGGCACAGCACATTTACAGTGTGTCTCTCAATTACAGATTTGGGGCAAGGATGAGCCTGTTTCTCACTTTTTCTATTGAGGCAGTCTTTCCACTCATCTCTGTGCCTAATTCAACACTATATAGTTTCTTCTACAATGACAACAAAAGCATGAAAAATGCCACATGACTTCCCCTACAACCCTGTGGTTTCCCTTCCCTCACACTACCTAAAAAAAGACCAGAGAAAATCCACATTTTGTTTTTCAGACCCAGTGATGCAGTACATCATCTTTAAGGGTAGTTCTTGTATATGGATTGCTTTGGTGCAGGGGCTTGAGATGATCCTGCTGAACAGAGACTAATGGAGCTCTGGGATTTTTGTGTTTAGCAAAACCTCAAGCCATATACAGAAGGTAAATGGGGTGTGATCACTGACAATACTTCTATTGACAAACTAATGGATGAAAACTTTAAAAATTCACATCTTACTTTGATTAGGGAAATCTTGACCATGCCTGTTGCAAGATAGCATGGTTGGAAACTTCCAAAATTGCTCATGGAGCTTTTGAGAGAAGTTAATAATGGACTATTTGAGCAATGGAAATGGAACAGAGAAGGTATAACCTGCCTTACTCTCCCAAATCTGAATCTAAAAGTTACCAAGGACAATCAATTCTGTTCACGTGGGTGGCAAACACCTTTTCCATCAATCACATCCCTGGGTGCCTTTTTCTTGCATTCAATCAAAAGGTAAGAAAAAGCACTTGGCCCCTTGAATTAAAGGCTATAAAACCCAAAGAGAAGCTTCATCTCCTTTCCAGCACAGGCAGGCACCATTTATCAAAACTATGGGATGAAAATCTGCTACTGGCTCCAAAAGCAACAATCCCTCTGAGCACTAAAACTTCTCAGAAAACAAGTAAAGCCAAAAGGATTTTCCTTTAAAAATCTCATTTCTTACAATATTCAAGAACTTGGAAACTTTGCAAGGTGCATATAGCAGAATCTTACATGCTTACTTGAAATCTGAATCTCCTGTGCTCTGCTCTTCACTTCTTCCTTCTGTGGTTATTTATCCCTATTTGGATTGGACCAGATGGTACTATCATGAATTCTGGATTTAATACATACTTCTGAATGAAAATACTATTCTGCCTCTTCCTTAGATTTTGGGAGTTGCAGCTAAATCCAATCAGCTTTTACACAGCCTCTAAGAGCTACAAACTAGGTGCTGTTAAGTCCAGAGAGACCCCACACTTGTAAAATTTGGTTGGAATGACCTTAAAGCCCATCTCATTCCACCCCCTGCCAGGAGAGGGACACCTTCCACCAGACCAGGAAATTGTTCCAGGCCTGGGACACTTCCAGGGATGGGGCACTCCTGCTCTGTATGATGCCACAGCCATGCTCACCTACAGAAAATGGAAGAAAGAATTTCTGAAACATGGAACAAACCAGCTTGGAACAGGCTGGGAGCAAAGTCAGGGAGTACAGCAAGACTTGTACAGAACCCTGCTGTACTTGCAGTCACACACCAAATTAAAACCAGAAGGCTAAGTGACAGTTTAAAGCAGAAAATCCAACATCCAGTCTGAGTGCCTGTCCAAAAAAAGGCCAGCTTTTCCACAATTAATTCCAAGTCATTCTTCCATCTTGCAGCACTCCTCCTGCCAGCTCTGTGCACGCTGGCTGAGACTTTCACTCCAGAGCTGAATCAGGCACTTGGGTTCTGTCCCTCTGAGTCGGTGGGACTCATTTTCCATCTAGAATTCCCACTGGAATTTATTCAGCAGGTTCCCTGGAAAGCTAACAACCCCTTTCCCATCTTGTCTTTCAAGTAAAGGATAAAGCAGTCTCCTCTTCAGCCTCCAAAATGGGACAGAACAGGACTCTCTCTGCTTTTTCAAGTACTCTACATCTTGTAGGCGCTACAGCGTGTGATTGTTGTGCAAAAGCCCAACTTAATTAACACCACACTGAAATTCCTAAGTAAAACATATGACTAGAAAGAAGTTTCTTACAGACATTAAGTAAGAGCTTTCACTGTCACCTCAAAAGAACATCTAGAAGGTCTGCCTGGAAAAACTTCCTAAACAATGAGGAATTCCACAGGGTGAATTCTGGGTGGTGCAGGGTCACAGCCACCATGCCCTGTGCTGGGGGATCCCACCTGCCTGGGGGAGGAAAGAGATGGGAAAGAAGGGAAGGAAGGAAGAAAGTGCATTTAAATAAACAAATCCAAAGCAAATGACTGCAAAGCCTCATTCTCTGGACAGATGTCTATTTATAGAAATGGGTTGCCAGGACATGGTCAAACATACCAAGTATCTTTAAGAAAAAACAACCTCCGGAGAAGTTCAATTTTTCATATGCTGAACTGGTTTGGAGATGCACCTGTTGAAATTACTGGTGTTAGGTGCTTGAAATCTTTCCACTGCTGTGAATTTTAAAAAAACTAGTCCCAACACACAACATGTGAGCAGAGCATGGCCACCTGCTAATTCCACTGCTGAGACTGCAGAAATGGAAAATCATCAAGACTTCAAGGGCATTTCCATCTTTGCCCACTCTAAAACCCTCATCCTTGATTGTTTCCTGTCTGCTGGTAGGGACACCAAGCAACCCTTTTCCATCAGCAATGATGACACTTCTGGCACAATCTCTCAGGACGTACCACCAGGCTGCTTCAGCAGCACTTTCAGCTGATTCCTGAATTTCATGATTGCACCCCAAGGCCGTAACTCCCCACCACCAGCCTGGACCGCTCCCTCTTGGGTGTAGTGCTCCTCAAGCATCATTAGACAATTCACCCAACAAACAACTCCCATCACAAGTTTAGCCCATGCCTCATCAAACTGAGAGCACAAATTCTTTTAATAAACTCTTTTCACATGACCAACTCCCAGTCTCCTAATTATTACTACCATGTTTTAAACTCTGTTTCACTCACATCCTGAATAATCCCCATGCAGTCCCACCAACCCCCCACAAAGCAGGATTATCTCTGCCACAAGTCTTTTTCAAGGTCCCAGTCCAAAACCTAGAGGAATTACTATAAAATTTTAGTTTCATTTCTGAGGGCTTTAAATAATTTTACTGCTTGCAGTGTGTGTGCGTTTAAAATATCTTATGGATTTAAATTCGTGGAAAAATGCATTTTTCCATAAATCTGGTTAGAAAAACAGGCTTGTGCTGCATAGCACAGAAAGACACCTTTGAAGCTGCTAAAGTTTCCAGACTAGTTATGCTGCAGTGCATGTGGCCCTGCTTTCTCCCACTTCCCCCTAAATATCCTCCACACACCTTCTCCCATAGGACACAAGCTGTCCCCACTGCTCACAGGGTCCCTGCTGACTTATTTTTCCATTATTTCACTATGACATTCGTTTCCTTGAGGTAGGAGTAAGGAATATCAAGTCTTGACATTTTATTCACAATTTCATCCCCCAATAATGTCCAAGTTTCATTAATTTCTACTCAACAAACACGAAAGATGTTGCAATGGCTTGCAAAATGTAACTTCATGAGATACAAATATATACAAAGATTTTCTGAGTGCAAAAATTGTTTTGCAAAGCGTTTTCATCCCCAACTAAGTGTTTAGGCAGTCAGTTCAAACTTCACAAGGAAGATCCCTACCCTTGCAGTTCCAAACACTAATTTCCCTGTGAAGACCACCTGGAAAATCACACATTGGCATTGTCTGTTCTCTTCTTAGGCATTGTTTGCAGCAGGGGATGCACATTACCAGGTCAGTAATTACTTGCTGACTTCGCCCCATGTACAACCATGCACAGCTTTGTGAGTTGGTGGTTCAGTCCTACCACACTTTCCCTACAAGCACAGAAGCTGGAAGCAGTTTCAGGTGGAAATCCCAGGCTCTGCCTTCAGTAGATGCTGCATGGGATGCCTTCCTGGTTTTCATTTCTCCAGCTGGTCTGACAAGGCTCACCCCCATTCACCCACAGGAAACCACAGACAGCAAAGCAGCTCCCAGGCTCTACCAGGGGTGCCTGTGCTGGGGGCAGGTTCTCGAGGGGCTATATGACTGGGTTTGCATATTTTCAATATAATTTTACATCTCACATAATTCCTGTCCTCATTTGGGTCTCCCCTCATCCCACAAGCAATGTGAGCAGACAGACTTTCAGAAGTCAGAAAACCTGTTGAACTGTACCTGTGTTGATGTAGAAGCTGTAACATGGAATTGTGGAATATCCAGAGTGGAACAGACCCACAAGAATAATCAAATGCAACATCCACCACTTTTAATGCACAGGGCATCCACCACCTTTAATGCTCAGCCCCTCATTTCCATTCATTACACTGCGCTTTAGCTTAAATATTGTCTAAGTAAACTACAAGGCTTTACAATCCGTTTAATTTCAGACAAATTAAATTATCATTACAGCAACAAGAAATTAAATTACACCATCATGAAAACAACTATGAACTACACCAAGCTGTCACTTGAAGTAATACTCAGGATTTCCTGTCTTGAGGCTACTGGTATTTGGGCCAATATGTGGGAGCATCCCAAAATGGACAAGTTTGGAGAGTGTTGCTGGCTCCTTTGGGTTGCTGTCTCCCCATCTCCCTCCCTCACCAGTGCTGTCCCATTCCAGCACCTATGGACTAACAATTCTGCTGACAAAAAGAAAGTATTTCATTTTTACTGAGGACATCCCTGCATCACCTGGGGAGGAAAAGAACCCCAAAAGCTGCCATCCCACTAGAAAAACCCACCTAAGCTTCACAAAGCCAGCTAAAAAACATACTGCTTATTCAAGCTACAGACCCAGTGCTTCCACATGGTCCCTCCTGCAATGAGGGGAGCTCACCACAGAGCTCCTCTGCAAATAAATCACAGCAGGTGTGTAAGACAGGCCAGGCCTGACTCTGGCAGACTCCAGCCTAACATCAGCAGTAGGTTTGGTGAGCTGCACTCTGTTGCCATTTAAGATGCTCTTCACAATTCTTTTTCCTCCTCAGAAGTGCCTCATTAATTATTTTTCCAAGCAGGAGCTTCAAGTGGGGGATCCTCACAGCACGAGCAGCAAACTTGAGCCAGGGGATGAGCACAGGATTTTAATTCCTTCTTTCACTCTGACTTCCCTCTGGCTCTTGCCTGTGCAGAGATGTGATGGGTAAATGAGAGCTGAGTCTGGAGAGCTGCAGAGCTCTCAGCATGACCAAGGTACCCTCCCTGTGAGCTGCAGGCAAGTCTCAGACACACACACCCAGCCCTACTTCTCACACAGGATTGATTCCCAACCTTTTGGCAGCAGTAGCTCCCAGTTCTAATTCTAGATGATGTCCAGGACAAAGACCTGCATGATTTCCCCTAAACTAATAAACTCCCTGACTTTCCTAATTTTTTTTCCAGTAAATACACACCAACTTTTTCAGGTGCTCACAACTCAGGGACCAGAAACTTGAAATGCTGAACTGTGAAAATGCAATTTTGGCTGCAGTGTGGGGATGAATGCAAAGAAAAATAGAAATCCATGGGGACTGCACCCTCGTGGTTCTGATGGAACTTGAAACCACCCTCAATGGGGCAGGAAAAACTGACAGTAATGATAGGACACTGTCAAAAAATCTTGGCATGTGAGGCTAGTAGCTCTGCTGACTGCTTTTTGGGTAAGAGCCATTTAATAACTGGACATCCTTCCCAATATGGGAATCTCTTGAAAGACCCACTGTGATTTCAAAGAAGTCCTAACAGAGGAGTGGCTCAATGTTTGCCCTCCCTCTGCACCACAGAAAAATCCCAAAGCAAAGAAATCCAAGGACAAGCTGGGTTGTGGGCACCACCCAGGAGTCCCCCTCTGGCCCAAATCCTCAGCACAGAGTTTGATCTCCCAGCCCACAAGACAGTGGGCTCTCACAGGCTCTGCATGCATCATACATCAACTGCTAGAACTGGGCTTCCTTTTCTCATGCAAACTTTTATCCCACTTGTAAATCTTCAGCCTTAAATTTGCTTTGCAAATATTCTACCTGCTGTCTGAGTGATAAGCAGCACAGGTAAGAGTAAGCTGTGTTTCACACTGAACTACTCAAGTAAGAAAAAGACTCCCTAAACCCCAGAATTACATTCCTTTCCTTCATAATATAATAGCAATGTGCATAATTTAAACCTTTTTTCTTTTTTTTTTTGTTTGCTCTCTCTCTGTTAACATTGTAATGGGATAAAGAACTGCCCTTACAGTCAGACTGTGTGAGGTATCCACCGTTTTTAGCTCGGTACCCACCTGGCAGCGCTGCCACTGCCTCCAGTGGGTTTGGCACAGCATCAGCCCCTGTGCCGCTGGCTGGATCCGCACCGGCAGAGCCCGGTGCCTCGGCATCTGTCACACGGGCAGGCTCCCCGCTTGCTCCCTCAAGTGCCACAGTCTAGAACTCCCTCACTGCAAACTTCCAAAGCACCCCCCTTAA
>PYHW01009726.1:2315029-2328596 GCA_013186435.1 Turdus rufiventris | reverse complement strand
GGAGCGCTTCCAGCGGCTTTCCCCCAGCCCCGTACCTCGGATGTAGGCGCACTTGCTGTCGTCCAGCGCCGCGGAGGCGGAGGCGCCCATGGCTCGGTGCGGGCACCGCTCCCGCCGAGCCCGAACCGCTCCCGCCGAGCCCGGACCGCTCTCTCCGCTTCCTCCGCAGGCACCGCCCCCGGGCCCGGCCCTGCCCCGCCTCCGAGCCGGCACGGACCGGGGCTGTGAGCCCCAGGCACGCGTGTCCGGGCTGCTCCTTGTGCCCCCACCCTGCTCTGCCGCACCGTCGGTCGTCACAGCAAAATCCACATCCCTTGGAGACACGGCTGGAGGCAGAGTGCCCCCAGAGCCCACGCTAAAGACCGTGCCGGAGTGAAAGCGCGCTTGAGCAGGACCAAAATGCCTCACCTGGAGGCAGCCGGGTCTGCCCTGGGTGATGTGTGCGGTGCTTCAGGGCTGACAGTGGCAGCGCTGAGGTGACGTTCGGACTGGATGATTTTGGAGGTCCATTCCAACGCTGATGATTCTGTGATTCCTTGGCACAGGGTGCCCAGGGAAGCTGTGGCTGTCCCTGGATCCCTGGAAGTGTCCAAGACCAGGTTGGACGGCGCTTGGAGCAACCTGGGATAGTGGAAGGTGTCCCTGCCATGGCAGGAGATGGAATGAGATGATTTTAAGGTCCCTTCCAACCCAGCCCATTCCATCCTTCTGTGATTTATGGCTCAGTCTTCGGGGCCATATTGTTCCACTCTTCCCAGGAATATTGCAAACTGCCATTGTATGTTTGATTCCAGGATGAACGGTAAACCTACACAAGCACTAAAATACACATCCCTTCAGTAAATATCATCCAGTGATTGAAACAACTTCCTTAAACACGCAAGCAGACCAGCCTGCAGACCCTCAGCACAGTACGGAACAGATATCTGAATTCTCCTGCCCCTGAATAATAATTTCCCATCATACCCAGATGTGACTTTCTGAAATATTTCCTTCTTTTTTGCTGTTTTTATACCATTAACCGAGCTGACTGGTCATGGCAGGGTGCCATCCCGTATTGTGCCTCATATGTTTTGTATGGAGCTGATGAGTTGCAATGAATATGGATTTTGCTGACACGCTGGAGGTTCACAGTGACTGGAAGTTACACATTTTGCCATTACATACTTCTCATTCAGCTTGTACACATCTGCCACTCACTGTGAAATTGCTTTCACATAGTTCAGCTGTGCTGAACTATGCTGTGCGGTTGGTAGGTTTATCACCATGCCACTCATCTGATGACAGAATGGTGAAACATTCTGGGGTTCAACCTTTTTAAATCAGCCACCATCTCACAAGTCTACAGAGACCTCAGCTGAGCTAAAACATTTAATCAACAGCACTTCTAGAGGTCAAATATGAACTAGGCTCTGTTTTAAGTATATTTGGCTCTGCCTGAGAGCTCTCAGCAAGGTGGCTGCTGTGGTTTGCTCACTGCACCTCTGTAAGCTGTGTGAGCAGACACCAGTGAGGAAATACTGGTTACTGGTGTGCATTTTAAAGGCATTAACTCAGAGGAGAATTCAGGCTCTGCTCAGAGCTGTGTATCTTCTATCAAATATAGCTGAGGAGCTTTTCATAATGTATAGTCACGTGTAATGGGCAAGTCAGCTCCAGGAGTCTGGAGAGATAAATCTTGGAAAATTCATGAGCTGTGGATTGCAGTTCTGTCCCTTCATTAAGTAGATTAAAATATGCCAAATCCCAGAAGTTTCATACCCCAGAACAGATGCCAGAACGTGCACTGAGTGGGGAACCTCCCTGTCTAATTACAGCTAGGGTAAAAACAAAATGAGGAGTTTATTTAGTTATAACATTCTATACTTTGGTACTACCTGATCCCCAAGATCCCCAGGCATTTCATAAATGCTTGCTAATTAAAGACTGATTGCCTTTTAAAGATAGGGAAATGTTGTGTTTTAATGGCAAAGCATGAGTCTTTAATCTTAAAAAGACACCATGAGAAATGTGAGCAAAATCAGGAAGAAAGATAAATGATCCTATTTATGTACTGCTTAAAACAAAATCCATCCTCAAGATAAGAAATTTGCCACATTAAATTTTAAGCTGATGTGACACCTGCACTGCAGCTATCAATGATAAAGTAATACAATCAAAACAAAAATACCTCCAGAACCAAAACAAGTATTTTCCCACTTTTCCTCCTATGAAATCTTAGTCTTTAATGGTTGTGTTTATCTTTACACACCCCAAAATTCCTTCTTTAAACACCTGTTTTGTACTATATCCTAAAGGGCAAAATGAAGGTGAATTCCTGAGTGAAGAGGATCAGGAGAAGCTCTTCTTTCCAAGCAGAGGGATGAAGACGTACCTCTGCTGCCTCTGTGAGTTCCCTTGTGGCACAATGACATGGAGAGAGAGGTTTTCTACACCACCACAGTCCAGGCTTCCTCGTGCTCTGGACCCATGAGGCTGCCAGTGGAAGAAATGGTAGCTCTGGTACCCAAAAAGTGCAGTGCACTGTCACTGCTGTATTCTGCTTTGGGAGGGAGGGAGGGAAGGGAGGGAGAAGGAGGCTGTCTCCACAATCTCATCTACTTGATCTCCCACTGTGTGAACACTGCTGTGCCCCAGACATGACAAGATCCATTCCCAGTGCCACGGGCACAACATGGAATGAATTTCCAGGGGCTGTTTGTCACACAGTCCTCAACACAACCACAGGGCTGGCAACCTGCAGAGGTATCCTCAGAGGAACTGATAAAATCTCGGCCACCTTGCTGGCTGCTTCTCCTTGTGTGGTGGTGAAGGGACGTGCCAAGGAACAAACTCCTTTGAGAAGCTGCATAGGAGCACTTGACTGTGCCCTTTGTTCCAGAGGTTCACCCTGTGTGTGCTCCCCCACAGCCCTCTTGGTTGCCTCAGAGACATGGTTTGTTATCAAACAGAAGCAGTAGAGTGAAAGGTGTGTGGAATCCATTGGGACAGATGATTCATTACCCAAAACTACCTTCTAGTATTTCTCCAAGGGAAAGGAGCCATTTTAAGGCCACTGACTTTGTAGGCAGGATATCAATGTGCTGTTGACACGGCCAAATGTAATGAAACTGTAATGAATAAATAATAATTATCTATAGTTAGAGGAAACAATCATTACTGTCTGGAAGTCAAAATCAGGTTGCAAACAGTGTGAGAGATGTGTGACAAAATAAAAACAGTCTTTTTCTCAGGACAGACTGTTGGTTGAAGTATATTCTGAATCCTTTCCCTGTAAGTAAATCAAAAATGTTACTCTTATGAGTTATTTTCAAAAGGTTAGAAGGAGGTCTTAAAATATAGCTGCAGAAGATACTCTAAGACAATCACAGCTGTTCTGGCTGGAAAATCAAAAATACCATTTTGATAAAATAACCTTAAAAAAGAAGTTAAGAGTTGGTTGTGCTTTAGCTGCTGCCCTAATTCTGCAAGACCAATCAGCGTGGAGCACTGAAAACCCACACATAGAAGATTTTTACAGGTTCCTAATCCCAGAATCATGGATCAACCCATGTTTGGAAGGCGCCTCAAAAGATCCTTGCACTTCTCATGGGAAAAGGAGTCTAAGGAGATTATCTAACATCCCATGCCATTGCACCTTGAGAAGTTCAGCAACAGAGACTCTGCTACGCCCCTGAGGAGGCTGTGCCAGTGAATTGCTGTTCTTGCTATAGAAAGTATCTTTCTTATACCAAGATAAAATGAAAAAGCATGGTGTGAAGACATGGCTGCTTCATATATGAACTGAATGTTCCAAGAAAGAGATAAAACTGGTGTTTATGGTCATTATTCAAATGAAGAAATCAGATAAAACTCCTTATTTTTGTAACTGGAAAGTATGGATGACAGTCTGAACCGCTCATGAAGGAGGGCAAGCAAGGCAAAGGAATAGTTCAATACCAAGTGGTGGTAAAATTATATGATTTTATCTGTAGTTCTACCTTTCAAAGGTTATGTAGATCAAAATATATTCAAGCTGCTGAGTGCACAGTTCAAAGCAGGAGGAGGCTTTGCTGGTTGCCTTTCTCACTCCTTATTTTCTCTTCAATTATGTTTTATTATGTTGCTCATATTCAACATATGAACAACATTCACTGGAATACTCATTGAAAAAGAGTGCTCATAAAAAAACCAAATTATAAATTACATCCATTATTCTACCCTTGCTTGGTTGCAAATTGTTTAGAAATGTCAATTTTGCCCACAGAATTGAATGTGATACATAATCTGAGAGGTTTTTGAAACTCCTGCAATAGAATGTTTTCTGATAAAGCATTCATGGTGACATGGCAGAGTTCTGTAGTTCTCTATTTGCATTTTGTAAATACATATACACGCATACCTAGCCCCAGCCCAAAGCAGGGCTCAGCTCAACATCCGCATTGCTGCCAATTGAAAATGTCCATCCTCAATATCCAACAACACACATCTTGTTCCTCAAACACTAAATACTTCTAAGTGGAAAGGCAGAAAACTTGAGGCTAAAAAACTCTTCTTACTTCATTGTTCATTGATGAAACTTCCCAGTGATGACAACAAGAAGCTTCTCTCTCTTCTGACACCTGAGATTCTGGAGTGGGAGGATTGCAGCAGCTGGGCCTTTAAGACACCAGGTAAGCATAACCAAAGAATGCTGTTTCCCTAGAATTCCTTCTCAAAACTCAAAAAAAATGGGAACAGCACAGTGCCCATGGTACTGACTCAGAGAGCTGTTCTTTGGTTTCTATCCACAAGGGCCCTTCAGTGGCTCTCAGGTTCCCAGTTCTTATGGAGTAGAACCAAACACTTGCAAATCTATTCTGAGCAAGTGGTACTCTTAACAACCAAATACACAATCTGTTAGTACTCAGGGCACATTACCAACTTGCATGTCAAGACTGTTTTTTAAAACAGATTCTAAAATTGATTTATTACAAATAGATTGTCCCAAGTACAGCTCCAGGCAGCAGCTGTGGAGAAGGGAAAGCACTGCACACCTGGAAGGAAAAAATCCTCTCAAATCAGTAACCCCACAAGAACAAGAGATTCTGCCTTACCTTAATGTGAAGTAATTTCTTTTCAAGCCCTGGAGTTGTCTCCTCCCCTCCCCAGTTTTCCTGTGGGAGTGCTGCTGGCCCTGTCATTGCCCTGTCAGGAATCCGATGGGAACACTCTTTCAAGCTTCTTTGCTTGCTCCTTTGATGTCAGCCTTGTGGCTCTTTGAAGTTGGAGTCTCCTTCTGGAAGGCTGGGGGGCAATGCTGGATCTAGAAGAACAGGAAAGTAAAGAGGTACAGCAAACCCAGCACCCCTGGGAATCGGTAAGGAGTGAAATAGATTGTGAGGACATGCCACAAGACTGAGTTCCTCTGGGACAATAGTAAAAACTCTGAATAGGGATGCAAAACTCAGAGTCTTGAAGAGATGGTTCTGGATTTTATTTCCTACAGAGTAAGGAATCCTAGAGTTAAAAATCACCTCCAGCTGCGGCACACTCCATTTGCCTGCCCCAGTGCCCAAGAAATTACATGGTTTTGTATATATGTGAATTAAAATAAAATAAGTGTGTGGAACTTTCCTGCTTTTAAATACACAAAACACATTTGGTAAATTCCAACAGCGTTTCCTTCTCTGCTTAGTCACTAGTTATGAAATCTATTAATGACGAATGAGGTGCTCATTCCTGCTCAGCTGCCCTTAGAGGCTGTATTTTAATTAGTTGGGACATTCATGTCAAAACAACTAATGCACAGCCCCTCATAAATTCATTGCTGAAGTTCCTCATTGTCAAACAAGACTCACGGGTTGTTCCCTCACGTGAAAACAGAGGTGGTGCCCAGAAGGCAACGAATAAGGCACAGCTGAGTGCCCTTCCCACTGCCCAGTGCTCCCATGGCTGCAGAACAGCAAACAAGAAGACACTGCTGAACTCAGCAGAAAATCCAGAATTAAAAAACATGTGTTGGAGATCCAGTGGGCTCTTTACTGCTTCAAATGGGCAGCCACACCTGCCTGGGAACACCAAAACCTTCCTAAGTGGTACAAATAAATTTATAGGGAGGGATCTGTAGAAGGCAGCCTGGTAAGAGGGGAGGGCTAAGGCATCTCACTGCCTCTGAACAGTCTAGTGAGGCAAGATGCCAAATCCAGAAATTAAACCTGTCATTTTCCCATCTTAACTAAGGAAATCATAGTGACTCTGCTTAGAGGAGTAAGAAATTGTACTTCCAATTGATTATCAAAGATGTGACTGAAACTTTCTTCCCAGTGAGTTGCTGTTCCTGTATTATTAACAACTCTTCAAAAGTCCAGCAGGCATAGGCTGCAGAAACTAAATGATCCTGCAGACATGATTAATGAAGGGGAGGGCTAAATCCCCATGACATCTGGATTTGCTTCTTCTGGCCACAGATGGTTTTGGTTGCTTTTTATTCCAAGTATATTCGTTAGGACCAAGCATGGGGTTTAAACACAGCTTTCTGTTCCAAGCCTCCATTTTCCATGGAGAAGCTTCTCCTCAGGACCCTATCCAGGGAGGCATATGTAACAAATAAAGTGGGATTTGCTAAACCATCCTGCACACTGAAGGGGCTGCAAGAGTTCAAAAGGAGACACACAAAGGAAAATGGAATAGTTTGGGTTTTTGATGTATTTTCTGTCCCTCTCTGAAGTGATTGTCTAGTCTGCTTCATTTTCGTTCCAGATAATTTTATAAAAACCTTATCCCTCTGAGGTTTTGAACTTGGAATAGATGGATCACAAAGTGTTTACAAGTTTTTCTGTTCACTTAGTGTAGATGCTGAGAGCACAAGTCCATCCACCCCAGCCTGGCTCCTGGCTTGGGAAAGCCACCCAGCAAGCAGCCTCCCAGCAATCCCACATTAATCCCATCACTGTGAGGCTCCCCTCATCCCTGGGATCCTGTCAGCCTCCTGCTCCTCTGCACTCACCCAAAGGGTGCCTGGACAGAAGGAGGACATCACCTCCTAGGCAGCACCAGCACATCCTCATGGTGCAACAGCCAGCAAACATCTTTCCAATTAATTATGACCATGACTTATGTGTGTGGTAAAACCTGGACATGAGGTCTTTCAGTATCCTTTAGGAGTGCAGATGCAGTTAACTGGTGTGTGACTGATTTTCCTACACTCACTGTCTCTCCAGTTGTTAGCATGGGTAACAATTACTCTGCTTTTTTACCACAGTACCTGCCTTGAGTTCACTCTTGCCTCTCTAAAGAATCAACAGAAGAAACAGCAGTGGCCTTGATTATGTAGTAATGATCTACTTAGAATTGATAAACTCTATGAAATCACTAGTAATTCAGTGGTTTTTTTCAAAGCATTTTAAATGCCAGTGTTTATTTGGCTGTTATTTGAAAGCATAATACTTATTTTAAAGCTTGCTTGCTTTCAGACACGTGTACCATCACAGTCCCAGCCGTTTTGTTGTGCAGTATTGAACACACTGTCATATTTACTGCCTTAAATCCACTCTCTGCAGATCAAAAGAGATCATTTTATTGCTTTGTTTGATAATGTTTAGCAGAAGCCTATATTCTCCTGGTTACCTACACAGTTCATCTTTACCAGACTGGTTCTGACCACAGTCAGCTGCACTAATGTTTATAAGTGAAATGCAATTATTGCTTTTCCTTCCTTTTCTATTTCATAATAAAGTTAGTATTTCCATAGACACTGGAATCCTCATTTTCCTGACATGAGAGAAAATAACAATCTTCTATTATCCCAGCTTTGAAACATGATGATTAAAAGTATTATCATAGATCACAGAAAAATCCAGTTTGGAAAGGACTTCAGGAACCCATCTGTTCCAAACTTCTGCTGGAAACAGGACCCTTATGTTAGGCTGTCCAGGGCTCTGTCAAGCCAAACCTTGAATATTTCCAGTGAGGGAAATTTTACCACTTCCCTGGCAACCTAGTTCAATGTTTAATTGTTCTCACAGTGATTTTCTTCCACTTAAACCCAGACAGAATTTCTCCTTGGGGCAAGTTGTTTGTATTAACATTAATGTGTTTTCCCTTGATGTGTTCAGATGCACAAATTAGCTCTTGCCTGTCTAAATAATCAACAGAAGAAGCAGCAGTGGCCTTGCTTCATTTCTGATGGCACAATGAATGTTTAGCAGTTGAACTATCTTAAGGATGGCTTTTGACACATGTTGCAGTAACTACTGGATAGAACTAGGGGGTCTTTCAGTATTCTGTCAAGGACCAGAGAGCCCAGGAACACAGAAGAGAGCAGGAGGCTGAAATTGGGGGTGCTGATGTTCTCTAACAACTGCTCAGCCCATTTTAAAATGAAGCTTTTTGAGCATTTTGTCTGTATAGAATAATTGAGCTGTAAGGATCCCTGCTGTGGACTGAAAGCAGCGTGCAAACCAAACCTTGGAGTCTTGCCAACAATTACCTTTTACTTGGCACACTGCCCAGAATTAAAATCTTGCAAAATTTTAGTCTCCATTTCTCTGGTATGTTTCTGTAGCTATTTAAACAACCAATAAAATAAAGGGGGGAAAAAAAGAAAAAAGAGATTATAAAAATGTTTAGATTATGGACTAAGCATACATAATGGTCTGGCTATGGTTCCCTTCTCTTTCCCCAAATACCTAGAGAATAACAAGAGGAAATACTAAAAAGAACCAGCAATTTAAACAAAAGCTGTGAGGTCAAACTCTCCCTTGCTCCTCCTTCCTTCTCTTTATCGCTGGTCTCCACTTGGCTGCTGGCTCCCAGCTGAAGGCACTGGCTGTATTGTTAGTCCATGGACAAGAACAATACACCACAACAAAGCTTGGGGGAGCTCAGGGGTAACTTGAGCCTTTCCACAGTTTTGCCTTGTGCAAAGTGAAAATCCTCTAAAAAGAAGGAAAAATAATCTGAAGTTCATGTGGAATCATCATGGGATGGTTTGGACAGGGAGAGACTTTAAAGCCCATCCAGTGCCACCCCCTGCCATGGGCAGGGACACCTTCCACTATCACAGGCTGCTCCAAGCCCTGTCCAACTTTGCCTTGGACACTTCCAGGGATGGAGAGGATCTCTGCCCAATATCCCATCTGACCCTACCCTCTGGCAGTGGGAAGCCAATCCCTGTGTCCTGTCCCTCCATTCCTTGTCCCAAGTTACTCTCCAGCTCTTCTGGAACCCCTTTAGGCACTGGAAAGGGCTGTAAGGTCTCCCTGGAGCCTTCTCTTCTCCCAGTGAACACCCCCAGCTCTCCAGCCTGGCTCCAGAGCAGGGGGCTTCAGCCTGGGAGCATCTCCATGCCCTCCTCAGGCTCCAAGAGCCCCACATCTTCCCTGTGCTGTGGTCCCAGAGCTGGATGCTGTGCTCCAGGTGGAGTCCACAAAGAACCAACCCCAAGTGTGGTCATGACAGATGAGCTGCCACTCATCTGTCACTAGACTGTCACACTAGTTGTGTGTCTGGTGACACACAGCTGTCACAGCAGGCACAGCTGGGTCTGTGTTAGATGTGTCTGCAAAGAAGAGTGCAGAGAAGCAACTTGGCAGGGCTGTAACTGCAGCTCTGGGTGAGGCAGCAGGGCAGAAAAGGCACCAAGAGGGGTAATGAACCCTCTCACTGGTGGTGCACAGGGCTCCACCTGCCAGTGAGCTCTCACAGCAATGAAACAGGATTGGAGCTGGAATCTTCAGTTTAAAGAGAGTCCAGTGGCAGCTTGGCCTCAAGCAAGCACCTGCACCAGCAGGTGAAGGCAGCCCACCAAGTGGGAAGGTGCTTAGAAAGAATGTTTGAGGACAGGATGGGGAGAAGTAGCTGACACTCAGTGCGGTTCCCCTAAATGCTGGATTTGCCATGGAAAGAGACTCAGCAGATCCTGACAGTGCTCCAGTGTCTGGGCTTTGGAATGTTTCTGCTGTCTGCAAAAGCCTTGCATGGCTACAGCCCTGAAAACAAACACAGCCCAAGCTGTAGCCTCATTCCCACTCTGGGAGCACAGGCAACCAGCACTAACTGCAGCAGTGAGGAGGCTTTGTAAGGAGATTTTCTACTTTAACAAGGAACTAGTTCACTGTGGAGGCTGGTATCCACGGCTGGGATTGGTGTGGTGTGTGAGAGGTAGTGGTGTGACATGAGAAATAAAGGAAGCTGTACACTTCCTACTCAGTCTGCTTTCACACATCTAATTAGAGACACTGGGAAAGGTTATACTCCTCACTGGCTGAAGGCTGGAATTGCTGACATGAGTGACAGCAACCAGATTTTCACTTATGTTGAATGCATTAGCTACCAAAACCACGGACACTCACTTGGCCCCTCTAACTCTCTGAGGTTATGCAAAATATAACCTCAACCAAAACTTTAAACCAGCTGTTCTCTCCCTGTTGTTATGAGGTGTTTTCACACCAGAAGTTAGTCCTTGCTGTCGGGCGCCCTCTCCTGCACGTTCACCTCTGTAGCTGTTCTGGTGACAGAGAATCCCTCTTCCTCCTCCTCCTCTTCCTCCTCCGGTAAAATCCTTCCATACAAAAGTTCCTCCTGACCCCACACACTTCTCTGTTCTTCAGATCCCCAACTTGTGGCCTCTCACTACACTCTAAAAAGCTCCCAGGCAATCTTTTTTGCTAATAAAGAGTTACCAGTCAGTTTTCTTTACAAAGGTAAATAATTCCAAGTATCCTCAACTTAAAATCATAGAATCCCAGGCTGGTTTGGGTTGGGAAGGACCTTAAGGATCATCGTGTTCCACCCTCTGCCATGGGCAGGAACACCTTCTACTAGAGTCAGGTTGCTCCAGTCCTTGAACACTTCCAAGGATGGGGCAGCACAGCTTCTCACCACCCTCACAGGGAAGAATTTCTTCCCAACAGCCCATCTAACCCTGCCCTCCTTCACCTTAAAGCCATTCCCTGTGTCCTGTCCCTCCAGGCCCTTGTCCCAAGTCCCTCTCCAGCTCTCCTGGAGCCCTTTTCTCACAGGAGAGGTGTTCCACTCTACTCACCTCCATGGGCCCATTTGTTGGTTTGGCACAACCTGGTTTTTAGTAGTGGGGGGCCACAGAGGTGGTTTCTGTGAGAAGCTCCTGGAAACTTCCATCATGTCTGGCAGAGGCAATTCCTGATGGCTCTGAAGATNGACATGCTGCTGGCCAAGGCTGGGGCAATTAGAGAGGTTGGTAAAACCTCTATGATAACAGATTTAAGAAGAAAATCAAAACAAAGTAGCCAGAGAAGAGGAGAAGTGAGAACATCTGAGGGAAACAACATGGGGACACCAAGGTCAGTGGAGAGGGAGAAGGTGATCCAGGGGCCAGAGCTGAGGGTCCTCTGCAGGCTGTGGTGAGACCCTGCTGGAGCAGCTGTGCCTCTGCAGCCAGGGGGATCCACAGTCCCTGGGGATCCATGGGGATGCAGAGATCCAGGCACAGCCCCTGGGGATCCATGGGGGATGCAGAGATCCACCCACATCTTGGGTCATTAACTGACCCAAACCCCCATCTTTTCATCTGGAGAAGAAAACCTAGGTTCCAGCTCCTATAAAAGGCAAAGAACAGGCCACAAATCCTGAGAAATTTCTACAAGAGGAAACAACGTGAGGCTAACACTGAATCATCACACTTCTACATCCTCCCCTCATGGGCTGATTACCAAACCACTTTCTCTCCTCCTTCCTGCCTTCTTTTTTACACTCTGTCAAGTTGTTCACACAGCTTCCTCATCCCCACTCTGTGTTCCAAGACTTCTCTTTATCATATTTTCTTAGTTTATCATCAAAAAACTGCCAGAAACTAAGAGAAATTATGTCCTAGAGAACACCAAACAGTGCTTTGACTTTTGGCCAATGCTCTGCTTCAACATTTATGGTATTTGATGCATATGTTTTAGAAGATGTTTTATTGTAGCTTGGGGATGAGGAGTAGATGCCTGTTTTCTGTAAAATTTCATGGTCTGTAGGTGCCTTTGACAAATCCTTCTGCAGGGTGGCCTGTTTGAGTCTTCTCTGATCAATGACTACACCATACTACTGTCATTTATTTCACAAGAAAGGACATTAAAAATTTGAGTTTGGTTGCTTTGTGAAATCAGGTATGTACTCTGCAGTTTCATTGTCCAACAACTTTGTATCCCTGGCTTGTTTAGACACAGATTATTTATTTTTCTCTATTTCTGTTGGAGGTGTTCAGTACCAGGCCTGTGAAAGTTGTTCCTCCTCTTGTGGACCCTGTGGATTTTGGTCCTCCCTCCCCATGCACAACCACCAGACTTCTGCAAAATCAACCACTGAAAGCAGTGGGAAAAGGAACCCACCTGGTATCACAAACTGAAACTGCCTCCTGTGAGATTTACTTCAGCATATCTGTTCCTGGAACACAACAGGTTCTCTAAAGAACTATGGAACAAAGCTCCAAAAAATGCCTACATTTTTATGGTAGTCCAAGCTTTGGTATCTGTTGACAGTTTCATCCCAGTGCCCCTTACCTTATCACTAGAGATGCCTGGAACTCCTTTCAAACAGTACTATTTGAATTGCTTCAGAGGTTCGAAGTAGGCTTGTTTTAACTTGTTTTTTTCAAGGTAGTGTTTTCTATTGTTGCTAAATTGTCACCAAAAAAAAGGGTTTTTGGGGGGTTTTTCTTCAGTTTTTTGCTGGTTGGTTGGTTTTTTTTTTGGTGGCTCCTGGAAAAACAAAGACATTTAGATTGAATTTAAGAAGTTTTTTAAAGTGGGGGTGGCAAGGCCCTGGCACAGCAGAGAAGCTGTGGGTGCCCCATCTCTGGAAGGGTCCAAGGCTAGCTTGGATGGGGATGGGAGCAGCCTGGGATAGTGGAAGGTGTCCCTGCCCTTGGCATAGGATGGGACTGGGTTAGCTTTAAGGCCTCTTCCACCCCAATCCAGTCTGGGATTCTCTGACCAGAGCTAGCTTAGCCAGTTCAGAGGTGTATGAGAACAGAGGAGGCAATGCAGAACACCTCAAGTGGGTGCTCAGAGCAGACAGTGTGAGCAAAAAAAAAATCTCAGCTTAACATGGTGAGTACAAAAAAGGCTTCTTTCAGCAGTAGTCACCCTTGAGCATCCTCCTGTTGTACGTTCATTGTAATGTCTGTCATTCCCAGTCACACCAGCCACATAATAGAGTTCTTCAGCGCTTCTAATTTTTATTGTCATTGTGCACCCACTGTTATGTTAATTAGATTAAACCAGACTCCCACTGAGGCTCTAACAATGATAAACATTGTAGTAATCTGTCAGCTCCCTCTGAAACCACTTTCCACAGCTTTGGAAATGTGCTGTTCCAACAGACCACACTGCTGTGTATTGTAAATAATCTGCTTTGATCACACTTGCTCACGTACATTGTAATAATCAACACTGAAAAATAAACTTGTAATGACTCACAACCTGAGGCACATTATTGATCTTTCCAACCAGCTACCATGAAGGGGGTCATGGAAGCAGAATGTATTAATGCTGCCATTTTTAACTGTACAAGACAAATATTGTGGGGAGAGAGGTCCTGCCAGAAATCTAAAATAACCACACATTAATACTCATAATTTTCTTTG
>PYHW01009726.1:2292663-2314941 GCA_013186435.1 Turdus rufiventris | reverse complement strand
CTGACAGCTTTTATCATAGACACTCAGTTCTGTGGGATTTTGCTTCCAGGCCATAAATATTCTCCATATTCTGACAGATTTCTCCTGAGGAACAAAGAACAGTGTAGGAATAAGGCCTGAACTGCTTTTCTTGTCTTATTGTACAGAGACACTCAGCAACAAAGCTCTTCTCGTTACAGACCTGTGGAGAATTAGGACAAATCCAGGTTGTTTACAAGTGCTGTGGAAACCATTATTACAGATGGTTCTGTACTTCTCACTAGCCCAGTGCCTCATTTCAGTGAATCCCAAAAGGTTAACTCTTCTGTATTCTGTGTGTGTGTGTGCGTGCTGATGTATGGACATCTGCTGTGTCCATAAACCTGCATTACACATCCCATTTCTCCTCCTGCTGCAAATCTGAAGCAGATGTGTGAGGCTGCAGAGAATAGGTGTGGGCTGTATTTCTCCAAACTGTGCTCTCGCTGATGTTTGGAAGGCAGCAATTTGCCAAATAGCAGAACCACAGACTTAGAAGCAAGTAACAACATACAGCCACGGTTTCACTTTTCCATCCCTTAGCCTGAAAATAATCAAAGAAGAGTGGAAAGAGAATCCAGAAAGAGAAATTATTTCTTTTTTAGACCTCTACCCTAATATATGCCTGCTCCCAGCACCTACCAAAGTCCACTGTAGATCCCTAATTCATAAAGCTGGCAACTGTCATCTTGGAAAGAAACTCCAAGTGCAAAGTCCTACTTGATATGCTGGGCTGAAATGTGTTCAGTATGCTCCAGCACCCCCAAACAAATCAGAGCTCAGATGTGCAGAACACAAGCCCAAGGGCTGTCCAGGCTGGAACAGCAAAGGTAGGGAACGCCTATCATTTAGAGAGCAGAGCTGTGTTATGAAGAAATGGGCACAGCTGCTTTGGTAAGTCACGTGTGGGTTTGGAGCGAGCACCCAGCTGGCAAACCCCTATTTTCCATCATTTCTTGAGGTCACTGCTGAAGTTCAAGTAATGGAAAAAACAGATGAGTTAAAAGCAAACCTCCCTAAATTGTATTTGAAACAGCTAGCTCAGGGATAGTCTTGCACAATTTAAGCAGCCTCTGGAAAGTGTGGCACAATCATCCACTGAGCTTCTCCACTCAGGGAAACAGTCGGGTTGAGGACCGCATGCTTTAACCAGCTACAAAAACAAGGTAATCCTGTGCTACAGGAAATCTTCTAAAATAAGATACCAAATAGGGAAGGAATAGTCATTCATTTCTTGTAACTGATGCTTAAGCCAAGAATCATTAAAATGTATCCTGATTTTTTTTCATTGTTTTTTCCCTTTTTTCTTCTCTTTCTGCCTTCTCCTTGTCTCTTTAAAAATATGCCTTTGGTCTCTGCTTTTTAAATTTTGGTCAATACTTGTAAAGATCAACAAAACAGACCAAGTCATCCTCATACTAATTTACAAACCTTTTGCATAATTTTCAGTGCAAGCATAAGCCTCCAATGATTTCAGCAAAGGCTCTTGGTTGGGCCATTCACTGGAAGGAAAAAAATGTTTATGCAGGGCGAAAAAAGTCTGATTGTATCTGTCTCATGCTCCACTAGAGGGCACCAGATAATTACCTTAAATATCACCCGGGCAGCTGCTGTGTACGGGCTGTTAACGGCACCTAATTAGAGATCAAGAGAGGTATTAATCAACTACAGGTCAGACCGCAATGCAGAAACACTCTGTGGCACTGTTTCCATCTACAATCAGCCTCCAGCTCCTGACTGGATCCCAAGCAGTTGTGTGCAGGTATTGCTTCTTTCTCCTAATATTCTCCTATTTCTAACTTTGCTGCTGTGCTGTCTTCTGTCACACACCTAAAATATTGCACATATTTAAAATATTGCCCACAGCCCTGGGATGAGAACAGCCAGTACTAAATTTTTTTTCCACGGCACAGCACATTTTTTTCACCACAAATGGAAAGTTCATCAGTGCAAGAGACAGCTTTACTTTGGGTTAGTGCCAGCCTGTAGTTAATCCCACAAACACCTTACATGCCTCATAAATCTTTGACTTCATCTTTGCAACACTTTCTATGTAGTTATTTCGTTACAAACTATTTTCAAACATTGTATACATAACTTCATTTGGCAGGCTTTAATTACCTGTGTTTGTTTACTGCAGAGGGCAGGACATTGTTTGCTGAATGACAGATTAAAAAGTTGTAAAAAGGGTTTAATCATGTCCCTATTTCAACTCAAACTACCTCTGCTAGGCACCAGAGCTGGAGCATTCTGCTTTCTTCGCCCTGACACTACCTAGACCTTTCTGAAAGGATGTGCAAAATCTTACGAGGAAGCAAACTAAAAACAAGATTTCTTTCCCCTCAATTCACTTACTGTAATAAAAGTAGTAAACAAGGAGTTACAATGAAAACCAGCTGCAGTTTGATACCCAAGCTTGGTTTTGTCTTACTGCCCCCTTTACAGAGCATAGAATTAACATTTTCTTGCCTTCCCCTAGTTAATTACAATGAGATCCCACTCTTTTGCCTTTATCTCTGGGCCCTGGATTTCTGGGAATGGAAGAAATTAACTTATCTTTTGCAGCCTGAATTTGGAACATCCGTTCCAGGGGAGAGACCATACACACAGCACCCCAGGAAGAAGGCAGCCACGTGTTCAGTGTGCTACTCCCATCCTATGGAACAAGCTGGCCATATTTCACGGCTGTGAAATCCCACCTGTGTCAGGGTACGTGGGTGGCTCTGAACTCTGGCACAAAAATGTCACTTTGGGCAGACAAACAGATGCTCTCTCCTCAGCTCTGCTTTTCTCTGCAAGCAGAAACAATGATTACCTTTGGTTTTGTAGTGTTTTAGATTAATGGAATTAATTCTCTTACTGCAATAAAGGGATAAAGGTAAAGCCTAAAATAAAAATCCCGACAAATTAAAGTATTTGTAATAATTATCTGATTAAATGATTACACGCTGTCATCCTACACCTGTCAATACACTGTCTTAAATATAAATGCAGAATTAATACCAACCATTAAGTGCATGCTACCCCTCTCCAAARGTCCAATTAAGCATATGTTTACAAACAATGCCACTAAGTATCTACCTCTTCTATTTCAGTCAAATGTCTTAATGTGCCTTGGAAACATTTCCAAAACTAAGGAGACATAAAATGTCTTTTTCAAGAGCCAATACTTTGAAAACATTGTGAATTTCTGAGTGTATGCCCTAAGGCTATAGATTTTGTAAATACTTTTTTTTCAGTCTAAGTGAATTTGGGGTTGAAGAATGTGAGTTTCAGATACTTCTTCAGTTGCATGGCCATTTCTGTGATTTGAGAGTATGCTACTTGAGGGTGTGAACTATCCTTTGTTTATTAAACTGGCAAAACCCTTTGATCACTGCCTGAAACTTCACTTTATGAAGCAGATAATATTATCTTGCAGCTACTCTTGGCCAGTTTTGATCTCTCCTTTATCTTTGCTGATACAATCACTTTCTGAACCATGCAGTTGAACGCTGCCATGAAAACACTTCTGAATTACTACCAATCACTGATAGCACTGTCCTGCTATTGTTCCCCAGCTGTGGCTGTGGGATTGTTCGGCTTGTGCCTACACTGGAATCCTTCTTCCCCTGAGGCTGCCAAAGCTTTTGGGCTATATTGTAAGTTTAGAGTTGAGATATTTGAGATTTTTTTTCCCCCTGCCTTCTTATAAGCAATTTGCATCAAGGAACTTTGCCTGTCACTGTTCCTATCAAAGGTGGAAGATTTGATGTCCCTGCTTGTTCACTGCCTGAGCAGTGCATTTCTCCATTAAAGCTCCATTGGGATCAAGTACATTGAAATTTTTGGGATACACTGGAGGGGTAAAAATAAGTCTTTGATCCTTCCTAAATGAGAGCCACTCTTTTACTACCTGCTCCTATTTCTACCACTCCCAGCTCATTCTGGATTTACCAACTGCTGTTTTCAGCAGTATCTTTCCCTCTAGGGTCATCACTGACTGTCCAAATGCTGGCTACACGCTGGTTTTAAGTGACATTTTTGAAAGCAAGTACTTAATAATGACAGGGCCTGAATACTTAACAACCTGTAATGTCTCATGCCAAACTTCTTTTCCAGAGGAACACAGCCAATAGAATCCCTAATTTATACATTTTGATGCTTGAGCAACATGGATTCTGTTACAGTTCACATTTATTCATGTTACTTCTGTGAGTAATTAATCTGTCCCAACTCTCCCCCTCTCACTTATTTTGTCTACAAGCCTCAAAATAAAGCTACAATCTGCAAAGTTCTGCAGATTTATCACTGGGGTATTATCTCTTATGATCCAGAAAAAGGCTTTTCCCCTTGATTGTCACTGGACATTCTTACCAGACTGCTACAGCTCTGGCAGGAGGAAGAGGCACATCACAGTTACAACCACAACACAAATCTGTGCTGAGCAATCTTGTTTAATTTCTCTTCCTTCCCATTCACAATATCAAACATTTTTCATTAAAGATCACACAGCTTGCTTGCTCTGCTTGATTTTTAAAGCATCTAAATCTTAAACTGTAGCAAAGCCATTGGTCCTGAGGTAGTGTTGGCTCAGAAGAACAACCTCAGTGCCTTTTCCTCCTGCCCCATTGTACCTGAGTTGATCCTGAGCAAAGCTGTCCTGCACAGCTTGTATCCTGCTAAAAGGGTAAATTCCTCAGAAATCCATCCTGCTCCGTCTGACAGGGACACTTAGCATAATAAAAGGATTATTTTACTGCTGCTAGGGCAGACCTTGCCTCATCCTACCAATGCCCACTGAGTTTTCCTTTGCTATAATTTATTTATGTCCTTATCTTGCTTTACCACAGTGGAGTAAAGGACCAACATGGACATTTTCTCCTGATTTTTTCCATCTTTTGCCTCCTATTTACAGTTCTCTGCCTCCAAATTTTTAAAAGATGAGTATTTTCTCTTTCTCCATATGCTGGTTTCTGAAAGGAAGTGAAGTGGTGACTTTCAACCACTTTAACAGGTAATAAATATTTTACCTGAAAGGACGACAAGGAAACAAAATGTCTCAGTTGACTGGAATAATTTTCTTTACTTTTACTTTGCTGCTGCAAGGAGCAGAAGAAATGTTTCCATTACAGCAGGAACACAGGAAAGCAGGAGCTGATGAGAGCTCTCTCAGCTCTCATGCTGCATGGTTTTGCTACCTGCTGCAGAGAACAAAAATGCTCCCAACACAGAGCATTGTATTGTGTTGAAATACAGTATTATGCATCTCCTAGGCTTTCTTATGTGCACCTGAACGCAGAATCACAGGATTACAGTATAATTTGGGCTAGAGGGGCTATCTGAATATGGTCTAGGGAGTGCTGAGCAGGAGGGACATGGCCCTAGTGCCCTGGCCATGATAGCAGTGTCCTTGTGCCCAGCAGGCTCCTGCTGGGGAGCACAGCTTTGCATCTGCACCACAGCTGCCCCTGAGCACCAAACCCGTGTGGTGGTGTCTTGGCAGGAGGACAGCCTGCACTTGGAAAGTGCTTGGCAGCCTTTTCTCACCTTCTTAAAAGCAGAAAGAACATCATATTGCAGAGGAGATCCACTATTAAATCATACAGGAAATATAAACAGAATCAAGTAACTATTCTTAGAAATACAGTGAGCTGGACACCTGTAGTGCAACTTAAATGTGTTGAATTTATTTTTGTGTTTCTTTCAGGAAAAGGTTCCTAGAAATGTTTACAGCTTATTAATTTACATTCCAGTGTATAGTTTTGCATTTTACCAGATTTTTTTCCTGTGAGGGTGGGGAGGCCCTCTCATAGGGTGCTCAGAGAAGCTGTGGCTGCTCCTGGATCCCAGGAAAAGTTCAAGGCCAGGGTGGAGCAGGCTAAACTGGTGGAAGGTGTCCCTGCTCATGGCAGGGGGTTGGAACAAGATGAATTTAAGGTCCCTTCTAACCTAAACCTGTGATTCCAATTCACCTTGCACTCCATCTGCCTTACAGACAACTGCATGCTCTCATTTTGCAAATCTTATTTTTGCAACATTAAACTTTTCTCACATAGAACACATTTTGCTTACAGTGGTACATTAATATCAGAACTTCTTCACTCACCCCAGTGATGCAGGCAATTAACAAGTGAAGCAATTTTTACCAAAAGGCACTTCTGGTACCACAATAACTTGACAGACAACATTTTCCTTTCCTTGGCACTAATGAATAGCTGAAACTTCAGGAAAATTTCAGTCATTAGTTCTGACTAGTGTCGTTCTGTAGAGAGGAATGTATCAGAATCTCCTGTTCCATTCTGTACCAGCTTTCAATTTTGATATTGAAAGAGCTCAACACAACCCACTTCAGAAGAAATAATTCTTTTAAGAAACTAAATCAAGAACAAGGACTGTTAAATCCTGTCCACAGCTGACTCCCTCTGAGATTTATCTGGGGCATTTGATCACACTTAGAATTCAGAGATGTTATTCCTGACTAACTTATCAATGCCTTGTAAGGATCAATTATAGATTATAGACTGCAGTATAGGTAATAAGGGGTGTGAGGGAGTGAAAACTACTCCATAAAAATAGTTACTTAGGAATAACCTGATTTAGGCTAGAATATCTCCAAAATATGTGAAGTTTTGCAAGGAGAAGTGACGGTCCAAACCAGGACTTTAAAAATATTCTAATTATGAGAACACTAACACTCAAGGAAAACTTACAATCCTTCATACTGAATTGCCTTAAATACTCCGTATTGAATTGCCTTAAACACTCCGTATTGAATAATCTTAATTATGTTCCTGTTATGATTAAGGACTGAAGGATTAATTCAAACTCACATCTGATCTCTGTTCACTTTTTCCTCACACCAGATTTAATTACACTGAGTGCACTGCCTCGCTATCAAACAGTTAATGCCAAGACCAGTAAAGGCACCTCTGTGAAGACCCAAATCTCATAAAAACAATTTTAGTTCACCAAACGTTAAAAGGCAGACACGGGAAGACAAGCGTTAATTTCACGTTAGGAGTGCAGAGCGAGCTGGAGATGCTCCAGAACACCTAAATCGTAAACAGAAATACCGCGAGTTTGGATTCAGCTTCTGTGCCTGTCTGAGGGGTGTGGGGATGGCGCCAGGCCCGGTTCGCTCGGTATCGCTGCCCCCACAGCCTTCGGGCTCCGGGCCCGGTTCGCTCGGTATCGCTGCCCCCACAGCCTTCGGGCTCCGGGCCCGTCCCTCTCCGGAGCGGTGTCCGAGAGCCCCGGGGCTGAGGGAGCGCAGCCCAGCAGAGGCCGCCCCGAGCCCACGCGTCCATCCAGCGGGGCTGGGAATGGGGCAGCAACAACCTCATTCCAATTCCTGCAGCCCGCAAGAATTGTCACCTGGCCGGGGACAGCGGGGGCTGCTCGGGCCGGCCCCGAGCTCCGGGAACCGCCCAGCCACCGTGGCTGGAAAACAGCGCTAGCATCACCCAGGCCAATCTATGCCACCCTGTCAACCAGGCACCCAGTCAATCAGCCTTTCCTTAAACACCTCCGGGGACGGAGGTTCCACCGCTGCCCTGGGCAGCCCTTTCCAAAGTCTAATCGCCATTTCCGGGCAGGAATTCCTCCCTACGTGCGACCTGAACCTGGCCGGGCGCGGAGGGCGCTCAGTGCAGAGGGGCCGCGGTGCGGAGGGAGCCCCGCAGGACGCGCTGCTGCATCCCGGGAACGGGAAAGGAAAGGGAGGGGAAAGGGATATGGAGCGCTGGCGGCGGCAGGGCCGGAGGTGTGGGCAGGGCAAGCAGCGAGCGGCCCCGGCCGTGAAGGAGGCGGAGGAGGGCGCGGGGCGGCCCGGGCGCGGTAGCCCCGTCCGCGCTCCCCCTGCCCAGCCCTGGCCATGAATATGTAACTCCCCTCTATTTCCCGAGCTCCATTGCGGAGCCGCCGCTCGCCATATTGTGCTGCGGGGGCTGCGGCGGCGCCGCCGGCCACGGACGGAGGCGGCACCGGCGGGCGGTGAGAGCGGGGCCGGGGCGGGCCGGGCGCTGGGGCTCTGTCCGTGTGGGGCCGGGCCGGGTGCGGAGCCGCGGGTGCCCGTGCGCGGTATCCGAGCGGGGCTGACCCCGAGCGGGGAGGCGGCGGGGCTGCTGCTGGGCTATTCTGGCGGGGCGGGGGTCGGGGGTGCCCGGGAGGAGCCGTGACCAGCGGCCCTATGTAGCCTGGAGCTCCCGTTGCCTCTGGTCCGGCCGTGCTGTAGGGCCACGGGGCACCGAGCCGCCCCTAGGGCCGGCGGGGGGCTGGCGAGCCCGGAGCAGCCGGGGTGTACTGTACATCTCTGCACACATCGCTGTCTCCCTGTATATGCGCGTAGGGATGTGTGTGTAGGTGCCCGTGTGCCGCTGCAGGCAGAGGTGGCACACACGGCTCCATCGCAGCCGCAGTACCGCAGCACCGCCGCTCCATCCCCGGCCGGGGACAGCTCACGGACACGGCCCCGAGCGGCTCTGCCCGAGCGGCTGTCCCCGAGCTGCCTCTGCGGATCCCCCAGTGCGCACTGCCATCCTGCTGTGATTTATAGCTCGGCCTTCCCGGTCTTTTGTCTGTCCCGGAGCCCGTGCCGAGCGGTGCCGGCGGGGCGCGATGCTCGCGGACTGGGGCTGGGAGCTGCTCCCGGGCAAATGTCGCTTCCCACAGGGCAGCAGGTGCAGAAGAACGCTGTGCCGGGAGCTGAGGATGTGCCTCCTTCCTCCACACCGCTCCCGCTGCTTCCCGTACGAATTTAGCACTTGTTTCTTGCCAAGTTTTGCGTTCTGCAATAGCTCTTCTGGATCACTTGCCTTGCTTGTACCAACCGTGTGTGTACCAAACAAGCACTGAGCAATATTCTTCTCGGGATTTTTGTAAGCTGTTTGTTTTTCAGACCCTCTTCTATGGAAAATAATTGAATTGAGTGCCTAATTCCACAGAGATCCAGAGGACAGCTAGTGGAGAAAGATGATTTCCAGTATGATAATTCATAATCCAGCCCTGTTTGGAACTGGTTGTAGCTCTGTGTAATAACTGTGCACCGCACATGGGGCTTTTAAGGATTAAAGGGAATTGCTTGCGTTTGAAAAAATGTGACTGGTGTGCAGGTGAAATTATTATTGCTTGGGGAGAATTCTTTCATCAAATGTCATTCATTCAGTGACAAAGGCTCGATTTGTCATAGGAGTTCCCTGCAGAGGTGCTCTGATTTGTATTCATCTGTGTTTCCATTAAAAACTTGCGTAATGAGATAATTTGACTTCCTTATACATCATGTCAAGCTCAGAGCTGACATTCAGCTGTCAGCGAAGACAGAGACGCTGGCTGTGACAGCAGCAGATATGGATAAGCAGTATATTTTGCATTAAAAATATATTTGTTGGAAGGATTAACTTTATCAGTTGTCTGGAGATGGGAGGAATTTTCAGTGGACAGCACGGGCTGCAGTGTCAGGTACAAGTTTGTGGCTGGGTGTGACTGGTACAGCGCCTTTCAGGAATGACAGACAAATCAAGAGCATCTTTACATGTCACTGTCCCCATGAATTGTCACTCACAGTGTTTAATAACTGTACACTCACAGAGTTTAATAATGTTGTTGTCTGCATTCAAGTTTGTGGCAATAGAAGGACACAGACTTTGTATTGGAGGTATTTTTTAGCTTCTTCTATGGCTAAAATTGTTGACCTTTGGCTTCAAAGCTTTGAGGCGCCAGCCTTGCTGCAGCTGCTGAGAAAAGCACTTTCTGTCACGTCACAGAGGTGAAATACGCAGATACCAGCAAAATAAATTGCATGGGTTTCCCTTGATCAGTGATGCTTTGTGTTTTAGGAGTGATGGATAGTAATGGGTTGAGTATAAAGACTTGCTTGGGCATCTTGGGCAATTGGAGCAAAATTCTGGCATTTTCAGTGCTTTGCTGTCATTGAACAGAAATACAAGCTACAAGAGAGCCATCAGTCTTATATGTGAAATAGATGTTGGGATAAGGGAATTTCTTCATCTTTCTTTTAACTCCTTCCCTTGCTTGCAAAAAGAGTGTAATGGAGGGAGGGAAAGGAGCTTTAAAAAGGAGACTTCAGTCTGCGACTGCTCAGTTGTATTTTTCTTAGAAAGATCTCTGGATCTCCTCTTAGTGAAGCACCAGCTCTAGGAACATGCATGAAAGAAGCATTGGAGTGAAGGAATTCTTTCCACTTTTTTTTCCCCTAAATACCTTTAACCTATTTTTTCTGAGTAGGTCAGCAGTTTAATAATGATGCAGGCAAAGAAGAAGGAGATTGGTGAAGGGATGCTGTTGAGCCTCAGCTTGCTTCTACTTGGTTTTCTGTTGATAAAAAACTGGCTGTCAAAGCTGACCTTAAATTCTTAATTTTTGGAGGAATGAGCAGCATTTGATATTGTGGAGCTGTTTAGACTTGCTGCGGTGGAGAAATATTTTAGGAATTACCCCTGTCTGCTCTCCCCCCCACTTCTGGGTCCTGGAGCTCTCCTGCAGACAGCAGGGAGTTAGCAGTAGTGTTCTGCTAACTAATTAAAACCTAATCATTCTTTACTCTTCACCTCTTGGGAATAACATTGACCTGTTTTGTGTAATTATTGGGTTAAACTGTGTTAATTGTTGCTCTTGTAGTACTGTTTACAAAATGGACAGTCTTACTTGTGAAGGAGTCCTTGAAACACAAATTGTTCTTTGCTATTGCCCAGCTTGCCAAATTCAGTTTTGTTTTTATATATATATTGCAGCTATTAAGTCAATCAGACATAAAATGGCTTGAGTCTTTTTGTCTCTCAAGTGTTGTGGGGGAGTTTATTTTCTGTTTGCTAATAACCAAGCTGTCTTTTTGTTCTCATCAAGAAAACTCTGTCACTGTTGGTTGTGGCTTCACTGCCAAGTGGGAGAGAAATCCTTGTGTCTAACATAGCTCTGGAAAAGCTGGGCACCCAGGCATATTTGCTGTTCTGACATCTCAGAATTTCTCCTACAGTATCAATGTGACAGAATGCTGCTGCTCATTGACATTTCTGTTACTAAATGGGATGGACAGTAGGCATGCTGGGTGCTGAAGAGCAGGGCAAGTGGCTTGCTTGATGTCATCCTGATAGCCTGGGGAGAGCAGTGCACCTGAATTTCAGTGGTTTTGGCTTCAACTTTTACAATGTTTCTTAAAATTTGCTTAGAGGTGTCTTTTAGCAGTGTACTAAAGCAGCAGCCCAAGAAGGTGATGAGCAGTTTTTTGTGTTTTTTGCTGGTGGGATGAAAAATAACAAACCCCTGTTGGTTTCCCGGTGAAGATCCGTGCTGGCACCGCAGGCACTGAAGTTCAGGGACTGGTGTGGCTATTTTAACATGGCTTTGGTTTTAGACTGGGTTGGAAGGAACTTGGAATCCTGCATGTACCTCTGACAGAACCAGTCACAGCATATCTGACGATGCAAAAGATTCTCAATTGTAGTGAACAGATGTTCATAGAATTTTTGTTAAAATGTACAGAGAATTTAAAGACCACGACAAAGGTAGCGAAATGATTAAACTTCACCTTAGTGATTGAAGTGCTCAGGTCTTGCTTTTGACAGCTGTTACTTCAAGGACACAGCAAGAGAGTGGTTACCCTCAAAAATGTGCCGGCAGAGCAGGGCAAGGAAAAATTAAAAACTAAATCTCATGAAAAATATCCCAAGGCAGCACATATTATGAATTGTTTGTACAACGTAGTTGCTGTAACAATTTCAACTTTTCTGGAGTTTGAAGCTTTACTTTTGTTTGCTCCCAAAATTTTTCATTCCTTTATCCCTCCTGTTCTGATCTGTTACAGTGCTGAAATGAATTTTAGAAAGGAACTTTGGCTTTTCTTTTTCCCAGCTGGTTATTAATTCTGAAGTCCAAGGTTAATTTAAGAGATTAAGAACTTCATTTTTGAAACTCACCTGGGTAGGCATGCACATTACTGTAGAGTAGCAGCTTCATATTATGATAAACTTGACATAAAATTTAACAAGTGGCAGATAAAATCACAGTTCTCCTCACCCCCTCAGAGTTCTATTTAATAACATTGCTTCAAGAGTTCTGCTTAATATTGTTGCTTCACAGGACTAAATTATAGCTTGGTAATGGCTGTTTTCCTTTTTATATGAATTCTTGGCAAAGGTCTTTGGCACATTTAAGGTCAAGTGTTTGCCTGATCTATTGACCCACGTCAGCAGTGAAAAGTTGCTGTTCCTGTAACAGTTTTGGGTTTTGTTTCTACTCCTGGCAGAAGGCATTAATGTCGTAACATATTTTAATATTACTTTGGATGAGGTATAGGTGGTGTGAAAGGCTAAGTCCCAGGATTTGAGCTGTAATGATTAAAATAATCTTACTGCGTGATGCATTAGAACAGTGGACAATGTTTGCTTTTGTGCGTGTACCAAATCCTGAGAAGTTTGCAAGTTAATCCTTCAAGATGAAAAAAATTTAAGCTTTATAATTTAGGAATAGCCTGGATTTGTTGTGTGATGTGTTTGTGCATGTGAATTCTGGACTCCTTATAGGCAACTGATGATATAGATTGTGCTCTGGAAATGTCGTGGTATTTTTATTTATTCCAGTTTTTCTAGCTGAGGAGAGGTCTGTGAGGGTAGGATACAAAAGGAGCATGGGAATACTGGGAATGAGGAGCTGACACTGAGGACTGGAGATTATTGACAAGAATGGGGTTATCTGGAAAGTGGTGTGAAAAGGCCACTGATGCATACAGAGTATTGTTAGAATAAACTGAAATTTGAGCCTCAGCTCCACAGGAGAGATGTGCCTGCACTCAGGATGCTTGAATGCTGCTATATTTTCCTGCTATAAATATACAGGGAAGCACCAACCTAAAATCACATCTTTGTGTCATGTCAGAAGTACATGGCTGTTCCCAGCACTGTCATAAAACAGCCTGGAGTGTGATCAACAGTTTAATTTGGTACTTCATTTTCCCCCATTGCCCTTGACATCTAAACCAGGAGGATTATTTCCCTTTGGACACTTCTGTCAGCACTGGATTTGTGGAGCCCTTCCAGAGGTGTCCAGATGCAGAGCAGATGGTTTGTGTGAGGTCACACTCCAGTGTCTCCCAGCCAGGAGGAGCAGCTTGACAGCCAGATTGGAAATGCTGCCCAACTCAATGGATTGATCCATCTCAGGGCCAGGGAATTGTGAGTGGCTCTTAGCTGGAAGATTCCACATCTCAAAGGCAAAACATTTCATTAGGAGAATAAATACAGCCAAGAAGCTATAAAAGACCATGTGCTTCCAAGCCCATGGGTTTCAGAAATGCCAGTATTATTTTTTCCTTCAGTCAGATGTCATCTGTCCAGAAGCCTTCCAGACATTCCATAAACACAGCATTAGATGTTGTTACTTGCTTTTCAAGGGAGGATTTTTTTTAATGTTGAAGAAAATGCTGTTAAGTTTATGGGAAAATGGGAATTTGGGACTAGTTGTCAGGAAAATGACAACCTCTGCTGTGGTATGACTGAGAGGGACAGTCATGCTGGGAAAAGGTTTTTAGTGTTACCAACTTTTGGAGCTGTTAAACTGTACCGGTGCCTCAGATTTCTCTGCATTCCTGTTTTATTGCCTGCTTTGGGACATTTTTGAGTCTGTGGTCTTGAATTAATGATACATCTTTTCCTCCTGGCTGGGAGTGCTCTAGGGCAGCACTGAGGTTGTCTCTTTGCTAACTGCTCTTTATAGAGTGATGAACTTTAGATTTCTCAATATTTTAAATGTAGAACTTGGCAGTCTTGAGTGTGGGGAACATTTGTCACTCATGTATTTACAGATAGCTTTTTATTGCGTTAGTAACTTCTCCATTGTGCCAGTCACCCAATATTTGACATTCAGTGAGAGTTTGCCTATCCAAATATAAAATTTGTGTCTTAATATTAATTTTCTGATTTTATTGTAGTTAAATTGTTTTCTTGTCCACAGTGAGGCCATAATGATATAATTGATCAAAACATTTGAATGTTAATCTCTTAATTTCCTTCTGTAAATAAAGTAGGAAAATAGGATGGCAGGGAGCCAGTGCAAACACTGATAAACTAGGATTGTCAGAGAGGTTATCACGTGTTTAATTTTCATTGAGCATCACTTCAGTTGTGGCTGGAGTTGGAATGACACAAAGTCATTGCTGGTGGTTCGGGGTTGTAATAATGCAGGTGCTTTTAAACACTGCTTACCAAAGCCAGCTCAGGAATCCCTGACATGATCATGCCCTGACAAGGATCTGATCCCTGTCACACTGGTGCCCAGGAGTGGCTGGTGGGATGGTTTGTTTCTCTCATAGTGTGTTAATCAACAAGATATTGATCCATGGTCCATAAGAGACCAGGGCCACGTGGTTTTAAAGCTGGCAGAGTAAGTTTAGCTGGGCTCTTGGGAAGGAATTGTTTCCTGTGAGGGTGGTGAGGCCCTGGCCCAGGGTGCCCAGAGAAGCTGTGGCTGTCCCTGGAAGTGTCCAGGTTGGACAGGGTTTGGAGCAAGCAATCTGGGAATAGTGGGAGGTGTCCCTGCCCTTGGCAGGTGTGCAACTGGATGGGCTTTAAGGTTCTTTCCAAGCCAAACCATCCCATGATTCTCTGATGATTTGATTCTATGTCTCTTCTCCTTCGTTATCTAATTCAGCATTTCTGTCCCACACACACAGTCTGAGGGTGTGTTTGCTTGTAAGCTCTAGGGGTAGAAAGCAGAATGTGAACACTTGTTACCAGATTAGGTTTCTGAAGCATGTAATTGGTATATGAAGTTTCAGCTTCATAGTTTGTATTAATTTGCCATCTTAGCAGTCTTTTAATTGGTGGTGATTGTGCTTTGCACATGACAGACTTCTAGTTAATATGTACAAAATTTTTGCCATGCTGGCTCTGTGGAGGTGCTGCAGGCTACTCAATTTTAACCATAGCAGGTGTTTCCAAAGGAGTTCACATTTACATCAGTTTTAACTGATAAAGTGTTTGGTAATCATTTTGAAATTAGCCCACCAATGTGCTTTCAGGTGTTCCATGAATAGCTGGAACTGTTCACTTGATAACACTCATGTTTAATCTCTATCTAATCCTCACAAATTTGCAGTTTGACAGCTAATCTGCACCATTTACAGCTCTATTCTAAGTGCTCTTTTTCTTAAATATATGGTTGTTTGTGAAGGAAACTCCCATTTTTAAGCAGACTTGCTGGGTATTCTTTATATCATACTGGGTGTCTGAGGGTCCAGTTCCCTCATTGCTGTTTCTGCACAGTACAAACAAATGGATTCTGCTTTGTATAAATCCAGTGGTCACTGTTGTCTCCAGAAAGCATTCTGATGTTTCTTTTGTGGGCAAGAAGGATGCTCCTAGGATGATATTTACTCACCTGGATTGTAAAAGGTGTGTGGACAGGAGAAGGTCATATTCACCTTTCTTCACATCTTTGTTGTGGCAGTGGTTTATTGGGTGGGTAGTGTCACTTGCTGTTTGCTTCTCTTGTCTGTCACTGTCTGCACAGCAAAACTAAGGATAAAGATCTCTGATGGTGAGATAACCCCATAGGATAGTGAGATACCCCATAGGATAGTTTGGGTTGGAAGATACTTCTAGCTACCATCCAGTACAAGCCCCTGGCAAAAGCAGGGCCAGTTGGTCAGATTGGTCACCACCACATGCAGGTAAGTATGGCTGTGTCCCAGAGTGGGCATCCCACAGCCCCTCTAAGTGACCTGTTATTGGTGACCCCTTGGCTGTGCCTTTCTGCTTTCAGGTAGAATTCGTTTCCCCTGTGGATTCTACTGCTCAGCACTTCTTATCAGTTTATTCTGTCTGTCCGTATGCCTTTTGGCATGGGAAATACTTCCTCATTTTGAGTTTATTACGTTAAGTAGTTGTTGCTTTATATCTGGCTCACGGTTGGAGCCCACAGCAAAATTTTAAATGGGGTTTTGGTGCCTGTAACAGTTGATCTGGTGGATACCAAGTCATGCCTTATCTCATGGACATCAAGCTTTGAACATCAGCCCCTGAGGCTGGATTTGTTGTCAGCATAGATCTCAGGTGTGATTGTGTCAAGAGGAGATGACTGTGCACATGGCTCATGGAATATTGAATTCAGTTTGCAAATAGAAGTGAAAACCTTGTAGTAAGGGATGTTGTGACATTGAAGTTGATTTGATGGCTCAGTGAACTAAACCCAGTTCAGTAGGACCTTCCTCTCCTGAGGTTAGCCCCTTCAGAGATCAGGGTATAACTAGAGTAAGTGCGCTATAAACTCAGCAAGAGACAGTTCCGGGAGTGGTGGGAGTAAGGAGGGATGGGAGGCACAGCCAGATGTGACATCCTTGCTCAGAATCACTCAGGAGGGAGCAGGGAACAGAAGGAGCTCCAGGCAGAACCTGATTTGGCTGTTTCCTGGGGGATTTTTGATCCAGAGAGGAACATAACTTCAGAGTGAATACTAAGCATATTAGATTATAATACCAGTTGTCCTAGATTACAATTGGATGTAAAGATATCTGAACTGCAGGGGAGGTTAATTCCTTCAAATAGTGTCTTCCAGATTGTGTGTATTTTTTTTTCCCAATCAAACACTAAGGTAATAAGTAAAACCAGAAAAAACCCTTAAATTTCAGAATGTTTTAACTGAATAATTTCAAATGAATGATTGAATTGAGTGCTCTGTGAAACGTGCAGTCTGTTCCCAATACTAGTCATAATGTGAGAGAGAGTAAAACTTAAAGTTCTAAACCTGTTAAACTTCCAAGTAACTGCACTATGAATACCTGTTTTTAAAGGAATTAATCCTTAGGAAGAAAAACCCAAAATGGTTGAAGGTGCTGTTGAATTTGGCACACCAAATAGAGGTCTCACTCTCTTACTGTTTTAAGTCTAAATATTTACCTTTTACAGCTTGGAACAGAAATGAGTTATTTCTAGGATTTTAATACTCTCCAAAAATATGTGTAATATTTTTTTTAAAGAGCCTGATGCAATTTTTTTCCTCATGAGTGTTTTTTTTTAATGAAAGTATCACAGAAAGTTGAATGGGGGTGGTGTGGTTACGGTCACACCTGAGCTGGGTTTGTGGGTTCTCTCTCCAGCTGCACGGTACCATTCCAGCCTTTCTCTGATCTCAAGGTGTGCTGACACAACCACGCTGCAGATGCTCTTTAGCCTTTGCCTGGGCTAAAACAGGCCCTGCAAAGCATTTTGGAGCATAATGAGGGATCCCTGATGGTGTCCCCTGCTCCCTGTTTAAAGCAGAACCACCATCAAAGTCAGTGCTGGGCTAGAGCTCAGGAAATGTTACATATTCAGACCTGACGTGTTCTCAGCAATACTATATTATATTTCAGCAATGTTACTCATTGGATCTGAGGGTAGAAACCTGTGAAAGGTAAACTGGGAAGAGCAGGAGCAGAGAAATGGTGGTGCTGAGCTGCACCTCTGACTGCTCTGCTCTGAGTGCTGCCAGCTGGATTTTATTTTTACTGGACAGTTTCAGAAGTGGGATATCCAGATGCCCACCCTACTTCAGTCACGACTATGTTGTAGTAAATAATTAACTGTATTTCAGTGTAAGAAGTTGTAAAGTGGATGTGATGTGTGACAAGTGTGGATATTAGTCTGGTGGAGTTTTTTGTCCAAGCACATTTGAAAGAAGGACATCCCAGCATAAATTCCCCAGTCGGTGAGCAGGCAGGAGATCCAAGAGCCTTTCAGACAGGGTATTCCTTAGTGTGACTTTTTTCCTGTACCTGCCTGTTTCCCAGTGCTTCAGGAACAAGACTTACTTTCTTAAATTTTTAAATCCCAACTAGTTTTCTTCAAATTTGTTGAGGTGTGATACGTTGGTTTATCAGTGAGCACTGGCTTTGATAGTGACAGATGTGTGTACCCTGTAATTATGGAGTTTGTGCTTTGGGGTTTTACTGTGCCTGAAAACTGAGTCAATCTGAAGGGTTGCAGAGGTTTGTACAATATTGACTAAGGTGGTTTTCATAACGATTTGACAAAAATGGCCCTCTGGCCCCAGGATTAATCCCAACAACTACTGCTTGTTGGTGCTCTGAGAGAAAGAGGTTTGATCTGCCAGAGGGCAGGGTTAGATGAGTTATTGGGAAGAAATTTCTGCCTGTGAGGGTGGAGAGGCCCTGGCACAGGGTGCCCAGAGAAGCTGTGGATGCCCCTGAACCCCTGGCAGTGTCCAAGGCCAGGTTGGATGGGGCTTGGAGCAACCTGGGATAGGGGAAGGTGTCCCTGTCCATGGCAGGGGGTTGAAACTGGATGATCATTAAGATCCCTTCCAATCCAAATTTTTTTGTGATTCTATAAATGTGGTTTTGCCCCAGTTAATCTGTTGATGTGTGACTGGTTGCTTTCCTCTTATATCCAGAGGGAACAGATGAGTCATAAAGGTAAAAAGATGATAAAAAGTCTAAGGTTGTGGTGTGTTAGAAGCTTTTTCAAGAAAGGCTCATAGGGTGTCTGACTTCACATTCCTGGTTCTCACATCTGTGACCATGAAGAAAAGATCCCACCTTCTTTATAAAGTAGAAAAGATGTGAAACAGGTGAAAAGTGGGTATTATTGAGGTGAAACCTGTCTCATACTGTGAGCTGGGAAAATGAGTGTGAGAAACCTGTCATGTAAGACTTTTTTTAAAAACTATGCCAAAAGGGATGCAGAGGAAGAGTGAACTATGCCAGTGATTTTTAGGAATGTGAAATTTCACTGGACTAAATTTCCAGACTGAAGAACAAATGTGAGGTTCTACATTTTTTCTCTATCTTCTGTCCGTTTACCAGTAGCAGTTAATAAAAAGTCTGTTGTACCTTCAATGTAGAAACTTCACACTCCATATTTTTCCCTCTGAACGCAGTGTCAAAAACAGGAAGATAATCTTCCTTCATATCATGGGAAAACTTTGTACTTCTGCAGCTCTAGAAGGAATCAGCCAGTGTGACCTGAGCCATGTGTGATTTCCTGCTTCAAATCTACTAGCAGTGGTCTGTTCTAAAAGGAAAGTGAAGTGTCAGCTAAATGTAGAGGTGTTTCCCACCTCACTTCCCCAAACAAATGGAGAAGGTCATTCATTGATGCAGCATCTGAAGATGGTTCACTGGTTATGGTTTTGTGACTGCTGGTTGGTACTTGGTACATGGTCAGTGCAATTCTGGATCAAAATGCCTCTTCTGACTGTGGAGATGGATGTTTGATCCATCCAGCTGTGGATGTGGCTGGGTTAGATTTCAGCAGTGTGAGGAAACACAATCCAATCTGAGAGCCACCAGTGCCAGAGGGAAGTCAGGCCTCATGCACATGCATTTTTCAGGAACGATATAGATAGGGAAATAGTAGGAGATCAGGGGAATAGCTAAGCAGGCTTATTTATTGATCATCAAGAAGAGTAGAAACTGTGGAGCATAATTTGATTGTTTTTGTTGTCGATCCAGCATGCTTGAATTGACCACATTTCCACTGTTCCTCAGATTTCCCTTGCCAGAGGCAGAAGGAGGTGTTTGGTAGTAACAGAATGGGTTGTGTGGATCTCTGCAGCTTTCAGCTGGCTTTAAGGCCACTGGTTTTCCTCTTAAAATGTGAAAATACTATCACTGCAGCCCTTAGGGTGAGAGTGAGGCATGGGTGTCTCAGATGAGAAGGATTTCAAGTAAAGCTGGTCAGGTATTTGTCATGACAGCTGTACAGTGTCCTGTGCAGTGTTGCTTCAGGCTTGTAGGCATGACTGCAGGATAAATTCCAGATCACTGAGGCTGCAAAAGACTTCTAAGATCATCAAGTCCAAGCCGTGCCCGATCCCCACCGTGTCACCACCACCAGAGCACTGAGTGCCATGTCCAGGCCTTCCTTGGGCACCTCCAGGGATGGGGACTCCAAACCTCTCTGGGCAGCCCCTTCCAAGGCCTGCCCACTCTTTCCAGGAAGAAATGTTGGTGTTGGTGTGGTTGCTGTGTAGATGGATGGGTTTGGTGATGGCCTGGCCCCCAGAGCTGCTATTCTGTGTTAGCAGGTGCCAGCACAGGAGTTTAGGTGAGGAATTACCTGCACACACAGGGGCTGCTGGGATGAGCTCTTCACTCAGGTATGGAGAGCGGGCTCTTGGCTGGGACAGCTGGATCCTCTGGGACTTGCAGAGTTGGCTTGGTCTGTGTGCTCCAGCAGGTTTTGGAAGGGTTGTGATTAGCAGCTTCATGAATTTCTTTCAGCAACTGAAATGAAGGTTAATTGAATGTGTCAGCTTTAAAAGCACGCAAGAGTGGTATCCAGTGCAGACACAGAAAGATGTTTGGCCTCTGCTAGAACAACACAAAAAAAATCTTATCCTGGAGCACTTAGCTTCCTGGAATTGCCTTAAATATTAGTGGAAATTAAAACACAGAGAAACAGTGTTTCCTTTCTTTGCTGAGATGTGTCACTTAGGACCATCATTAAATTCATACCACTGAATAAGTAAAATAAAACACTCAAGAATCCTGACAGGACAGCCCAGGCCTTCAGTCTGCAGGTGGGGATGTGGTGGCTTCTCACTTCTACTGGGCTGGTGAGGTCCGAGCTGGACATGGGACTTCTCTGATTCCCACGTGTCTCTTGTGACAAAGTAAACTGTGGTTTTAGGGCATGATATTTACACAGTAAAATAGGAGTGGGAGATGGACTCAGAAATTGGAGTGACAGAAAAAGGAGGAAGGGCTTCAGACTGACAGAAGGTTCGTTTGCATTGGATATTGGAAGGAATCCTTACCTGCGAGGGTAGTGAGGCCCTGGCACAGGGTGCCCAGAGAAGCTGTGGCTGCCCCTGGATCCCCAGAAGTGTCCAAGGCCAGGATGGATAGGACTTGGAGCAAGCTGGGATAGTGGAAGCTGTCCCTGCCCTTGGCAAGGGTGGAACTGAATGATATTAAAGCTCCCTTCAAACTCAAACTATTCTAGGATGCTGTGATTCTACTTAATAGATATTATAGTGTATGTGACTATTTTATGTCAGGCTTTGTTCCCCCTCCTTCCTCAAAAAGAAGAAAAATACCAAGTGAGAAAACTCTTGATTTCTATGCCTGAATGGAAGTAGATCTAATACTCTACACAGCTTATCTTGCTTTCCCCTTCACAATTAGTTAAAGCTTATATAGTAACCTTGTTCTCCAGAGAATTTGGGCCTTTTCATGAAGAATTTAATGAGTTGGAAAATGGATTATAATGCATGTTGTAGATGCCAGTAGAAAATGCATTTGGCTGCTGAATTGAAGGGTCTGGAAAGTCAGATTTAAAAAAGGAATAAAAGAAAGCACTTCTACTTCTTCCACCTAGAAAAAGGTCTGCAACTGCAATCTTGCCATTTATATAGTTAATTTTTTTTTAACATACCACTCTCGGAGATAAGTTTTCCTGCTCAAGGCAGGCATTTTTGGAGTCATGGGAAGCAATGCTTCCTCTCCCCCAGCATAAGAGTATTTTCTGTTCAGAAACATAATTTTCTTCTGTCACTTTGACCAGACTATTTCACATCTGCAATGACTCTGTGTGGTAATTTTGCCTCATCTCATACAATAATGCTAAAATTTTGATGTAACAGCAGTGCAGTTTCTCTGAGTTTTAAAAATTATTATTATTATTATTATTTAAATTATGCAGTTTCTCTTGATCTTTCAGTATCCTTCAAACTTCTGATGGGAAAGCCCATGGGATGTGTTTTGAGGAAGAAGGAAAAGCCCTTGTGGTGTGCTCCAGGGAGCACATTGACTGGTGTGCTGTGTCCTGTCTCTCTCTTTTTGCCCTTCCTGCGTGTTTATGAGGCAGACCCTGCCTGACCCGTGTGCATGTTTGGAAGTGGATGTTTCAGGAATATTTTCCGCATCAGGTGGCATTTGTGGCCCATGTTCTCTGGCCTTCAGTTCTGTGTCACTTTTGTTTAACAACTGAATTGATTTTTGGCAAGTGTTTACGGCTCAGCAGCTCCCCTAGTTCTTCTGGAGGAGTACAAGCAGGAAATTATCCATGTGTGACACAGCAGAGCCTGGAATGTGGGGGGACGAGTGTTCCCTGGAGCCTCTGCTTGCTGCGGTTTGGAAGAGGAGGGGATGCTGAGCCAGACTCAGCTGAGTGCTCAGCCTGTGTCCCTTCTTTCCCCAGCCATGTCTCAGGCTGTGCAGACCAACGGGACGCAGCCTCTGAGCAAGACCTGGGAGCTCAGTCTGTACGAGCTGCAGAGAACACCGCAGGTAATCACAGAACCATGGCACTGCTGGGCTTGGGAGGG
>PYHW01009726.1:2273503-2292613 GCA_013186435.1 Turdus rufiventris | reverse complement strand
GAGAGGGAGACTCCACGCCCTCCCCAGGCAGCTGTTCCAGGGCTCTGCACCCTCCAAGGAGAGAAGTTCTTCGTTGTGTTGAGGTGGAGCTTGTTATGTTTTAGTTCATGGCCATTGCTCCTTGTCCTGTCACTGGCACTACTGAACAGTCTGGCACTGTTCTCTGACACCACTTGGAGATAGTTGCATATATAAATGAGATTCCCCTCTCAGTCCTCTCTTCTCCAGACTGACCAAGCCCAGCTCCTGCAGTCTCAACTCATCAGAGAGATGTTCCAGACCCCTCATGAGCTTCAGGGCCTCCCCTGGACCTTCTCCAGCAGTTCCTTGTTTTGACTCTGTGCTGCAGGGCTGGCAGCACCGGGGTTTTGTGTGCTTGATGTGTTTGTGTTGTGTCTCTTTGCTGTGTTTCCTTGGGTGAAACGTGCTGTCCCCACGAGGAAGGGACTCAATCCCAGGAAAGAACCTTTTCCTTCTTTGCTGCCAGGAAGCCATCACAGATGGCCTGGAGATCGTGGTGTCCCCCCGGAGCCTGCACAGCGAGCTTATGTGTCCCATCTGCCTGGACATGCTCAAGAACACCATGACCACGAAGGAGTGTCTGCATCGCTTCTGCGCTGACTGCATCATCACTGCCCTCAGGAGTGGGTACGTGAGCACTGCCAGGGAGGGACACTGCCAGGGACACTGCCAAGGGACACGGCCAGTGGACAGGGAGGGAACATGGCCAGGGCACAGCGGGGACACTGCCAGGGAGGGGTCACTGCCAGGATGTGGGGAGGGGACAACACTGCCAAGGCACAGGGAGGGGACACTGATGGAGCAAAGGGATGGGATGCTGCCAGAGGACAAGAAGGGGATGGTGCCAGGGACAGGGATGAACACTGTGGAGGTAAGAGGGCTTGGACAGTCCATTGCACTTGAGGTGGAATGTCCTTGGCAGAGGGTTGATGTCGGACAGTCGCATTGCACTGGGAGTTTCTGAATGTGCAGCACACCTTTCAATCATGTTTTTTCCATGTTCAGCCATCTCTGGAAGACAGATCATATTGCCTCCTCATGAAAAATAAATCCATAATTCTGTTTCTTGCAAGGAGTTGAAGTACTCCTTGTATTCTTTTCTTCCCTTAGATCCAGTAACAGTAAAACAAAAATACTGACAAAATAATTTGACAAAATAAAACAGTAACAGTAAAACAAAATACAGACAAAATACTGAGAAAATAAAGTAATAGTGACATCACTGACAAAAATGGGTTTCATTTCCCTTATTCTTCCTTTTCATATTAATACATTTCAAACTATGTGGCCTTCAGCCATTTCAAATAACGTGTCCTGCAAGTGTTAGAAATCATGCAATCATGGAATCTCAGAATGGTTTTTTCTTGGAAGGAACCTTAAAGCCCATCTAGTCCCACCCCTGCCATGGACAAGGACAGCTTCCACTATCCCAGCTTGCTCCAAGTCCCATCCAGCCTGGCTTTGGTCACTTCCAGGGGTTCAGGGTCAGCCACAGCTTCTCTAGGCAACCTGTGCCAGGGCCTCACAGGGAAGAATTTCTTCCTAAGACTATGCCTCAGTATAATTCCAACTAGACATACATTTTTTATAGGTAAAAATCCTTCCAGAAAATCAAGAGAAGAAGAGAACGTGGGACTTCTGATCTCTTCAGTCTAAGTAGTTTGCTCAAACATACTTTAAAATAAAAGAGCAGCAGTCTCCCTGCTTTGTTTGGGATCTTTATTTAAATATCTGCAACTACCTGATCTGTCAAGAGACAGAAGCCCCTTTCCAGATTTACTATAAATACTGAGTCTTAGCGAGCGCTTTGATCAAGAATGGAAGCAACAGGGCAGAGTTTTGTTACTGCTGGAGAGTTAAGTGTTGATTGCTTCCTTCTTGTCCTTGTCCAGCAACAAAGAATGTCCCACATGTCGCAAAAAGCTCGTTTCCAAGAGGTCCCTGCGGCCAGACCCCAATTTTGACGCTCTCATCAGTAAGATTTACCCAAGCCGGGATGAGTACGAAGCTCATCAGGAGAGGGTGCTGGCCAGGATCAGCAAGCACAACAACCAGCAAGCCCTGAGTCACAGCATCGAGGAGGGATTAAAGATTCAGGCTATGAACAGGTACATAATCACCTTGTTTGCCTTTAGGCTAAAAATACAATGCCTGTCCTAATGCCCAGTGGAGCTTGAGAATCTTATCCTTTCCTCTGATATCTGCCAAAACAATTTTTAACCTTTGGCAAAAGAATTTTTAACCTTTTGTTTGCTGTTAGAAATCTATGTATCATTCACCTGCAATTGCTGTGGCAGCCTGATAGCTTTACCAAATTATGGCTGTCACGTCTTAGATAAGAAACCATAACACCATGAATTCTGGACCAAAATGCTACCCTTACATGCCAATAAATGCACAGATTACCATGACTTGGGGTTTAGCTGTGACTTAATTATGGAATATGTGGTGAAATTCCAGATACGCATTTAAACCTGAGAGAGGCCCCAAACTTTGCATGTTAAAGCATGGTGTGATTTAATAATTCTAATCACATGTGGATCCATGTTGGGTTGGAAATAATAATCTGCAATTGCGTGAAAAACAACTGTCTGAAGTTAAAGTAGTTTTAAAACCTAGCTAAAAGGTGTTTGAGGGACATGAAAAATGAATAGTTCTGTCTATGAGTATATTTTTCTACAAAATAATTAATAGTAATTTTTTTACTTTAAATCTCTGAAACATTCAGTGCTTGCGTGTGCACATGCCTCACTTGGGGAGGAGGTGTGTTGTGACCTGGGTGGATCCTGGATGGGTCAGGGTGTATCTCTGCCTCTTTGTGGCCAGGTTGCAGCGGGGCAAGAAGCAGCAGATTGAGAATGGCAGCGGGGCCGAGGACAACGGGGACAGCTCCCACTGCAGCAATGCCTCCACACACAGCAACCAGGAGGCAGGGCCCAGCAACAAGAGGACCAAAACCTCGGATGATTCTGGGCTGGAGCTGGACAACAACAACACCACTGTGGCCATAGATCCCGTGATGGACGGGGCCAGTGAGATCGAGCTGGTGTTCAGGCCTCACCCCACCCTCATGGAGAACGATGACAGCGCACAGACAAGGTCAGTGGTCCCTGGCCATCTCCAGGTGCTCTGCTGCTCTTTCCTGGTGCTTTGGTATTCCATCACTTCTTGGGGCTTCTAAACATCAATTTACTTCAGTCATACCATGTCCTGTTTAACTGTATCCCAGGATGGTTTGAGGTGGGAGGGACCTTAAAGCCCATCTGGTGCCACCCCCTGCCATGTGCAGGGACACCTTCCACTACCCCAGGTTGCTCCAAGCCCTGTCCAACCTGGCCTTGTGCACACCAGAGCAGCCACAGCTTCTCTGGGCACCCTGTGCCAAGGCCAGGTGCAAATAAGCACTCTTCCCTTCTTTCTGTTCCAAGTGAGGTAGATGGTATTGCTCAACTGTTATAAAAAATACAGTCGTAAGCTGTTTTAAGCCTTTGATCACAAATAAAGATGTTTTTAAAGTTTTCTAGCATTGCAGTTCACTAGTGGGATGATGGTGTTAAATCAGCCCCTTTCTACTTACTCTAAGATTCTCTGGGAATAAACAAACCTTGTATAAGTGTCAGCAGTTTTCAGAGCAGCTTTGTGTCAGCAGGATTTGCAAGCTGGCAGCTTTTCCTGCCGTTTTTTTGTTCATAATCCAGTCCAAGCACAGATTGCAAGTTCTGGCTCACAGCAGAGAGTAGTTTTATGGTGTTTCCTCAGGTCTTTTCTTGCCTTTCTCCGCTGATGAGACATCTCTCTATGATGTGTGTGAATCTGTGCTGTCTCTAAAGGCCTTTTCACAGCTGACATTTAGTATTTGAGGCGTTGCAGATGGCTTTTCCCATACCGCTGCTCAGTGATTATTGATGATCTGTGTGGCTGCTGTCACAGGTACATCAAGACCTCGGGCAATGCCACGGTTGATCACCTGTCCAAGTACCTGGCAGTGAGGCTGGCCCTGGAGGAGCTGCGGAGCAAGGGCGAGTCCAACCAGATGAACCTGGACACGGCCAGTGAGAAGCAGTACACCATCTACATCGCCACCGCCGCCGGCCAGTTCACCGTAAGCACTGCCAGCCACAGCCCACAGCCCTGCCCACATCTGCTCAGAACACACCCAGCTGGGCTCCTCTTCCCCGTGAAATTCATGGCACCAGCTTATTCAGCAGCACATCAGCTGCTTTTTGGCAAAAGCTTGGTTGGTAGAAAAGGAGGCATAGAAATTATTTGGGGAAAACACAGTGATGGCACCAAGCATGACCTGGCTTATGCCATCCTTTTCTAGTTAAAATTGAAGAGGGAAAAATACTACTTTACTTGAGAATCTTTGTGGTTTTTAGCTTGTAACTTGTGCCACATTATTGGTGACTCCTTCAAGTCAACACATTTAAGTATTGATTTAAGTAGCCTGTTTTACAGCACCACATCAGATTGCCTCATTTGTTCCTGTTTTGCTGTTCTCTTCTAGGTGCTAAATGGGTCCTTTTCTCTGGAGCTGGTCAGTGAGAAGTACTGGAAAGTGAACAAACCCATGGAACTGTACTATGCCCCCACCAAGGAGCACAAATAAGGGCTGGGAAACTGGGATGGAACTAACTCTTTTTATAGCTACAACTTCTTTAATATTAAAATAAGGCACCACCAGTATCTTGATGGACAACACACATGGTGCCTTCAGGCACTCTCAGTAAACTCAGTAATATGACTAGACAGTATTCTGGGCTATATTTAATTTAGTCTTTGGGTTGGGTTTTTTGGTTTTTCCCTAGGAGACTAAATGACCTTCTCCAGTGCATTCCAGTGTTTGAGATGCTTTTTTGTTCCTAATGCATGATATCTGATCCGGTGTTCCAGTTTGGAATGGCTTCGTTTTGTCCAGGTAAATCTGGATTTCTGCTCCATTGGACACAGTAGCCTCTGTGAAGTGTGGAGTGTTGGGTGGCCAAGGAAGTCTAATAGTAGCATATGCCAAGGAATGTGTTAAATGTTGGAATTTGGTGACTGTTATCCATCTGAAGAATTGATTGGTGGAGAATGGATTTGGGATAGTCTTGCAGCAAGAGGTAATCTGATTCCCTAGGAAAGGTTCATTAAGACGTTTTCTTGTGAATGAAGGTGAGTTTTGCATCTTGTGAGAAGTATTGCTGCCCATGGCTGGGGCTTGGACTGAGTTATTGTTTAAGGTTCCTTCCAAGTTTAGCCATCCTGGGATTCTGGGATTCCAAAGAGAGCTGCAGTGAGAAAACTGACACTTTAAAACCTTGCTGTTTACTGGGCTTAATTTGATACTTCAGTGCAAGGTCGTTCATCAGATTGGTTTGGTTTTGTTTTTAATGGTTATTTCTATAAAAAAATACCCAAACACCCCAAACCCATAACTCTTCACCATTCAGGACATGCCAGTCTTGATTCCTGCCTGGCCCCTCCTGCAATGTTGCCCTGTCCTCACAGCTGAACTGAAGGAATTCTGGGTGTTTCACAGCCCTGCTCTGGACCCTGGAGTAGGATCTCTGTTGTGAATGTGCTGTAAAGAACTGTCCAGAAAACTTTTGTTAAAGCAAATTCCCCAAATTCCAGCACATGGCCATCAAAATGCTTTGCTTTGGGGAATTGTGCCACCTCAGCAGGGACCTTTTCCCAGTGTCAGTGTGAGTAGGGATGACTTTGACTGTAAGCTGCTTCAAGATTCTACTTTTGTTCCTTTGCCATAGCTTTAACAAACATGGCTTAGCACTTTGGAAGACAACTTCAGTACTTGACAAAGTTTACCATTTAGTGTCTTACATTTAGGCCTAAGTTTCCCGACATGGCAGTGGGCTGTGCTGTAAGGCCTGGTAGCTGCTGGTCATTGCATGTACAGCCCCTGTACCCTGTCTCTGCGCCTTGCTGTGGCTCTGAGGGGGCAGCTTCACCTGTCCCATGTCCTGTCTGAAGGGAAGCTGTCACCACAAGGTTCCCTTTGCTCTGAGACTTGCTGATGAACCCTCCCGTGTGGCTCGAAGCAAAGAGTTGATGGTAGGTGGGAAGCACCAGGCTTTACTCCACAGGGTGTGTGGTTTACACTGCTCCTGGGTCCTGCCTGGACTCCCACTGGCTTTGGCATGTGATACAAAAGTGTTCTGCTGCTCGGGGATTCTCCTGGGAAGGATGTGCCCTTCCCTGGCTCTGGGCTTTCCTAGCACTTGTAAATAGTGTCCCTTCTGGCTGCTGTTCAGATCAGCTTTATCCCACTGTGGAAACTGCACAGGCTTCTCTGAGTAACTTAATTATTTCTTCTGACTGGAAAGCTTTTGGGCTTTTGTGACATGAAATGGAAGTGTTCAGGCCCCAGAGCACAAAGGGGCAGCTATTAGGGACCCGTTTTTTGCTGACTTTGTGAAGCGTTGCTGTATAGACTGTAGTGCATGTCCACGGAATATAATGGGGGGTGGGGGAGTGGCTGTGCTAAATGCTTTAAAGTTACTGGGGAAACTTCTAGATTAGTGCCAGCATCCCTCCTGGGGAGAGCTGAGGGGAGGAATAGTCCCTTAAGCAAGAGAGGTGTTGTGAAGCTGAGCAGTCTGTCTAGGAGCTGTCACTTTGTCTCCAGTTCTGTTGAAAAGCGTGGGAGAATGTGAAGCTTTTATTTTCATGTTGTAGTGAATTTCCTGAATATTTATGTTCTTTAAATATTATATATATATAATGTAGCTGTTTGATTAAACCATTGATTGCACTGTGACTCTTTAGTGCTATAAACTATTTTATTTTCGAAATGCCATTGCTCTTCCCCCTTTTAAAGCCATGTTCTTTTGTAAGTACATAATGTGTGTTACGGGTAAGCCTAATATCCAACTAAAGTATCTCCTATCCAACTGAAGTCCCACTGAAATGCTCGAATTGACAATAAAAGCAAAAATGTTATCAACAACCTGTTGGGAATTGCAGTGCTGCTTCCTCTTGTGTTTGTGCTGCCCTGCCTTGGGGCTGTGCAGGTGCAGCTCAGCTCCACCAGTGGTGGCTGTTGCAGTCCCCTGACAGCAGCTCAGCTCCTGAGCCCTGAGTGAGAAATAGGGGCACACAGAAGGTATCAGCTCTTCCACTGACCTGGCACAGGTGCTGCTGTTCCAACCAGATCCTGCAGCCTGAGGAAGAAGGGGATGAAGGATTTTTCACTTCGATTAAACCCAGCAACTTTGGGTGTATTTAACTATTAGGCAGCTTCAGTTCAGTAGCAGCAGAGAGCAACTGTAATGAATCCCTTCAGCTGAAGTGCATTATTTAGAGAGATCAAATTTTGTTCCTTTCCTTGTTTTCTCTCTACATTTACCACAACTTTGAACTAGAGGCTGCACCTCCTGCATTATCCTTACCTACTTCACTCTTATCTCCCAGTGTAACAGCCAGCCTGGCCCCATGGATCAGTGCAAGGAGGAACAAGATGTCCCAAGCTCCAGACTCAAACTAACAGTAACATTCCATCAGCTGATTATGGCAGGACTGACCCTACCTGGTCAACAGCAGAGACAACTACTGAATAGGAAGAGAATTCCCACAGGCCTGAATTACAAACACCCCTTCAGCTGGTCCCAGGTAAACCCCACCCCAGACTGCACCAACTTCTGCTTGTCTGGCAGAGGATAAGAGCCCAGATTGTACAGACAAATCTGAATTTCACTTTTCCTGCCCCTCCAGATAGTTGCCTTGGCTTAGAAAAGGTAGTCAATACCTTTGGCTCTGTAAAAGGAGCTGCAAGAGTAATCAAAGTATTGCCCACAGGAGGCTTCAGTTAAAAAGAAAGTTTAACCTACTTCACTGTAATCAGATAACTGAGTTTAGGACTGCTTTTATCCTATTAACACTGAAGTGTGTTACCTGCAAGCAACATCTGCCAACCCTGTCCACTTGAAAACCAAAAAAATGCCACCAGGGAACATGAAATTCTCTCCATTTAACTTTCCAAAGTGCTCCCGGGTGATCTTTGGAAAAGAACTGTAAGCACTACATTTTTGAAGGAAACTTTGTTGCTGTATCACTGATTCAAGAACCCTTCAGTGGGTTCTTCCTTTTTGAAATTAGAGAAGAGAATAACTCTCCACCAAAGCAATCTGGAATTGAAGAGTGGAAAAAGCAGCAACTTCTGGCCTGACAGCAGCATAGGATGTTCTGCATCAGCAGGAGTGTATTAGTCATGTTACTTCTTCTGTAAAGTTTCAGAGATGGGTAAGGATAACAACCCCTCATATCCTGCTCTTAGATAAACCTAACACTGGGGCTAGGCTGAACATGAAACTTGTGAGAAACAGCCACCACTGTAACACCTGTTCAAGTGGAATACACAGAGATACCAGAACTAAGTGTGGGGGAAAGAAAGGACAAAGGCAAGCTCGTTTGGCTGGAATGCTGCCATGTATTTAAGGAAACCAGAACTGCCAACACCTGGCAGCTTTGCTCGTTCACAGAAGAGATCTTAGCTCAGAGTTACTACTGACAAGTCACCACAAAACCACCTGAATATCCAGTGTAGTCCCTTGTCTCTGTACTTTTCTGTAGCACACAACCACTGTAAGCTCTGAGCAGACAACTACCTAGAGTGACTACACAATTCACTACGGGTTCAGTAACAAATGGAAATTCGGTAGCAGCCGCGTCACCGCTCCTTCCCGTTCTCCTGGGATCAGCTCCAGCCTGGAGGCAGAACCCTGGAAACAGACCTGAATGCAGAGTAACATGCAACCTGGAGCTACAGCTGCACCCAGGCAGGACTGGCTTTAACTCAGAGGGCATTTTATCCTGTGCTGTTTCTTACCTTAACATGCCCTCTTCTCTGGATCATAGCTGGCCAGGTTTTAGGAATGATGCATTTTAGGAATAGGCTGTTTCACAATAATCTCATATTCCAAAATGCTGAACACTTTTGGCCTGGTCCCCCTTCCAGGATGCTGTGCTGGCAGTAAGGCTTGGACAGACTGGGAAGCAGCCTCCATACCTCAGTGTGAAAAGGAGGTGAGCGTAACAGCAGGTAACTCCACAGCTTTCCCACAGTGCTGGTTTTGTGACCACAGCCATGCCGGGATCAGGGCTAAGTTCTGCTACCTAAGTCTAAACTGTCCCTTCAAAGTACAACAGGCAGCTCAAAACGGTCAAACTCCAGCTTGGGAGGAAGGAGTGGCTTACTGGAACAGGGTGTGCTGGAAGTCTGTAACATCCTGATGAACAAACCCATCTGCATTAATCAGCAGCACAGTGAGTGGGGTAGGGCTGTGTGGCAGCGGAGACTTCGGATTTATCATCTTCTGCTAACTCAGCCTCCTCTACCTTGATTGCTGCAGCAGCTGGAACCTCTTCTCCCACCTGGATGTCTGCAGGGAGGTGCACTGGGCCTTCTGCCTGTGCCCCCACATAGGTGGGAGTGCTGTACTCCATGAGAACAGTCTTGAACTGCGCCAGGGGCGCATTGGTGCGGACTCCCATGGGGTCGAAGTGGGTTCGGCTCACGCGGTATCCAGCCTCTGACAGATAGTTCAGGAACTTGTTTAACCTGGGAAGAAACGCAGCAAAACCAAACCCCCGCATTTAGAACAACCATGGTGCTGGCAGGGCTGACTCAGAACGAGCTGTGTGTCAGTGTCAGAGCGGGCTGAAGGTGAGCCCACACTTACTTTGGCATGTTCATGCCCTTGATGCTGTGCCGGTGGATGTTGTAGTAGAACGGGGGGTGCTCGGCGCTGTGCTCGGCCCGCTGCCGCTTAGCTGCTCCACGCAACACCTCCTCGCTTTTCCTCTTCCCTGCAGCACAACAAGGCCACCTCAGCACTCACAGGCACCCCAGAAACGCCAGCAAAGCCTCAGACAGGCCACAGAGAACAAAGCCACACTGCAACTTCAGCTGTGTGCCTGCTTTTGTAAGCCAGTGTTTGCAGAGGTAAAATCTGGCCTGGATCTAATCAACAGGCCAGTTGTAACAAGTCAATTAAAGTGCCTTCATAAAGTATTTGGCATTCTGCTTTTACCCATAAATATGATTCTGGATATAGATAAAATAAATTCTGCACTAGGTGGGGAAAAAACTCCACAGTGCAATACTGTTAAATATAAAAAAAGCTATACCAAAATGCTCCACTTACCATGTACCAAGTAGGATTCTACAGAAGTATTTGGTGTTCTAATATAGACGCCACACTCTTCTAGAATACAATTAGAAGGCAAAATTAATTCTACTGTAAAGTGGCAAAATGCTTTAATTACACAGAAGGAAATAATTTAATTACTCAATAATGCATTGAACTCTACGGATACACTGCTGTTAAATAACTTACCACAGATCAGCATCTCCAAACATCACCAGTCCTCTCTGAACAGGCTGCCCCTTTTCTTACCTTGTTTGTTCTCATCACCAGGACTGTGGGTAGAAAAAGGTTTGAGAGTTGTGCACTCTGATTCACAAACTAATGTCTTCAGCAGTGGCTGCGCTTCATCCAAGCCATACTGCACAGCCTCCAGGAGCATCCTCCTGAGGAATCCAGTGTTAAAGAGAGCTCCTGACCTACAAAACGCAAGAGAAGTCAAAAGTTAAGGCTTCTTAATGGAAGCTGCTCTGAAATTCTCTTGCCCAAATTGATTAGCAATTACGTTACACTGAACTGATTTTTTTGCAATGACAGCAACATTGGTCTTGTTAAAGAAAAAAAATCATCTCAAGAATAGTAATTTTAGTTTTGCCCTATGATGTTGAGAAAAGTCATTCAACCCCCACAAGAAAGGTACTGTCGACTGCCAACCATTTTTAATACTGATTTCAAATGGCTAAAAGACTTAAAAATATTTATTCTTGTTTCTACAAATATTAATTAACAAGCAATGTAATATTTGTTACCATCAGCACATGTAATGTATTATTCAATAAATTCTTCGTAAGTATAGAGCAACAAGAGTTATTTAATATTTGGCAATTAGAGGAACACAGAGGCAGGTTCTCCTGTGCCGGACATATTCCGTAAGTGCACTAAATGTGAAATTTAAAAGGTGTTACTATTTATTAACTGGTTTGAACAAAAGGAAACTGAATACCCCACTAAATTCAAATCCACACTTGGTTTCCTGAGCTACTCCTGACTGCTGTACCTCCTTTTCATAGTGCTAAAATAAAAATTGTTAGGGTATGAACAGCTGAAGTTCAGAGCTCCTGGACCCAGAGCGACTCTCCAAATGTGTCCTTTGATGTGAACTTACCAGAGAGGACCAAGAAGCACTGCTGTCTTCCCAGGCATGCTGCCGTGGCAGTCACAGGGCAGCTGCTGGTAAGGGTTTTCTGCAGCAGAAAAACAGCATTTAAATTGTATGGAAATAGCCAGCCATGCCTGTGATACTGCACAGACAGAAACATGCAGTGGGAGCTCACTTCAGTGAGGAATTTGGAAGGGCAACAGCAGAAGTGTGGCACTATTTTAACTTCTGCCAAGCAGCCAATTTATTTAAAATATAGTGAGATTTAGTGATGGATGTCTTGATCTTTAAGCAGTGTTATAACCCTGAAGAAAAAAAAAAAAAAGGCAAAATAACTTCCCTATGTGTCTTTCAAGTAAAAAGGAAAATACCTGCCTTCCTACCATTACATAAGCAAATGTCCAGATTAACAGTAAGTGCCAACTAAAAATTCAGAAACATCAGCCAGTTACATCTGCAAAACATAGTCCATCTATGAGTCTTCTAAGCCCTGTGCAATTAAGGCATTAAGCAAACAACTAATTTACAAATTAAGATTTCTACTGTAACACTGTACTCAGCTACTCATCCCCATCATTAAAACTTTTATCTGATTTTTAACAATTTTTTAATACCAGGCTCATTCCATGCTCATGCATCTGACTCTGAGCAGGGCAAAGACACCATGAGCTGAGAGCAAGCTATCCAAGAGCCTCTAACTTGGAAACAAGGTTTTAGGGTTTATATTCATTCAAACTAGCATCTCCAGGAGTACAGTTTTTGTCTCCTGCCTCTGCTAACCTGCCTGTGGCGACAGCCCATTAACAACAGCAGGGAAAAACCAGACTGCTCAGTCCACTGCATTTTAAGGAACTGAAATGCAGCTGAAAAAACCACCAAAAGCTCTCCAGCTGCTGCTGTCTGGAGGAACCCAATAGTATCAAAGGCTACCCACACCTAGGGCTTTTCCTGAAGTGGCATATCCATGGACATACCAGGCAGCTCCAGCAGACTGGGAGGATGTTCTGTGTTCTGTATTCTCAGAATAGTTTGGGTTGGAAGGAACCTGAAAGCCCCAAACAGTGCCAGCCCCTGCCATGGGCAGGGACACCTTACACTAGCCCAGGCAGCTCCAAGCCCTGTCCAACCTGGCCTGGGACACCTCCAGGGTTGGGACAGCCCCCACCTGAGCAATTTGTGCCACAAATCCAGTCCACTTACAGGAAAATCCATGCACACAACTGATCCAGCCCATGGCCATGAAGGACAGTGCCCTCTGCACCTCACACATACTATTCACTGTTACATACAGGGGAATTGCTACTAACGGCATGTAAATAAAAACAAGGCACAGAACAGAGAGATAAAGTGCAAAAGAAAAACCATTTACCTTCCATCATATTTCCCTCTTTCTGAAAAACCCTCTCTTCACACCACTGGCAGTGGATGAGGTATCGGACCTTCCTTGCTGAATCATCTGCAGGGGTCGGGCCCCGCAAAACTCTGACCACCACCAGAACAAAGTGTTCCAGAGCTACTGCCAGCAGCACTTCAATGCCTTTGTTACAGCGAGCTGCAGCTCTGGGGGAGAAACACACAAAAACCTAATTGTACTGAATTCAGCAAGCAAACACTGCCATGGACACCTGAACCTGCTCGCGCAGCCACTTCCTAGAGAGGTACTGAAGATGTGAGAGAGGAGGAGGAAGTGTTCTTTCTGAAGTGCCTCAGCTTGTGGCTTTCCTGGCAGGCCAGGCAAATCAAATTTTACTTCTTTTTATCATAGCTAGAAATAGCTACCACCTGCATCATCACACGTGCAGGGAGAGGGAAGGGGAAATCTGTACACGTTCAGGTCAGCATTTGTGCTCTGGCATTCTCAAACCTCTGGTGATTTCATCTCCTCCTCATCTTTCCCAAGCAGTTGTTCCATCTCTTGCCTGTACCTTTTTTCTCCAATTAGGTTTTAGGTCTTCATTTATTTAATGGACTGAGTTTACTGAGAGTATCTATATGCAAATAACTGATTTCACAAGTCAGTAATCACATCCATGTTTTGAACCTCAAGTATGAGGACCTGCAGTGAACATCACGTTCCAGTGCAGCAAGTCTAACGAAATACTTAGCTAGAAGCCATTCATCCAGTTTATTTTGTATTTAGGAAGTCCTAAATAGGAGCTCTAAAATGGCAAAATCGATAAAGAAATAGAAGAGTTTGCAAGTCTGGGTATTTTTTTTTCACATTACCATCCCACCCCATTACTCTACTGATGCATTTTTACCTTGCCCAGTCACTAATTATTTCTAATAATTACCTAATAATTTTTAGCCTAATTGGAAATGGTTCAGCAGTACCTTGTGACAGCAGCAATTACAGTCCTGGCTGCCAGCTCCTTGTAGTACTCTGTTCTGACAATATTGCAGCCATAGTGACGCTGGGTCACGTGCTGAGCCTTGGCATAGAGGGAGCTGATGTCTGTGGATGTCAATGACACAATCCCAAGGTTTCTCACATTTCTAAAGGCAGAGTCCAGGTAATTCACAGAAGTTCCAAAGGGATCCAAATGGCTGAAAAGAAAAGATGTACCAATGAGTGTCTACAAATGCTCCAGAGTCTGGCTTTACACTGAGGCAAACACTGTTTTATAACCTTCACCTGTGATCACATTTAAAAGAGAAAGAAGGAACAGGACTTAAAACTTCCACCACTGCTTAGATCTGGAAGTTAGTCATTAATAACATGAAAATCCCATCACTTATTCTGATATCTGTATAGGGTTTGAATGTATGCATCTCTATACCCAACCTGGAAGAATCGCCTGGTTTAATTCAGAGTTAATATGCTACAAAATGGATAAAAACAAGACATGCAACAAACACATTTTAAACGAAAAGAAGTTTTAAAAAAAACCCCAAAACTGATTTGGTATTTCCCCTCAGCAAACAGACAGTGATGTTATAAAAATAACCCACCCAGGGTTAAAATTTTCATGTATATTTACAATCCATTTTCAATATCAGAAAGACTAGTATTTTTCCAGCACTTTCTAAAACATTTAAAATTAAAGCTCTGCCCCCACACCGTTTTCGCAACAAAATTACATTTCGAGTGACTGTTGGTTGAGTCTTTTATCATTCCAACTTCTCCAAATAATCATACACTGGGAAATGGGGTGGGGTGTGTCACTACCAAAACAGCAAGTTGACAGAGACATTCAATACTTACATAAAATCAAACGATCTCAAATGCATGATAACATTGGCATCCATTTTTGTCACCTCAATGGTGTCACTATTTTCTTCTCCATTTCCCACAGTTTCATTATTGTCTTGTTCCCTAATGTTCAGTTTCACCTTCATTTTGTTTAAATGACAATTTTCCTTAATCATTGACACAGAATTTTCATTACAATCATTAATTGTAACTTTCACAGAACTTCTGAGGTGCTTTGCCCACTGCAATCCCATGATACCTGAGGAAAAACAGAATTTAAGGACTTTAAGAAGAGCATTGACCTTTAATATTATTTATAGCCTTTTAAAAAGCTTTAATACAGCTTTTGACAGCTGTCTTTTTGTATGGGAACTCATGACTCCCTACCTAAGAAAATTATTGTGTACTTCACATTATTTCCTTCTATTAGATATTAACCAAAATATTAAAGAAATGGACTTTACCAGTGGCACCAAAAGCATCCAAACATTCGATGGGTTTGCGCTCCCCAGCAAGCACAGCCAGTGCACAGAATATCAACTGCCTGGAAGATAAAAAATGGCCATAGTGTCTAAGTTGGGAGAATATTTTTATCTCTTTTTCCTTATTTATTTCCCTTTAATCTATTACTTAGTGGAACAGTGGAATATTTAAGCTAAACTCCACCTTTTACAGGGAAGAACTGTAAATCAAAAACCTCAGCTATGTTGAAAAGTTCAATTCTACAGCTGAGTATTCTTAAGGCAAGATCTAATAATTACAGGGAAATACTTAATTACTTCAGAAATAACACTATTTCACATATAGTGTTCTTGGGTATAATTATTATTTGTCAAGAAGTTTTCTAATGAGAAACTCCTTTCTCCTGCCCCTTGAACAGAAGTTTTGCAGGGTTGCTTTTTAAAACATGTATTTTTCATTACAAATTCCCCACCCCTCTGATGCATCCTCCTGCTCTCTCACCTGTTGAGTTTCATTTTAGGATTAAAATAGGAATCTGTTTTCTGAGGCGTGGAGTGGTTGGGAAGAACCTGCACATCTGTGGCTGACTCTTTCACCACTTCGTAAGATGACTTGGGAGCACGAACTGAAACAAGTCATTGAAGCAGAAGGAAAGAATCAGCGACAACTGGAATTAATATTAGCACTGTTGGTAAGTTACACTGAAAAACTTCTTCCATAAAGCATAACCCCTGGGTTATGCTGCAATCCAACCAGCACGTGGACCAGTTTACAAGGATGGGGGGAAGCAGGCAACAATTCATCTTCCAATCTCAAAAGTGGCAAATAAGGATCATGCTCTACCACATTTTTTTTCTCATAAAACATCAGATTTGTTCCTCAGTTTGGCTCTTATGTATCCACTCCAGTTTAAGAAAGCAGTCTCTGAGCCTGAGGCTTAGCACATTTGTTTTGCAAGTTTAAACATAATACATTGCTAATTAATTAAAAGCCTGTTAACATAGTTCTGAATGTGTCTCAATGAATTGCAAAAATCCCTGAAAATCCTTGATCTGTTCTAAGTTATTGAACAGCCCCACGAAATGTGCACAAACAGCACAAGCACGTGGACAATTCCAGCACCAGAGCTGCGTAAACAGTCTGTGGCAAAACAAGCTTTCAGATGTGACAGCTGTAAACACAGGCTGCCATTCCTCTGAGCAATTCATGTCCAGTCTAAAATGTACCTAGGAACAACCAGGAAAAAATTGTACCAACTGGATACCTTCCAGTGCTCACCCTGCCTCTCCCAGGCCATTCAAACACACACATGGTGTATCTGCTCCACCTTCAGGGACCCCAAGAGCTGCCAAGTGCCTACAGATCACAAAACCTCGGGATTTCTCCTTCCCCTGTGAGGAAAAACTGCCTCGTGCATCGCGTTAAAAAATGCTAAATGGGCCATTCTTTACTCACAGCTCTCAAGGGAAGCACACAGTGATCAATGTATTTCACAGCACAAAATCTATAAAGATATGGAATATGGTACTACTATAACTTTTCAGGCATGCAAATTGATGCACAGGCATCAAACTACTCATATTCCAATCATTGAAAATGTTTTAACCTAGTTTATGCAGATTTTGAAACCAAAGTCAGGTAGGACTGTAATTTACCAAAGAACTACTGACACCTCTATCACGACTCTCTGGGACTGAAAAAAACATCACCTTGTTTTGGGAACCCAGGCTGGTGCAGTCAGGATAAAAAGCAAAGGATTTGTAGAAAGATTTACTCCAGACTTTTTTTTTCTGTGGATGCCATGTCCCTCACTCTTCTGGAGACACAAAAGCTGGTACTTACAACATTAAGGGTGAGGGGAGTACTAGTTATCTCAATAACAACACAGGAACTGGTCAATGCAAGACTAAATCACAACTCTGCTACACTTCTGATGAAACAAAAGTTCTGAAATATTAAGGGCAGATTTTTCATTAGAAAGACTAACTCTGTTTCTGCATTTTTCCTGTGCCTGCCACCCTTTATCACAGTTACTGCACATGGTGTATAACAGAAAAATATAGTGTTTCATGTCAGTCAGAGCTCACCTGTGATAAACCTTGACTCAGTCTCTCCTTTGTTCACATGACGATTGATGTGACCTATCATGTCAGTTCTTCGTACTATAGTCGCTGAGCAGATGATACAGTGGTAATGAGCTCCCATCTTTGACAATGTCTGTAAAACAGAGTCTTTTACATAGTTTCAGAATACATAAAACATGGTGCAAGTAGAACTGAACACAGGCATATGAGAAGTCAACTGTTACCTCCAGACCACTCAAAATACCTGGAATCTACAGCCAGAGCTGACCTAGGCAGCTGCCCCTCACAATGAGAGGGGTACAACCACATGCAGTTACTCAAGGGTTCTATCACACATCCTGGACCCAGAAGCTTTTGGCATCACACCCAGAGGAGCAAGATGTGTTTGGTGACTAAACAGATCTCAGAAGTTCCCTTTAGTCACCTACTTCCCCCGCTTTGTGCAGTAACAAGAATTTCTGTGATTCAGTATTTTTACCTGGTCTCCAACAAGGTTGGGTTTTACTGGCCGACAGGATAAGTGACAGATGCACATTCTGTACCCTGGAAAACAAATGCCATCCCAGAACAGTAAATGAGCAGCATGTCTGTGGCCTGCACCACATGCTCTTGCTTCAGATTTCACAAGACAGCAACAAGAGAACATCACCAATTATCTGGTACATTCATTCTCTGCACAGGGAAATTGATCAGTTCATGATACATTTTAAACTTTAAAATGCAAAGAATTTAAAATGTTCCACAGTTGAAGAAAACCAAAATGAGACACCTGATACTCCAGTTGGAACATTTATAGCTCAACTGTATCTTGCCCATTTTTCCCACAAACCCAGATTTTTAAAAAAAAAAAACACACACTGCTCACTTTATTTACCTTCCTAAACTTCTTGCAGGGATTTTAATGCATCTTGCAATCAGATCACAGAGTTTATGAAAAAACAGTTAAAGCTACTAAATACTGAAACTAAATAAAGATTTCAAGTGTTTATCAGAACCCATGGAATCTTTACTGACCACCAGTGTGTGTCTGATTATTATTCATATAGAACCAAAACTCTAACTGAAGTAATTTTCATTCCACGCATATTTAAAATTCTATGTAATTTTCAACTGCCAAGCAGTTATTAATGTTTTTCTAAAGAGAAAATGCATATTGTAACCATTTTGGCTGGAGAAGAGTTATTTTACATTTACATTTTGCATCCCACCTCAAAATTCATTCTGTCAAAATATAGTTCTAATTCACAGCTGGTGACAAAATGCTTAAATCAAGAGGAATTTTGAAAGATGAAACACAGAACATACCCACAATTTCTTCTAGTATTTACAATTCAAACTCAATTGCCATTACCTTCAAATTCAACAGAAACCTTCCAGTGCAAATTCTGCAAGTGACGATGGAGTTTGTGGCTATAGCAAGCTTTGAATTTCTCCTCAGGACACAATGGACAAGGCTTCCTTTCATCTGAAAATGCAATTAAAAACTATGAGAAACATGAAATGCAGTTACCACTTGTGTTAGCTGAGATCAGGCCAAGAGAAAAAAGCCTGAAGGCAAAATCAACATGAGTTAGAGATGAAATCCTCGGGGAACATCTATTTCATGTGCAAACTTCACATTTATGGGTTGCCTCTTTCTGCTCCACAGAATACAGACCAAAATCACTGTAACTTTAAAACTCATTAACTTCTACAACCTTTGTGTTTTGGTTTCTAGTATTTTTTTACACCAGCAAGATGAGGCTAATGAAACTTCTGAGAAGTACTGAGGAACAACAAAACTTTACAGATAACATGCGAGGACTTGAAATGTTTAAAAAAAACCACCAAACCAAAAGCCCAAACAAATCAGGAGGTTAGAACAACTCCTCTTTCAACTCTTGGTTCTTTTGGACAAAACAAGCAGCTGATATCTAAGCTGCAAAAAAAGGCAATGTACCCTGTATAAAATAATTTTGAAAAATATAAAATAATTCTTGGAAATCCTACATATGACAAAAAGCAAATGCAAGGCTGTGTAACAAAGGTGTTGAAGCCCTTGAAGTACTAACCTAAATAAAAACCAGCTGAACGTCAAAGAACTTTGCAGAACAAGAGAATAAATCA
>PYHW01009726.1:2173672-2273453 GCA_013186435.1 Turdus rufiventris | reverse complement strand
CTGTAACACAAAGATCTGAGTTCTGGGAGGCTGCTGTGGAAAACTCACCTTCTCTCAAGTCAGCCAGTTTCTCTAGATCAGCAAGGTGTCTCTGAATTGAAATATGTTTGTCTAAAAAAAATCCAAAAATATTTAGAAGTTAAACATTCTTAGTTTAAAAATTGCTTTTAGTTTACTGCTGTTTTTCTATACAACACTTTAAATCTAGCACTGTTAGGGAATGACTGCAGTAGCGATTGGAATACTTGTTTTTGTACTTTTACTTCATGGCAGCAGGAATGAATGCAACTATTTTATGAGATCCATATATTTTCATATATTCCTACTTCCTTTTAATACTGACACACAAACTAAGATAGAAATACCCTTGTTTGAAAAAAAACCAGCTGAAAAGATCAAGTCACATTCCCTTCACATCTGGCTTTACTGCTCAGCATTGTTAGTGAATGCAAATCATGCACAAAAGCAGGGCAAAAACATCGTATGAACAGACTGGCAAAACCAAGTATCAACTATAAGTGGACCAAATTTAAGAACAATTATTCACTCTGGAGCCAGAATACATTAAATTCTACCATTTTCTTCTTTCTCTTAGTAAACAATTTAACCTTTAAATCTACCACCTGTTTTTTCGACTTCTTGGTCAGAATTTGCCAATACCAAGAAAATTAGGTTGAAATCTGCTTTATTTATTTCAGCACACAGAACATTCCAGTCCACTGTAACACAGATTCTGTAGCAACTTTAGGGTTTACAGTTTTTACAAGGATAAATCTTCAGGTTTTCTTACACCAGACAAAGCAATTGATCCACATGGTCAGGACACAGAGGTGAGTTTTAAAATGAGATTTCACATTCCCTTCACATTTCCTCCCCTGTATTTCTACCTTTCCTCCAGCACATGACACAAATATTAAGAGTTTATCAGCAAACCTCTTGGGTAACTAGATGATACATCCAAAATGTTGCCATCAGATTCCCTTGGGCGTTCTTCCTCTGCTCCTTTTTCTTCAGCTTCCAATTCTGACTTGGGAATTTTCACATCAATGTTGTTGCTTTTCACTTTTTCAGAGAGCACCAAACCATCTTAAAACCAAACAAAAATACATTAAGTGTCACTGATGTAACTGAACTAGATAAGCATGTTCATTTGCTTCCAATAATCTGGTGCTGACTACAAGCATGAAGAAGGAAAAAAATAGTATGAGATGAATTTTCACTTCAATTATCCTTGGAAATCACTGTGGAATAAAGTCAACCTGGACAGCAGAAATGACTATTCATGCATCAGCATCAGACGTTTAAGGTGAACAAAATAACATTTACATGTTATATTCTGGCAAGATGCACTGAAGCAAGGCAAAGCAGGCAAGGAGGAGCTCCAAATTCTCCTGACAATTTACTGCCAGCTCTGAAAGTTTGGTAACAGTTTAGTTCAGGATTCAAACAATACAAAAAAGACTAAGGCAGGACGCTGCTATTAGCAGAGGCAGTGATGAGGGTTAAGTGATGGTGCCATCAGCATCTGCAAATGAATTACTTCCTGGGGCAGTACAGGATGGGCCTGGTGAAATATTTGAAATATTTCAAGCACTTAAACAGGCTGAGAGATGGGGCAATAAAATTATGAGAATAGTCAAACCCGGGGAAAATAACTGAAGGAAGAGGTAGAAATCCCCAGAAAGTGTGATCCTGTGGTCCAGCCCCTCTCCAAGGGACATAAGGAAGCACTAGGAAAGGATTCAGAAAGCCACATAAATCTATAAATATTGTCCTACTCCCAGCAAGATTCCAGGGGACAGGTGGGACGAATGAAGTTTCAACCATGGGTAACAAGAAATAAAGGTCTGGCATCACTTTGCAACTACCAAGAAGCAACAGAGCAGGCCAAGGCTTTCCAGCCTGGATGGGACAGACAGAGCACAAAAGGCAACCACATGCTGTCTATCCCATCACAGAAACCGGGATGCACCTCATGGACAAAATATGGACCTACAAACTGGTTTGTGTTGGAAGTTATTTCCAGAGGATGCAGGAATGTATGGTAGTTCTCTGGATGCAGCAGGGAAGAACCTGAGATAGTGGAAGATGGGCTTTAAGGTCCCTTCCAACTCAAACCATTCCATGATACTCTGATTTCGCTGGTCTTCCCTATCCACCTATTCCTGACCACAACTTCAGACAGACTGGAAGGATCTTAGCAGTTCTTCAGATTCCCCTAGGCTACTTTTGTTTGTTTTCTTTTTGTTGGGTACAAATATCTCATATTATGAAACTAAGAGAAAGAGAAAATTGAAGGAATACCTCAAGACAAGAGCTCAAGAAACTGAAAAAACAGAAGCACAGAGTAAAATTATTCTACCTACCCTAAAATCTCAGGATAAATAAATAAAATATCAGGAGGTGCATTGCTACGCAGCGATTGTTGCTGTGTTCCTCACAGACCTGTTTTAAGCTGAAAACTCACCTAAGAAAGATTTAAATGGAGCCTACTGATCCATTAAAAAATTGCAAGATTCTTGGTGATAGCTTCTACATGCTTTATTAATACAAAGCTAGAAAGAAAACGAGTAAGTAAAAGCATGTTTGGTAAGAAATCCCTAACAGCTCTTGATTAGTGGCGGGAAAATTGGAAACAGTTATAAAAATCCAAGAGCACAGCAGTGACAAAAAACCAGCAGAGTTGGAGAGTCTGCATCTTCAGAGCACGAGGAGAGGTTAAAATGGTTGAAAAGGATAATATATGCATATATGTTAAAAAAAAATCTAGTTAATATGTAAATGTACAAGGAGAGAGGAAAACTTTCACGCTGAACGATGAAGAACAGCAGGCTGCTACCGAACCAAGACGTCAGGATTTTTTAAATGTCCACCGGGAATCACTGATTACGCACAAACAGAATAACTCTCTAGAGCCTAAAATATACTTACACAAGTAAAAGAATTAATTACAAGAGTCGGTTCACTCGAACCGTAAGGCTGCAGCAGCAGCGGGCTGGCAGCAAGGGCTCATCTGGGGAGCTGGAAGTCCAGCAAAACCAGTTTTCAGAATCCTAGAGTGGGCCAGGTCTAAGGACCACGGCGGTCCAACTCCCCTGCTCCTGCAGGGAGCCTTCGAGCCTATGGTGCAAACGCGTTTTGGTTTAAAAAACTGCGAGGAAAGATGCGCGGCCGAGCCCACGCCGGCCTTCAGGCTCCCCACGGGACCTCATGGAGTAATAAACGATCACCAAAGACAAAGTATCGTTAGGTTTGGGGAAGAAAGAAGAGACGGGAGCGCGGGTTCAAGCGCAGCGAGGCCGACAGGAACACGTGTGGCCCCGCACCGCGACGGGAAAACGGGAGAACCGAACTGCGCCTCTCAAGGCTGGCCGGGGCGGGCGGACAGAGACGAGAAGCGGCCCCAAGGTGCAAATTCAAACCCGCCCGGGGTGTAAATTCAAACCCCTCAGGCTCCGCATGGCGCCCGCCCGTCCTCAGCCCCGGCGCGGAGGGCCCGGCTCCCCGCCCGCCTGATCCTCGCCCGCTCTTACTGAGCGCCGCCGGCTCGCCGTCGCCTTCACGCTCATGGCCATGGTCTTCCTCCTCCTCTTCCTCCTCCTGCTGCAGCTGCTGCCCCAGCGCGGCCTCCGCCGCCTCTAGCGCTGCCATGTTCCCGCCGCGGAGCCCGCACGCTGAGGGCGGCCCGGCCTGCCCGCTCCGCCTCCACTTCCCAGCCGCGCCCGGGCCGGCCCGGCGCGCACTGCGGCGGGGGAGGAGCCGCGCCGGGCCCGGGGAGCCGCGCCGGGCACGGCCCGAGCCGCCCGCCCGGCCCCGACAGCGCCGCGGGACCCGCCGGGGAGCGGCCGAGGGGGTGAGGCGGCGTCCTACGGCATCCCGTGAGGAGAAGGAGGGGAGGGAAGGGAATGGAAGCTGTGCTGGCAGCGCCTTACGGGCCCCCGGGCTGTCCCCTCGGAGGGAGTGAGGCAGGAGGCTGCCGCCCCTCAGCCTCCCGTGGAGAGGCTCCCTCAGAGCCCGGTGCTGCCGGTGCTCCGCTGCTCGGGTCTGGGATCCGGGAATGGCTCGCCGGGAGCTCCGGGTGAAGCTCTCCACAGCTCCCCTGAACTTGCTTGGTGTGCGCTGTTTGTGTGGAGGGTGGCGGGGCTGCTGCGGGATGTCGCTGTCCATCCTCGGGCGGGGCCGAATGACTGTCACAGTCGGGACTGCCTTAGAGAGTCACGGCTTTAGCTGCTTGGAACAGCCCTCCAAGCCCAACCAGTCCAAGCTGTTCCCGATCCCCACCGTGTCACCAGCCCAGAGCACTGAGTGCCACGTCCAGGCCTTCCTTGGGCACCGCCAGGGATGGGGACTCCAAACCTCTCTGGGCAGCCCTTCCGATGGCCGATGGTTTTAAAACTTTATACGACTCTGTGTTAAAGGATGCTAGCTTCTGTTTGCTGGTACAAAATAGGTGTCTCCTGGGGAGCTGTGATCGCTGCCCTTTCTGCTCTAGTGTTCCCTCAGATGTGAGTAATTAACCCTGTTGACATCTGCTGTGGCTCTAATGAGAAAACAAAAGAAGACTATTATTAAAGAATTTTTCTCTATGCAGTTAAAACTTATTTTTATTTCATCTGGACCTAAAAACTTGACACAAGTAGTAAAGACAACTTGTTTTTTGTTTATTTGGTTTTTTTGTAGGATTTGAAGATGTCTAAAAAGAAGCTGAAGAAACTATCTGGAAAGGAAGCCTCTTTAGATGGCCAGGATGACAAAGTAGGAGCAGAAATATTACTTTTACTATCCTAATACAAACTCCTGCATTCCAGAGAAAATTAATTGTTTAGCAGCCTTGTGGTGGGAAGATAAATCCAATTTAAAGACAGGGTCATAAAGAGCAGCAGCTGAGTTGGGCAGATAAATGTTTTTAATTTAGAGGCTGTGAGTAGCGTGGGCATCAGAAAACAAGGGACTTTTTATTTTAGTGTATCTTTCTGTTTGAGCAAAGTTGGTTTTAATACTGGTACTAAAACCAGAGCTGCATTCTTGGACTGTACTTTGGATCATATATCCTAATTTTCTGATTAACCACAAGTTGTACTTCACAGCATTTTGGTGAGCGACTCTCAAATATTTTCTTCTAGCCACCGAGACATAAATTAATGACCAAAATTCTCAGTGTATTCTAGTACGTACTCGTGTCTAGTGAATCAGTTTTCACTGAATCACTTGTAAAATGCAGGTGCTACAGGAGTTGTCATCTTTCTGGTCATACTTATGTATAGCTTCCTATTATTTTTTATTGTTTATGTCCACTTCTGACAAGTTATTTACTCTCAGAAGTGCAATACATGGTTGATAAATCAGTAGTTTAATATATCCACACTTAAATTTGCTAGATTTTTTTCCCATTGGATTTTGTAAGGAATATGTACAAAGCAAGGAGCTTTTACCTGTCTTCTCAAAAATGTTTTACAAGTGTTAATAAACAAGCATGATTATGGCCTCATAAACTGAATCATTCACGTTGGAAACTTTCTGATCATAGGGAAAATGTTGTTCAAAATCAAATGTTTGTAACTATTGTTTCTTTCCCTGAATTCCTTACTATTACTCAATTTGTCCTTTGAACTTAACTTATCCTAAGGTGCTTGATTGTTTTGGGGTTTTTTATTTCTGTAATACAGAGGGTAAACATTTGGCCTAATACCTCATACTGTAGAATATTGCCTTTGGAATTGTGTCTCATTCTGTTTTTTCTGTTGCGTTGCTGGTATTGGTCCTGCAGCTCCAGAGCCAACCCCAGGCAGAAGTTCTCAGAACTGCCTTAATTTCGGAGTCCCCTGCTTTCTGCAAGCCTTTGGTTTTGCATTAAGTGTGGAAGTAAACCAGCTAAGGCCTCCCTAGTTAGGAAAAATCGCTGCAGCAGTGACCTAATGGCCTCACTGAGTCAACACACCCCAGTTACTGAAGGAGTGAATTATTTGTGAAGGGATGAACTGTCTGGAGTTTTCTTATCCAAAATAATCCGTATGTTACCGTTCTCTGTTGTAACTTCCTACACCCTGCTGGGGTTTTGGGAAAACTGAGTCCTATATCCCAGAGGTGTATGAAAACTACATGTGGGACACATGGTTTTAGCTGAGTGCCTGTGAATTGATCATGGTAGGAATGTTACTCAGAATGACTCAGTTGTCACTGTTGTAGTGGACCCTGTTGAATCACATTGTAAACATTAAAGTGCTCCATGATTAAATCATTAAGTGCTGCTATACCTTATTTTTGCATGCACATCCTTGGCACCCTTTGACAGTGTTTCTCTAAGCAGCCAAACCACCTAGTTTCGGTGTTATCTTATGAAGGTTTTTTTTTAACTGCAGTTTCCTTTGTAAGGCTCTGAATTTTTTTCTTTCAGAACTCTGAAGACTCAAGATCTTACAAGCACACTGTGAAAGGAGAAACAGATCTTAAGAGGTAAATTCTCAATCTGTCATTAAATAGAAGTATTTAAAAATATAACAATCACAGACCACTTAATGCTGAAGATTTTTTCCAACCTGTTCACCAAATAAATTCTGTTCAACCTGTCCACCATATCTTTCTTTCTTTGGCTATTTTAAACCTAGCATACAGTAAATATAATTACTGAGTATTTTTTCTGCTCTTATAAGAAAGTTTCCTAATAAACTTTCATATAAGTCATGATTTCTGTAGAATGTTACTATATTCCCCTCTGTTTTTTCTTTTCCAAGTTCCCCAGTCAGTGCAGGATAAACAGTTTGAAAGCTGTGTGTGTTTTGACACTGTGACCAAGCTGACCTTTTAGGTGACACACCTCCTTTATCACTGAAGTGCTATTAAAACTTACCTGTGTGAAAAGAAGAAACTCAACTGTGTAAGGTGTCTCTCAAACCAGCAGTGAATGCAGAAAAAGCTTTTTCTCCATTTTCTTAAAGCTAAAGGGCTGTAAGTGGAGAAAGGTAAATCCAGGAAGTCCCATGTCAAACTATTTTGAAGGATAGCTGTTGCTTCAAAGGTGCTCATAAATGCATAGCTCTATCTCAGTCAATGCAGATGCCTTTTTTGTTGCTCTTTTTCATTAACTGACCTAAATAACATTACTTTCTTCATAATGTTTCTGTAGATCCAAACCAGAGAAAGATGGGAAAGAGAAGAAGCGACACCAAAAGTCTCGTGCTTGTCACAGTGTAGATGGAAGATCCCAGGAAAAATCTCCAAAGAGAAGCAAAAGCCCGGATGGTTCTTCAATTCAAACTGAAAAGCAGAAGAAAATAGTGATCCAGTTTAAAGCCAAAGAAATCAAACATGGCAAAACCACCCACACTCCTGATGTGACTGCCAGCAAGGAAAGAAGTCGCTCTGATGGAATAGAAGGAAAAAGGCTCTGGCACAGCTTTGAACTTCAGAGGGACAAGGCACTGAAAAAAAAGAGAGAGAAAGCTGAGCTCTGTAAACTCAAGCTAAAAGCAGAACAAGCTATGATAGAAAAGTTTAAGTCCTCTGTGTATGAGGTACCACATAAAAAGGCAGAGGGCTCAAAAAAGCGTAGTGAAGATTTCAGAATTCCCAAAAAGCCACCTAAGAGCTCTGCAGAGACTGGGCATGGTGATAGGCCTACAAATAAGGAGCCAAGTGCATCATCTAGCTTCTGGGAAGAAGAGGAGGAAGAAGAATATGAGGACTTTGCTGTGAAAAAGAGGTACATGAGTAAACACAGATCATCACACTCCTCGTCTCGCGACTCTTGGAAGCACAAAAAACATGGCACTGATTCTCCTAAAGCTCCTGAGCACTCAACAACTAAAAGAGGAGACTTGGAAGCCACAGCATTGTGTTTTAAGCAGGTAATGAGAACCCAGGTCTTTTTATTATGTAGATGTTTAGGATAGTTTCTTAGTGGCAGACGGATTTATGTGAGCAGAGCATCTTCTTACAGAATCCAACCAGGTTTCATAACTAACTAGGTGGATTTTTCTGATCCCAGTGTAAACGTTGTTTCCATGTTCCTCAGCTAGATGTTAAACAGACCAGGAGAGTAAAGGTCTTGTATGTTGGGAATGTGTCTGCACAGATGCTTCCATGGCTTTGCTTTGCTGCTGGGAGTGTGGAGTACTTTAAGTATAAATCAGTTGGTGTTTTATTTTGAGCTGTTATTGTTATTTCATTTTTGAATGAATAAACTGAACCAATGAAAACTTGCTGCCAGACAGAGCACTGCTTGTGGAGTGATGCCAGGAAAGATTGGGTTGGTATGTGTGCTGCAGAACTTCCCTTTTATCTGTGACAGGTTTGTTTCTAAGCTCAGCTTGAGGTGCAGAGCCAAACACAAGCTGGATCTTGAGCATGGGGATTTTTTGCTGTTTTTCTGCTGTAAATGCCCAGTATCTTTGGAGATTCCAGTTTGTGTTACTGTAGTGTGAGCATTTTGTGTGTATGCTAAGTTATTACATGCAAAGCTGGGGAATCATTGAGGTTGGAAGGCACCTCTGGAGGTCCAGGCCAGCCCCCTTGCTCAAGAGGGTCAGGCTGAGCTGGTGGTTGCCCAGGACAAAGGACAGAGGGCAGCCTGGTCCAGCATCTTAAATGTAAAACAAAGTGGGAGGGTTAATTTATTAAAAAGAAAGCCATGCATCTAAGCCCTATTAAAATAATAGTATAGATGCTAATAACTGTAGTTCATGTTCCCTGTTCACTTGGGAATACCCAGTGTTCTCTGAAAAGCCCTCTAAGGTGTGTTGTTCTTCTGTTCTGCTTGTTTCTAGAATGTTGAGGTCCTGTGCACATCTGACTCCTACCAAGGAGGTGATGTCAGAAAGCCTGTGCCTGTACCAAAGGTGAGTGAGGGGCACTGTAAGGCTGTATTCCAAAACTCCTGATGTGGGGATCCCTTGTACTTCAGTATTCCTTGATATTTTGTGATGTTGGTAAGGCCTGTGTTTGTAGTGTTTTTAATTCTCCCCACAGAGTTCTGAAGACTTTCCACCTCTTGAAGTCAGTCAGAACTCAGAAACAGACCAAGAGGTTGGTAATACTTTCATTTAAACTTCTGTGTTGTCTTAAAGATGAAGGGCATGGAGGTCGTGTAACAATTCCATCATCTTTCCTAGTATTTGACATTGTTGACTCATGATCTACACGCAAATATGGAGCATTTATTAAAAAAACTAAGCAAACTTGCTGAAGTGCTGCTAATCAGAACCTTTCTGAGATAGAGTGTCTTTCTGTTTCTGTTCTGTGCAACAAAAGGGCCTTCATAGTTGCTCACATGCTCCAGCTATCTCATTTTTCATCCTCTTAACTTTTCGGTTGGAAGAGAGACGTATTTTTTAAGAAGTGTCTGTTAGGAAGCTTGCCATTTGTGTAGCAAAAAAAATATAGCAAAGTTTTGGAATACCATGTAGAAAGGCCATAAATCTTTCTGGGCCATATTTTGGATGTCTTTAGTGGAGCCTGTGCAGAAGTTTCTCATGGATTTACATTTCCTGGACTGACTTAAAATTTTTCAGATGTAATTTTGAGACAATTTTAACAGCTTTAATGCAAAAGTATCTTTTTGGGGGCATCATTATGAAGTGATTCCTTCCAGTGGATTGCACACATGCACATTTTGTCCCTGTAGATGCAGATAGTTGAAGACTTGCACATTGCTCGTGTGGAGAAGAGGATGGCCCTGTCTGTAGTACAGACCTGTGGAGAACTTACAAGCATGGAGATAGATCTTCCAGAACAGGATTTAAATATTTCTACTGGTATGTCATCATTGGATCTGCTTTGCTTTCTAGTTGCAATAAGTAATTACAGTTACTGATTGTCTAAGTAGGGAGCACACAACTGATTATTTCTGCTGTTTTCTTTTTTTTTCTCTTGTTTTCCCCTAGGGGCTTTTAGTTCTGGTCTGAACATCCTAGTGGTGATTGACACAAATATAATGATTAGTCACCTTGAGTTTGTGAGATCCCTGAAATCTGAGGATATACCAGGTATGGAAATATATTCTGAGGAGTAAGACATTGTAAGAAAAACAAATGTTAGAAGAGTTTCAGTCTGCCTGAAGGAAACCAAGCCCTGGGCTCCTTAAAAAGGCAGCAGGTTTCATGCAGAGGCAGAAGGCACACACTTGAGAGTCTGGTGCTGGGAACCCAAATAATCTTCATCCTAGGGAAACTTCAGCTGAGGAAGCAGAACCTGCTGTGCTTATAGCCCATGTACCTGCTGAGAATCATGGCAGATATTCCCAGGAATATGCTTAAATTCTTAGCAGTAAATAAGTCTTAATCCTCTCTAAGAGCATAATTTAAGCATTTAAGCTCTTACTAGTGATAACTCTGTTTTCTAGTCTCCTTTTAGCATTTCTTTTTCTAGAAATATAAAACAATCTAAAAAGTGTTGAGTGGTTGGTCAGTTGTTACTGTCCTGGTAAAGGTGGCAGAATGTAGCAATTTCTCCTGAGTGATTTTCAGGAGTTTCAGCCTGTATTTCTTCTCCCAGGTTAGGAATGCTGTTGTCTTTTGTACACTGAAGTGCCTTTTTGGAATACTGCAACTCCCAGTTTCTGGGCCTGCACCAGGCCCACTATGTTGATCAGACTGCTGATTCCTGGCCTGTTTATTACAAAGCAGATAGTTATTAACACATTTTTTTTCAAAATTCTGTTCTCATAATGTACATGAAAAAGAAAATGGTTGAATTATTTGTCATGGGGGGACCAACAGAGCAGTCATTAAATTTCTGATTTACCCTGTATTTCATATAAAATCTTTAAAGTTCAGCTCATACTTACAAATAAAACCATGGTCCAGTATCCACACTTCCTGTTCTTTGTTTAGGAGTGCTTGTTGGCAATGAACACAAGCCCTGCTTTTTTTTTTTTTTCTGCTTGTTTTGGCATAGTGACTGCTGTGGTCACTCAGGTGTGTGCAGCCTGGTGTTCCAGCTGCTGTTTTACCTTGCTGCAACATCTTACAGCAGGTTTGTGCCAAGATACTTGCTGCAAATGTGTGTGACAATGTTTTCAAAGTATTCTGCTGATTAAAATTGTCTCCCTTTTGTTTGCCTTGTATTGTCGCTGTTCTGTGTAATCGGTGTAGTGCCAGATTGAGGTTAGATTAGAAAAAGGGAAGTCAGCCTTTTTCAGCTCTTTTTGGAATGCTAGATCCTCTGGAGCGAGGACTGTGAAAACTACTGGCAAAAAGGTGTGAACTTGCATAAATGTGATGCTTGAATTGAAAGTTCTCTACAGTAGTGTTGCTCCTGCAAAAACCTTTGTTAATCGGTGGGGGTTTTTTATCTTCCAGGAGTTGACAGACTTGCATTAATAGTTCCCTGGGTTGTCCTACAAGAGCTGGACAACCTGAAGAAGGGGAAAATGTTGCAGCATGTTCGAGACAGAGCTATCCCTGCAGTGCAGTTCATCTACAAGTGTCTCAAGAACCAGGATTGCAGACTGTGGGGGCAATCCATGCAGCTGGCTTCTCAAAAAATGTGTAAATACACGTGCAGTCTATTTGTGCTGGATTCACATTGATATTTCATCCTTGCACTTCACCCAGTGGCAACCTTAGAGTTCTGATTTTAATGGAGACTTCTTCACTCTGCTGTTTGCTAGTTAAAACGAGCTAATTTCTTAGAGCAGCCTTCAGAGTGTATCCTAGCCTTAGCATGCAAATGTCTTCACTGTCTGTTTTACCAGTTGTTTCTCACTTTCACCTTACACTTTCGTCCTCTTGTGGGGAGTGTTAAATGTACAAAGAACACCGTGAGTGCCCTGAGGTGTTTGTGAGGCTGAGTTGTGCCCACATCCCTCAGCTGTGTGCACTGCCTTTGCAGATGGGCTGAGCGACGAGAACAACGACGACCGCGTCCTGCAGTGCTGCCTGCAGTACCAGAAGCTCTTCCCACAAGCTCTTGTTGTCCTCTGCACGTGAGTTCCTGGGTGCCTTTAGCTCTCCTGCCACACTGCTTTCAAATCAGGGCTTAAAGAAATGGCAGTTTCTCAAGTAAGCTCTTGAAAGGGCAATCTACCCTCTTAAAAGCTAGGATAGAAGGATATAATAAACCACTACAATTTGAGATGGAATCACCTTCATGAGCTTGAGGCCTGACATAGAATGCAGCTTAATATTCGATTTTTAAACTTGTTAAAGCATAGGTTTTGTCAAATTTTATTCTGATTTCTCATGAAAAATACTACTGAAGTTACAAAGTAGAAAAAAATATGTGAGTTAAGGATTGAGATCCAGTTAGAGACTTTATCCCTGTTCTCAGCCAGGTGAGCAGAAGCAAACAAGGGGTTAATCTTAGAGGGAAGCAGGGGATGGATTTGCTGCTGTTCCTGTTTGTGAGGATAACAGATGACTTCTGGGCATGGATTCTGAATTTGATATGAGCAGGTGAAGCCACCTTGAAGGACTAATACTCCTTGTCTCTACTTGCCCTGGTCTTGGCTAGAACCAGTTCCTGCACAGTTCAGTGAGTGGGGTTAACATTCTGGGCACCATTTGGGTTGTTTAAGTTGACACAGTGGCTGCTGAAAACTGTTTCAGTCTCAGTATTCATAGGGCAGTGATGGTGATTTTAGGTTTCACTGATCAAAACAGGAGGTGACTTCAGAACTATTTTTCATCCAAAAATGCCTTTATCCTCTACCAAGACAAGCAATGGGAATTTTTAGAAAGACAGCTTTGTTCTTGGATTTTAAAAGTAGTTCTGCTAGAGCAGAACCTCTGAGTGGCATCTGGGATAATGATTTGGCCAGCAGAATAGTTAAAAAGGGTCTCAACAAGAATTAACTGTAACCATCAAATAAGACAGTACTGTCTTAGAATTATTGCCTAGTTTGCTTTCTGAGATCATAGCAACTAGGCATCACTGCTGTAGTAATTACAGCTATTGTTTTCTTAAACCTAGACCCTGAAACACTTCTCAGTATGTTTCTCACTTTTGCTTTCCAGTTTAATATTTTGAACTGCTTCTAATTGCTTGAGAAAGATTTTTGTCTATATAATGAAGTTCACAAATTAAGTTCTCCAAATACAGTTTTCAGTGTGCTGCTTTCATTCCTTTTTTTTTTTTTTGAAAACAAGTAATTCTTTTCTAGGGATGATAAAAACTTGTGTAATAAAGCCATTGTGAGTGAGGTCAAGGCATTTTGCAAAGCTGATCTGATCACTGCTCTGCAGAATGTGAGTGCGAACAGGCCCCAGAACTCTGAGGAGCTGCAGCAGTCAAAGCAGGGTGAGTCTGGAATATGCTGGTTTGTGAGTGTGTAAAAAATCAGTGGGCTAGAGGAAGAACAGCTGCTACTATACCTTCAGTTTTCCTGTGCTTTGAATCCTTAGGAATGTTTCTTGTTCAGGAAGGGTTTTTTCAAGAGTTTTCTGGAAGTTCAAGACATTAATTAAGCCATCTGTCTTGAGTTCTAGGAAATTCAATTACAATGTATTTTTATTTTATAGGAAAATAACACTGCATTAATTTCCTGTATTTAGAGTAACTTTAAAAGTGTCCTGAACTTTTTGGGACTGAAGGAGGTTTTTTCGTTTTTCCGAAGATACAAGTACAGCTCACAGAGCTCAGAAGTGATCCTCTTGTGCTTGGCTGTATATGATCTAAGTTATTTAAGGAAAAAAGAAATGTGGAGTAAGATGACTAATGAGTAATACTCTAGGGAAATTAACCTTCTTGGTTAGTAGCTCTTAATTAAAAATACACACAGTACAAGTGGGTATAACTAGAAATACTTGAAACTTAGTTAGGTGTAGCACATTTCCTTTATAAACTGAAGTGCAGTCTGTCTTTATTTATGGGGACAAGTTCTTCATGTACCATCAACATGAATTAGATAAAAACCCAGTTTCAGTAAATACCTTTTGTGTCCTTGGTTTGACAGATACAGAACTTGGGAAGGCAAGAGGCGATGCTGGTTTTACTGGACAATTCCCAGTTGTGCTTCCCGACCTTGAAAAGAACTTAGGAGTAGCTTTGTCTTGTATTTTGGAGACTGAAATGAAACTTGCATTTGGAAACCTGTGGATGGAGGTGGTTTCTTACATCATCTTGCTTGATATTTTGATTATTTAGAGGTTTGAATGTCCTTGGTATTTTGTTGCTATTAATACCTGTGGGCAAGCCAAACCCAAGTCATCCAGGCCTCTGATATCACTGACAGGGAACAGCTCATGCCCACTTGTAATATTTCATTTTATAGCAGGATTATCCTGTTTGACCACAAGTGTGCAACATGTGCAGTGTTTTAATGACACAGTAACAGGGGTGCTCGTTTCTCAGTGTGAAGTTTCAAAATTCTTCTTATTAGTGGTATTAAAATTCTATTTCAACTTTTCTAATCAAGTAGATCCCTGCACTCTAAATACATCCTGCAGGAAATAATTCCATCATGTTCTGTGTAATATCAGGGGATTTGTTGCAGGCATTTCTTCCCCACCAGAGCAGATGTGGATAAAACTGTTCACAGCTAAATTGATTCCAGTGCAGATACAGAATGACAAGGGTACTAATGAGACATTCTGAACATGCTTGCAAAAGTACTGTTTGTAGAAGATAAATACCTATGTACAAGGCACTTTCAAATCATCCATGCTTTACTTTGGTTTCCATTTTATAGATGGTGGAGGGTTATTAAAAGTTTAAATTTAATGCAGATAAGCCTCTGTGGCTTTAAAAATCCCCTAAAATCGTGGGGTAACTGTTGTTTCCTAAGTTGCCCTGATTAGCTGCTAAGCTTTTAATGACTTCTCTATTCACTTAGTTAATTTCTTTTAACATCTCTTCAAACACTTGGTTTAATCTGATAGTAGTGAATTCTCAGTTTTTGTTCAATACATAAGTTTTACTTCGTGCATAGTCACAGTGTTTTTTACTTTGTAACAGTACTGGAAAATCAAAGGTGTATTTACTGTTGTTGTTTTTGTTCTTGTTGCTGTTGGCTTTTGTGCAGAAGTAACTAATTAGATCAATTTTGAGATAAATCAAAAGTATTAAGAGTTTTTGAGGAATGGGGAACCAAATCATGAGACTGTGCATTGCTTCTGAATGAGCATCACTGTTTAACCCATGGAGCTGCTGAATCAAATCTTAATTAATAGGTAAAGTTGTTTAAATCTGGACATGGTCTTATTTCTGAGGAATCACTGAAATTCTCCTTCAGCAGTCACAAATCATCACATTCTTCAAGAATAGAGCAGTTGTGGAATATATAGGAATATGTCTAAATGAAAATCAGCCTTTGAATTTATAACATACTCTCTTCCAGATCTTGTATCTGAAGCCACCATGGACCTTAGCAAATCTGCTGAAGTGTTACAAAAAGCACTGGGTGGCTGTTTTTGGTTATGTGGTGCCAAGGAGTTTACTTTCAACCATTGAATGTCTTTCTGAACACCTTTATGCAGGTAACAGTCCCTGAGAAAGCTAATTGTAAACTTGTAAAAAGCCTTCCTGGTCTGGTTTGAATTATAGAACTGACTGTGTGTATTAGTAGTCACCAAAATTTCTAAATTATTTTTAAAAATCAAATAATCATTTTCCCTCATTTGCCCCCATGTTACATGTGACCAAATGATCTGCATTTGCCAAAAAATTATGGAGGGACAAAGGATATTTAATGTGATATATGAGGGCAGGAGGTTTGTTTTAAAAAGAAGCCAAGAAAAACAAAACAAAAAAACATAAACCTTCCATTTGTTTGAGGATGTCTTTGAGCATTTGGTTTTGACAGACAGACCTGATGAACTACCCCAGAGAGTGCTGGGGCGCTGACCAGGCTGCCTAGGCAATGGGCAGTGCCCCAAGGCTGCCAGAGCTCCAGGAGTGTTTGGACAAAGCTCCCAGGGATGGGATTGTTGGGGTGTCAGTGCAGGGTTGGAGTCTGTGATCCTGGTGGGTCTCTTCCCACTCAGGATATCCTGTGATTTCTTGGTTCTACCTCTTTGGGATATTGCTGTTCTGCAGAATTATTTTAGATATGCCAGTTGATCCCCATGCAAGATCCCAGGATAAACTTGAAAGACTTGGTTAAGGGGTGAGCAATCTCATGCATGTTTCTGAGATTGTTGTACCTGATGCTTCTGTTTTTCCTAGGCTTTTCATGGGCTTCTCTTAATCTAGTATTTGAGTATTAAATTTGCCTGCCAAGACTGTTAAATCCTAACTTATTTTTTCTCCCTCTTACATTAATGTCTAAACATCAGATAAACCATTAGACTCCTCAACAGTGCATATCCTGCTCCAGGAATCCAAAAAACTGCTGCATGCTTTCAGCTGCAGATCAGACTACAATGGTGTCCTGCCCCAGGCTTATGCTGAAGTGACAAAACTGTGTGAGACCTTTGGGGAGGTAAGGGCAGCTTTGGTATTTGTCCACCTCCCCTCATCCTCAAGTTGTTCCACGTTCCAAACCTGGCTTATATTTCTTAATTATTCCCATAATTTCCACTTATTACTTCAGGAAATGTTGCTGGGGTGTTTTCTAAATGAAGAGACCCCCAACTTTAACTTTTATTTTCATGCAATGAGTATCTGCTGATACATTTTTTTTCCATAATATAAATGTGTTAGTATTGGAAGGGTGACTGAAAACCATTATTTAATCTTAGTTTTCTATTGCATTTGTATCTGATGGACCTTAGAGATTAAACTTGCGGTTTCTCCTTCTGACATGTGTCCCCTACTGCTGTTCTTCAGTATGTTATTTCAGCTTTCATTGTCTTTGTAGCAGAAGAAGGGACTCCCTTGTATCACATGGTTTGTGATGGTTACTGTAGGGGTTGTCCTGACACCTTCTGTGTTCTCAGAAGTTGGTCTTCACTCCCAGCTCAACGCTGTGGAGGAAATTCTGATTGTTTTGGTTTATTGTTACTGTCAGGTCTGTATCTAATGGCTTAAAAACTGAGTCATGAGCATGGAAAAAATATTTGGATTTATGGGAAAGAAGATAGGTCAGAACAGCTGTAAAGAGTTCTTGGTGTCTTTGGAAAAGGCTGAAGGGGAAAGAAAGAAGGTGCAGCGACCTCTGTGTGATGCAGTCAGCCCTGAAACTGCAGTTCTGCTGCCATGAGAATCAGACTCAGTCTGAAAGCCTGTCAGGAAGGAAATTCTTCCCTCTTGGGGTGGTGAGGCCCTGGCACAGGGTGCCCAAAGTAGCTGTGGCTGCCCCTGGATCCCTGGAACTGTCCAAGGCCAGTCTGGACAGGGCTTGGAGCAACCTGGGCTAATGGGAGGTGTCCCTGCCTGTGGCAGGGGGTGGAACTGGATAGGCTTTAAGGTTCCTTCCAGCCCAAACCATCAAGAGAGGCCTTGGATGCAGAGACTGTAACCAAGGTGACTCAAAGAGTTCAGCCTTGATTTCTTGAGCATTGCCTTAAAAAGATCTGTAGAAGTGTGTAGATTCTGGTTTTCTGCAGTTAGGAGCCAAATACATTGATTATTTGTTTGCTGAACTGTTTTATAAGGTGAGGGCAGAGAGTGAGCAGGATTTATCAGAAGACATCATGGTTCTTTCAGAAAATGCTGCGTGTGAAAAAATGGAAGCCACACTGCCCCATCTGCAAAGCATTGAGGAAAAAGAGCTTAATCCCAGCTTTCATGTGGCTCAGGAAAACAGGCACCAGGAAATCTGGTCAGTCCTGGAAGGTGTTTGGAACACCATGAACTTGTACAGGTACAGCTTGCTAAAGTGGCTCAGAACTAACATGTAACCTTAGATAACTTTCAAACAAGCACATTTTAGAAACTGTGCTTTTTAACTCCATAATCAATCTAAAAAATTAAAAAATCACACAACCTGTCACACCAAAATTGGGAGCATGCAAATTTTTAAGTCAGTCTGCTACTCTTTTTCTGTGCAGCAGCTGAAATGAGTTGCCCTGGAAAATAAAGTTGAAAACTCCACAGGTTGAGACATCCATGAAAATCTTGTATTTATCCATAAAATAGCATCTGAAATCTTATTTTTCTTGTGGTTATTTTATTTCCAAACCCAATGGAGGTCTACTGGCTTATGCAAAAATCTATATTCTTTTTTAAAACTTGAAAATAAATTTGAAACAGAAAACATTTTGTTGTTAAGCAAAATTCTTCACATTCTAAATGCAGAATCTATTGAATTTCCTTTCTCATGTAAACTCAGAACTGCAGGAAATTACCTCTCCTTCCATCTAGATCTTTTACCATTGCTTTTACTTTGGTTATTTTTGAAAAATCTTGTGTAAACTCACTGCAGTGCCATATCTTTTGATAAAATCTGAATAGGTACTGTGGTGTTTTGTTTTGTTGTCTTGGTCTAGAATCTTTTCCAAGGAGGGGCTCTGAGCCAGCCAAGCACAAAGGAACTCCATTTCTGGTGGTCTGTAAGGACTCAGCTAATCAGCAGTGATAACTCCATTTCTGCACTACCATTTATTCTGAGACTGTTTTAGATAGTGTGATTTATACTTGACCTTTCTCTTTTAATAGACAAAATACAAGCACAAAACCGACACTGGGGTTTCTCTGCTTTTTTATTAACTGCTTTTCTGTCTCTTATTTCTTTTGAATTTCAGTATTGAGCTGTTCCAGAAGCTGGACCCCAGTGCAGTGCCCATGGCTGCCAAGGCCTCGTTTGAGGAGGCTTTTTTGGGGCTGCAGAAGCTGTTGGCAGCAGTGAAGGACATCCGTGAGGGCATTGGCAGGTGAGCACTGCAACTGGGCATGAAGTGTGTGACAGGCTCCTGAAGTCACAAAAGTGTGAAATATTCTGTGTGCTTGGTGACATGATTTGCAGTAAAAATCCTGCTGTCAAGGCTGCCTTGAACCATTGGTAGCAGAAGATCATGGAAGTATTGCAGACATGGAGATCTCTTGTAGGGAATTGCCTTCTGTGTCTGGGATTTGTTTTCCAGTGCTTGATGAGTGTTGCCTCTGCTCAGGTGTCAGTGGAGCTATTAATGATTCATGATTATGATTAATACATCGGTTCTGATGGCAGGAACTTTGAATAATTTAGGGCATTTGTGTTTCAAGTGTGAGGCCCACTCAGAGAGGGGCAATATTCCGATAAAGTGTAGGATGTAAAGGTTTTGGGGCTTTGTCCTCCCAGTTTGAGTGTTCTTCATGACAGCCCTAACAACAAAAATCAGCTGCATTCTCTCTTTAGGCAGGATAATATTCCCTCTGTCTTCACAGAATCACAGAATCCCAGAATGGTTTGAGTTGGGAGGACCCTTAAAGCTCTTCCAGTGCCACCTCTGCCACAGGCAGGGACACCTCCCACTATCCCAGGTTTCTCCAAGCACCATCCAGTCTGGCCTTGGACACTTCCAGGGATCCAGGGGCAGCCACAGCTTCTCTGGGCACCCTGTGCCAGGACCTCTCCACCCTCCCAGGGAACAATTATTTCCCAGTGTTCCATCTAACCCTGCCCTCTGGCAGGGGGAGCCCCATCCCTCTGCCCTTTGTTTTACACCACAAAAAATTGGAAGTTTCAGGAAGAATAAGGAATCTCCTCGGTTGTCTTGGCTTAGTCCTTTTTTCATAGCAGTGAAATATAAATCGATTCAAAGAATTACAGTTTCTCTTTCAAACATAAATAATCAAAATATTATAAAATTAGAAGCAGAAAAAATATGGGTAGAAATGTGAGCTTGAGCAGCTGAGTTCTGATATATTCAGTTTATTGCTGGTGGGTTTTTTCCTTCTAAGGAAATTGTTTCAATAAAGCAGGTTGCTACTTAACTTTGCTCTCTTCATTCCAATGCTTAAGTTTTTTGCAGCAGATTCTGGGGTATCTGTTTATAGATGTGGTGGATGAGATTAAATGGGCATATGGAATATTCAGGATAGTTATTTTTGTGTTGCAGAGATGTTTCATTGAAAACTGTTGGTGGGAGAGCTCTGTGAAAATAAAAAACTCCTCAAATACACAGGCTGATTGTTAGAATGGAGTAGTTTTCCTGGACACTTTGGAAAAGCCTGCTCTAATGTGCAAGTTTGCAGTAGGTGGCATCGTGGAGCAAGAAATGGGGAGAATTTGCACCAAGCATTCACTGCATTGGCCTTGAGTGGAGGCATTTAAGGGAGTTTGGGAGTTCTGAGGAGTTTTTCCAAAGAGCCAAGAGCCAAGTTAATGTCTCAGTGCAGTTTTATGAATGTTACAGAGTATTAAAGCAAAAATTCAGGAGTTTTCATAGAATCAGAATGGTTGGAGTTGGAAGAGACCTTAAAGCTCATCTTGTTCCATCCCCTGCCATGGGCAGAGACACTTCACTATCATTTTGCTCTAAAACTGACCTTGCAGAGTATTTATTTTTCTTGATTTTTGAAAAAAAATACTTCTCAGAGACTTAATCTAATGGCATGGTTGGAGAAAAGGAGGCACTGGGGAGAAAACTGTGAGAAAGTTCTGTCTTGAATATTTGGAGATAACATAACTTTTAGTAATAAAATACAGCTGATTCTGTGGTACATTCTGGTCCCTACTGTCCAGAACAAAGAAGAGAGAAAATTTCTTGTGGAAGTTTGGAAGCTTTACCTGTAAATTATATTGAAAGTTCAACTGCATTAAAAGTTTAGATTTTCAGATTGTTAAAAACAGTTAGAAAAGCATGATGATGATTTTTGAGATAAATGTAATGATGCCCTTAATCATAAAAAAATACTACAGCAGTGGCACTACCCCAGCTGTTCTGGCTTGATGGCCAGAATATGTTAATGACAAATACAGATATAGAAAAGGGAAAAATAAAATAGCTGTTTCATTGGAGATGTGTCAGTAACAGCTTTTGGCACGTTACCCTGTTCTGGTAACTTTTGTAACTTTTGTAAGGGTTTTATTTCATCTTGGATTCTTCCTTTAACAGCATTGGTAGCAGAGTGGAGTTTGTATTGCACAGTTCTGCATGCCAGCAATGACAGCCTTCAGCTCTGAAATTAAGAATAATCAGTACAGTTAGCGTATTCTAACTGTGTTCCTTTACTGTTGGTAATGAGCAAAGGGTATGAGACTTCTGAAATTTAAACATCTAGTAAAATTGTGAAACCATTACGTGATTTTAAATAATTTTGGATTGAGGATTTGTGAGTGTTCTCACTGGTGTTTTATATTAGTATTTGGGTTGGGTATTATTTGGAACCAGTTAATTGGGGCACCTTATACAAGATCTCTTAAATGAACTCTTTAAAGTAAAATAGGGGTTTGGATTAGCTGATGCTTGCTCTTGGCTGAGTAGAACTTGTGATTCCAAGCTTTTGTGTGCAGCCATGGGGAACTGGATCTTGTCTTCATGTTTCCTGACAAGTTTCTTTTAGATAAGAAATCCTTGTTCATAGAAAAGAAAGAAAATTCAGTCTTTGTTGAATTGATACAGTTATTTTGACTCGGATTTTTTTCTTTTCATCTGTTGGCTGAAAAAGAATTTTTTTGTTCATATGCCAGCTTTAAAATCACTCACAGCTTATAGCATATACACTTAGATACAGGCTTCCTAAATATTTATACTAATATGCTGTCACCTGTAAAAATATTTCTCTGTTACTGACTGCATAAGGAGCCTGAATTCTGCTTTTCTAATATTTTATCTAAATAGAATTTCTCTCACACTCCCAATAGTTTGGAAAAACGTGGTTTAGTCAAGGGCTGCATAAACGTTTGTAAATTAGAAGTGTAATTTCTTATGACTTCAGTAGTGCAGGAGAGTATTACTAATCAGAGCTGATGACTGAATTTAAATAAATTAAAAACAATTCTGCAGTTTTACTAGTTTTAGTACAGAATTCCACAGATGTAAAGAAACTGTGACCTCTTTATTTTTCAACTAGTCAGTGGAGGAATTGAGGTTTCTTTTCCTTGGTGTCTCATTAGAGAATTGTCTTCATTCCCTTAGGCTCTTGTGGCAGCTAATAATTTCTGCCAGTAAAGTCTCTGGATGAAGAGCTCTGCCTTTAATCTTGCTCTGCACACAGTCTCTTCTGAAAGTAAAATGGAGATTAGCTCCCTGTTCAGAAAGTATCAGACATTCCAATCACTACTTGTTTGATCTCTGTGGTTTCATGCATTTAGGTGAAACCTGAAACTGAACTTACCTGCAGCCTTCTCTGCTGCCAGGCCCAAATGGAAACATTCTGTTGTGCCAGTTTTAATGACGGCTGTAAGAAATAAAGCTCCAATAGAACTGCAAGTGGGCAGTGCTCCCCAAGGGGCAGGGCAGAGGTGCTGCTGTGCAGCTGCTCACACCGGGGTGCCTTTAGAGCAGTCTGAGAAGGAAGATTTCAAACACGGGTTGTAAAAGCTGTGCTGCCTTGAGCCTGTGGAGCCAGAGGTGCCAGCAGGGGCTGACAGCTGAGGCACTTCTGCAGTGACAGAAAGCATGAGCTTGGCTTTGGGGAATTTCCCAGCTGGCTGCTGTGGAAGCAAACCCTGGTCTGTGCTGTTGGCTGCAACCCCCCTGGAGCCCCTCCATGCAGCACTGTGAGGAATTGGTAATGAACCACTTTGGGAACTTTGGGGTTTCCTTTTCCCACCTCCTTTGCTTCCTTGATATCCAGGGAATGAGGTTAAAAGGGGCTGTTAATCGTGAGGCTGCCTTTTCTCCCATCAGATCCCAGCCTTTTAGATGGAGCTCTGGATTTGTTAACTGGTTAATGCTCTGTGCCAGCCCTGCCAGCCTGAGCTGAGACAGAGGGACAGCTGAGTGGGACAGACCCCTGGTGCAGAGCTTCCCCCAGGTGTGGCAGGGGATTGATTGCACACAGTCCCACCAGACCTCCCTTGTCCCTGCCCTCATGGGGTCCTGGAGCAGCTGGAAGGCTGGCTTTCACTGCACTTGGGTTATGGGCTGGGCTTTTTAATTTCTACTTGATAAGTTCATTTCTGCTCCTTTCCAAATAGGCTTTGCTTTCTCCCAGGTCTTCTCTGTGCACAAGTAAGGAACTACCTTTCGAGCCATTTCCTGTCCATTTCTATTTCTTATTGTATCTTGCACCTTGTGTTTGGCATCAATGAGTGACAGGACAGGAGATAAAGAAACATTGGGAGTGGTTTGGGAAGCACTTAAGATAAAATCAGCAAGTCTGACAGTTTCTCCCTCCTTGCCCCCAAGACAGCATTTAACCTCCAGCTGGTGTGAGGTATCCATAGTCATTTCTTGCGTCTTTGTGACATTCCCTTCTTTACTTCACATGCTCAGTATTTTCTGAAAACTGTCTAGAGCCACACTGGAGTTCTTAGGTTGGAGCTGAAGTATGGAATGGGGGTGTTGTAGACTGGTGCTCTTCAAGGCTGTGCTGATGGAAAAGCCAAGTGATTCCATGGATTTCCACCCTCTGCTTTTGAACCAGTGTGGAGAGAGGAGCAGCAGCAGTGGTTAGTGCTGTAGTGGTCACAATACTGAGGTTCACATGGCTGCTTAGAACACTTTGATGTAAAAGCCCTTTGCTTAATGGATTACTGATTTAGAGGAAGTTCTCTAGACATAGTCCTGTAGTTGAGGCAAGCGTTTCCCCATTGAAAAACTTCAATGGAAATGAGGGCAACTTGATGAAATGAAGTGATAGAGGCAGAGTCAATGCTCATACAGACAGGTCCAGATTTTCCAGTGTATGCCTTCCCTTAAAATGTCCATTTTACATAGCACAGGGTGGTGGCTTCAGGCAGTGAAAGAAAGGAGGATGAAGTGATTGAAAGCAGTAAGGAGGAGTGGTGCTGAGAAATCATTGCTCTGCAGGCAGGAATGTGTCAGTTTTGTACACAAGAATATATTCCCAGGCTGGAGCTGCTATTGCAGCCCCTGTTTAGCTGCAGACAGCACTGGCTGTTTCATGAATGCTGACCTGCTGGGAATCTGGGGGGAAAGTTACAGTGCAGGCTCTTCCCTCAGCAGCTTCCCAGGGCTCTGTGTGGAGTAAGGGCTCTCCTCTCAAAATGACAAATGTCTTTTATTTGGAGCTGCCTGTAAAACTTGGAGCCAGATGTCAAACTTCTCATTCCATGGTACAAACCCAGAAACCATTGACATCATCCAGGCAAAGGCCATAAAATGAGGTACAGGATTTAACATTAGGTTACTTGGATGATTAATTACACAATTTGGTTTTTTTCCCCAAAGAACTGGAGGCACAGAGTTTGTCCATCCACTTGAAGTCTTGCAGGGATACACCTGAGTGTGTTCCCTCCATCCTTCCTCTGGAGAGCTCCCATGGCCAGGTTTTCCACCAGCAGCTCTGTCACTTACTCATGTGTGTCCTTGGCACAGCAGGAAGAACGGGGATGGACAGGTTTTGCCCCAGCATTTTGTGATGGCCTTGGGGTGAGGTTATTTGTAACACCTTAGCTTTTATGTTGTGTCCACTTGTGCATCCAGGCTGATGGCAGCAATCCTCCCTGGACTGGAGGGAATGAATCCATGAGGAATCAGCCTCTCCCAGGCTTGGGATGCTCCACTCCTGCAGGTGCTGGGTGTGACAGGCAGGGCTGGATAGCCTGGAGCTGCCGGGTGGGAATGGGAGCTGCTGGGGGAATGGGAGCTGCTCCAGCTCCCAGGATTGTCAGCGTTCCCATGGAGGGTTCCTGGCAGCTTTTCCGCTGTCACAGCCGATTGTTGCTGAGGTGCCCAGGGAAGGCTCTGAGGTGTTTTTAGGCAGAACAGCCAATTGGTTCCCTTCTTGACTCCTAGTTGGCAGGTTTAAGGCAAACATTTTGGGAACTGCTTCTTAGGAAGGGGTGGAAGAATGTGTGACTAATTTTTGGTGATGATTCCTATGAAGAGTGATGAGAAAGAGCAGCAGTTACAATGAATCCTGTGCTGTGTCATGGTCTTCCAGCCTGCTTCAAACACAGGGTCCTTTAACGGGGATTTTAAAACTTACTCTGTTACTTTCTTGTTTTATTCAATTCCTAATTAATTCATTTATAAATGAAGCTTACAGCTTGCAAGAGGAGGGAGAGAAGAATTTGGGCACTTTCCCATGGGAAAGTAAATAGAGCTTTCCCCAAAAGATTTTTGTCTTTCCAAGTCCAGTAATTATCTTAATCATGATTTAACTATGTAAGAATTAAAAATCAGAATGTTACCAGTATTTCTTAATATATATAAGGTGTTACTTGTGTTTAAATGTTGATTTTGTAGTACATTTTGCAGCATTAAGAGGGTTCTGCTTTTCCTGATAAATGCAAATGAAGTTACACTGAGGTGGAATAGATGCCTAAATAGATGAGGATAATTAATTTTGTTAAAAACCAACACAAGGGTGTCCAGCAAGGTGCTTCATTAAAGCCACCTCTCTTCAGCTGCCACATCCCATTGGCCCTTGGCAGTATTGGGTGGGATTTGGTGGTTATTAGAATAGCAAAAAGGGAGTTGCAGCATTTGGGTTGCACATGGGAATCTGGAGGGAATGAGTTCAAGCTGGGCTGGGATTGTTGTGTATCCTGGGAAGCTTTGCTGTGGTTCTGTGTGAGCCCATGGGCCTCGCTGGTGGGCACCAAAGGGCTTTCAATTAGTGCTGGGTTTCCTCCCTCCTTGTACAGAAATGGCTCACAAAAACATGGAGGGAATTTTTAATTAGAAAAAGCCTTCAGAAAAGTGCTCACAGAAATAATAAGCTCTTTAGTTCTGTTAGAATAGTGGAAGGGAAAATTCTTCAAAGTTCATGACTTCCTTTTTGTTCAAGTAATTTTTTTTCTCTTGAAGATTTCTGACTTATTTTTTTAACTTTTTAATAGACTCCTTTTCTACTTGCTTGAAAGTCTCCCCAAACTTTTCTTTTTCAGAATTTTGACCCCAACCAGCAGTTTCCAAGATATTTGGACCCTCTATAGCTTCCTGAGAAGACATGAGGTATGACATTTTCTTTGGTGCTTGATCACTTCACTTACAGCTTTTATTTTATGTAGCTCTGAGGTCATGTCTCGTCATTGTATTTCCTTTAAGAATTTTGATTATTTGCTCTTATTTATTAGTTGCTGAACATAAGGATAGATTTTGGTTGGATTTCAACAGATACTTGAGTTGTGTGATTTGCTGAGCACTCACTTGGTGTGAAGGACTTGCTGTTAAGAGTAAAAAGCCTTGAAATTAATGTTTTTAGTAGAATATTTCTGTTTAATATGTTACTTATTTCAGGCTTGCAGTGCTCTACTGTGCAGGGAAATATATTTGGAGTTTGGGCCTTCACATGTATTTTTGGAATTGATTCAAGTCAGACCTTATTTCATTTGACATACCCATATATCTTTGTATATGTGTATCTAAATAAAACTGATGGGTAACTTAAGAGGAGAGGAAGAATTATTGAAGGTCTTTTAGATTTGTGGAGAAGTGGTTAGAAAATGGGGCTGGAATTTATAAGATTAGATTTTATTACAAGATACAGGATGACTTTTTTAATGTACTGTCCCATTGGGAGCTTGTTAGGGAATGCATGAGCTGTATCTGCTGTTCCTACTGTATAATTGTAGCAGACATGTGATGCTTGATAAATGACTATATTCTTTCTTCTTCGTTTTAGATCAATAACAGTCTGAAGTTCACTGCTGAGGAGCTGTATGAGTGTGTTTCACAGGAGCTGTACAGGTGAGTTGTTACTGCCCCCATCAGGGAGTTGAGACAGCTTTTGTACCTGTATTAACCAAAGGACCATGAGAGGAATCATCTGGGTCAATAAAAATCCCCTTTGTAGGAACAGTGTAGAGAAAATGAATGGGGAATTTTTAAAATTCCCTTTTTAATTTTAATGCCTGATTAACAAAGAGCCAGAGAGGACAGAAATTGAATTGGAGAGAAGGCCTACAGGTGATTTTCAGCTGTTGGAGGTGAGGTGTTGAGCCCTCTTCCACTGCCAGTGGTTTCTGGCTCATTTCTTTATGAATTTGTGTCACTGAAGGTTTGTGAATCCAGGCTCTGGGAGGTTTCTAAAAGGTGATCATGGATTTTTAATAAATCTGAGCTGGCTAATAAAGGACAGGTAACTGGTTTGTTGTGTGAACATGAATGAGCTGTCACTCGCCAGGATCAGTTGAATGAAAGGCTGGAGGGTGAATTACTCTAAAAAGCTTCCCTTTGCCTGGATTGATTCTGGATCCTTGAATCTTCTGTGAAATTCAATGTGCAGATTCCAAGATCAGGAGGCAGTTACTCAGGAGGGAGACATTCAATATTTGTATCAATAATAAAAAGCAGTTTAAAAGCTTCACTCCCACAAATTGATGGCTCTAGACCTCTATTGATACAGGCATAAAGGGAACTGTGTGTGGAAATCTGTGCTCAGCAGAGTAAAACAAGTACTTTGGAGACTGCCCTGGCAGCCCTCAGGCTGTGCTTGGGAAACTCAGTCATTGGGGTTTTCTTCCTTTTTTGAGCAGCAGCTTTTAAAGGGTCTTTCTAGAAAGAATCTTTTGAAAACCTAAATTAGGGTGTGTTTATATGTGATCAGGTTGAGATAACTCTTTAGAAAGGGTCTAAGTCATAAGGGGGTATATCCAGATCATTATTTTGAGTTGTGAGTACAGAATATGTCAGTGTGTGAAGGATGGTTTGAACTGAACCTTCCAGAATCACAAATCTCTCCAGAAAGTGGGTGTCAGTGACCTCTCCTACCAATTGTTCCACTTTACCTGCCCTAGAAGGGAACTGGAGCTCTGCCTGTGGCAGCTGTGGGTTGGCTGTTGTAGGGAGCTCATGTGAAATCCTCAGATTTTTGCAGCTGTAGTCCTAAAAGTCACTGCTTTTGCAGTGCTTGAGTTTGGTGGAAACGTCCTTGAAAATTTAAGGAGTATTTGTAAAGATTGCTGTTGTGCTGTGTCCTGCTAACCTTTCTCTCCTGTCTCCCAGGGAGAGGCTGGAAGTGGGCTGCTGCCAGCTGGCACAGCTGGAGCAGATGCTGGAGCAGTGCCAGGCGTCCGTGCACAGGGAGGCCGAGAGCCGGGGCTGGCTCTGACCCGGCTCAGCCACGTGAGCTCCGCCTGCTCAGGGGGAGCAGATGGAAGTGCTGGAGGAGCCAAAAACCTGCCGGCTTTTCTTCCTCAAAGGTGCTGGTCTAGGTGGGAGTTGAAGGGAAAACACAGTTCCACGTGGACATGAAATGTTGAGGTTTCTGCTGAGAATTCTGTTCACTGGTACGATGTTCTGTCTTGAGTTGGGGTGGATAGCCATGGATAGCCAGGAGAAGCAGGGCTGGTTTGGGATGCAGCAGCTGTGCTGTGCTGCTGTGAGCAGCCAGCATTCCTGTGAGGAGCTGAGCTGTTAACAGTTGTATAGGAAAACCCCCTCTGTTTGTTTTGCTGGTACTTTACAAGTCACAAGTGAGAGAAAGGAATCTGTTGTGTCACCTGGGACTCGGAGGTCAGGAAGTAGCTGAGTGCAAGGCCAGGAATGAAGGACTGACCCACAGACACAACCTGTGTGTCCTGTGCAGTGAAGGCTTAGAGAGGATGTAGAATGGGCAAAGGAGCAGATGCTTGTTTTTCCTTAAACAGACACCCCACCCTCGTGCAGGTGTTTGTCCCTGATGCCTTTTTCAGAGGAAAAGGGCGTTTCTCCTTTGTTTATTGCAAGCATTTATCTTCATATAGTGGAAATTGCTAGCAGTGCTCTTGGGGAAACTCCTTATCTTGCTCTTTCCCCATCCTCTTGGAAAGTGGGCCTGGTAGTCCCTGCTCTTCAGGTGACATCCCTCTCTGCCTGCACTGTTGGTTGCTTTCCAGAACTGCTTTAAGTCCATGAAACTTTCCAAAAGCCATTTTCTAAGGCCTTTAACGCTACCTCTTCTTGTATGTATTTGTACAGAGATGAGCTGACTGGCAAAGTCCTGAAGTGTCTATTTTGATACTAACTTTTGGATGTATTTGTAAATTCTTGATTGTAAAAATGTAATTTATTGTTATATTAAAGAGTGGTTAATTCTAAGTGGCTCTGTGCTGGCTCTGCCCAGGTCCTGTGGATGGAAATGCAGAGTCGTTCTGCCCAGGCCCCCTGCCAGGCAGTGGGATGGAATTGCTGTTGAAGCACAGGGGCTGTGCAGGGCTGTTTCCATGGGGCTTCTCCAGCCCCAGGAGCAGGGTGGGGCCCTCGGCTCCAAGGGGTTGATGGGGGCACGTTGTGTCCCGGCCCTGGCCCAGCTGCAGCATCTGCTGGCCATGCTGTGGGGGAGCTGGCTGGGAGGGGCTGTTGTGGAGGATGAGTCTTTTGTTCCTTACTCTCTCTTTGGCCCTCCCTGGTCAGCTGGACCAGCTTCACAGCCTGCAGGGGTCCAGGAAACTTCATGGTGTGTTTTCCCACTGCCATGGGAAGCTGGAGCAGCTGGCTCCTGCCCCACTGCACAGGACCTGGCCTAGTGCTAGCATGCATGTGGCTCATCCCTAAAGCTGCCCAGGTGACAGAGTAGCTCCAGGTGCAGCTTTGCCCCCATGTTGTGCACTGCACGTTTGTGTGGCCTGTGTTCCCCTGGGGCACCACCCAGCCCTGCAGAGAGGTTTCTGTCCACAGCCTTGGGCTTGTGGTGCTCTGAGAGCCCAGGCCCTCCAGCAGCAAGCCTGACTCTCCCCTGCAGGCATGAGGGACATGGGACACTCCAGCCCCTGCCCCTCTCCTGTGCCTGCATCCCTGTGAAATGTCACTGGCAGTAGCAGACTCCTCTTTGGCCACCTCCTCGAAGAAAAGGACACAGAGCCAGGTCAGGGCACGCCTGTGGTGCAAGGGTTTCCCAAAAGGTACCTTTAATGTGTTTGCAGCAGCAGCAAGCAGTCAGTGCTAGTTTTGGCACCCAGAGTTAGATGTGCAGCACTACACATTAGACACCAAGTCATCCCACCCCAATGTTTGATCCATAGGAATTGAGAAAGTGAACTAAATCAGGACTATGAGCACATACAAAATCAAGTTATTTGTGTTCTATCACACTTCCAGCTGGTAATATTAGAAAAATAAACTTAAGACAGGTACTACAACACATTTTCTTTGCCAGCTGGCAAGAGTTTAAAACCCATGAGAACCCCCCTCCCCAAACTGTTGTTGTACAAAGATCAGCTCACCCAGAGTAATAAAACTGCTGTACAGAAAGCACACTCTGCATTCTATTCAAAATACTTGGAGCCAGAATCCTTTTCCCACCCTAGGAAGTCTGGGTGTGTCATGTCCAGAAACCCTGTGCAGCTCTAAGGAAGGTGGTGCAGACTAACTCCCATTATTGCAGCAGAGGCAGCAGCTCACCTGCAGGGGAAAGCCACTGTCCCACTGGGGCTCTAGAGAAACTCCAAGGCTGTCTCTTTTTTCAATAACCATTTATCTGCCATTTACTCTGCTGAGTATATAAAAACTGTTATAAAAAGGCAATTGTAAAAGATAAGGTATTAGCAGAGGCATGTCAGCTTTTTTAATAAAAAAAATAGCCATTATATCTATTTAAATAAGGCTTCTTGTTACAGATTGTTCCAGTTACCAAAGGAAACCAAGGCCTGATGAAAGAAAAAAAAACATTATCCCCCTACAAACGTTACCCTTCCTGCCCCAAGAACACACTTCCAGAAAGTCATCCAATGTGCAAAGTGACAAACACTGGGGGAAGCTCCTGAAATGATATGCCCAGTCCTTTCTCTTGTGTTATCATCAAAAACTTAAAACAAAACCAAAACCTTTAAAGTTCTAAAATACACAAAAAAAACCCTTCATCTGAATATTTTTTCCAAAACAAATATATACAGCACATTAATATGCAATATGCAAAAGCTCTGTGTTGCTGTTGGCAACATCTATGCCCTCCCCACCCCTATTCACAGGTGTACCTCTACTGAAACACAATTACATCACTAAGCCTGTTAGTTTGAAAAGGGAATTTAATTCACTTAGAACTTGTAAATTTTGGTGTAGGGGCTCCACTCGTTTGACTCTGGATTGTAGACCTCAAGTGTGTTCAAGAACTCATTGCCATCAAAGCCCCCCACTGCATAAATGGTGTTGGCCACGGTGGTGATGCCAGCGTTGCTCCTGGGCGTGGTCATGCTGCCCATCATCTTCCACTCGTTCCTGGCAGGGTCGTACATCTCCACGCAGTTCACCGCGTGCGTGCCGTCAAATCCTCCAGCCACAAAGAGCTTTCCTGTGTGAGGAAAGGGAGCCACGCTCACTGCTCAGCCTCTGCTGGCCCTGTGTTCCCACAGGAACAAAGACCAGAGGGAGCCCAGGTGTTGTCACAGACTTTGGCCTGGTCAAGGTCTGCACTTACACACCCTGCTTTGGGTCTCCTGCCCGTGACAGCTGATAGGAGTTTGATTCAGAGTAAGGGCAAAGTTCAAACTCAAACAGATGCAGCTCAGAAGCTGCACAGTGACACCTATGGCATGAATGCCCCACAACCAAGTGATTTTTGCTTTTTAATTAAAACTGGCTATTTAGCCAGACTCCTCCTGTATTGTTTCCTGCCCAAAAAGGAGCACAGCTTTGTATTCTACTGGCATCACAGCAAACACGAAAGGCCCCGAGGCAGCAGCAGCAGTAGCTGCAGCAGCAGCCCCAGCCCTACCATCACGGACAGCCGCGCCAGCACCGCGCCGTGCCACGTTCATGGGTGCCATCAGGGTCCAGGTGTTGTTCTCGGGGTTGTAGCGCTCCACGCTGTTGAGGCAGTTCCATGACTCGGCCCCGCCGATGATGTACAGATACCCCCCCAGCTCACACACGGCCGACTGGTGCCTCCCTGCAACCAAAGCCAGCACAGTCAGCCACCAGCAACAGCGACTCAAAGGGCCTTTGCTTTGGTGTAGTGTCTGGTTTAGTGCTGTTCTGCAGTTGCCCTTTGCTCCCCATCCCTGGCCAGCTCAACAAACTTACGGATGTTAAGGGGAGCACAGCTCGTCCAAGCCTTTGTTACAGGATCAAACACATCACAGTTCTTCAGTCCCTTCTGGCCATAAGGATCAGAACCACCCACAATGTACAGCTTTCCGTTCAGGGCACACACTCCTGTTGATATAGGAAAGAAAGGCAAGTGAGTAAGAAGTGGCTGAGTTTCCAGCCCCCAGTCTGGGCGCTGCAGAGGCCTCACCTGCGTTGCAGCGGTTGGTCCGCAGCTCCGGAACAGGGGTCCAGTCATCAATCTCGGGCTCGTACATCTCTCCGCAGCTCAGGTCATCCGAGTGGCCGTTTGACCCACCCACAACATACAGCTGCCCCTGTAGGAACAAAGCAACACCCCTCACCTTTCAGCACACAGTCAGCTCCTGAGCACTCAGGTAACCAGGAATACAGGATGTGACCAAATGTATGTATTCTATCACCACCTGTTAAAACTAGGTGGGGCAGTCATCTTTCTTTTCCACAAACCATCCAGGAAAATACTGGCTGTTAATGGCCATTGAGTCCCACTGTATGACTGATAAAATTACATCATCCCATTAGAAGATGCTCCAGCCAGGGGGAAGAGCCAAGCCCTTCCTATCTAGATAAAAGCTGAGATTGGAACACCAAGGTAGCTTTTTTCCACTGGATTCCAGAGGAAAACCGGACCCTTCCACATCATCACTGGACCTTCAGAGCAAAACTGCATCCTTCTACATGAGCACTGCTTCAACAGAACCACATCTGTCACTGCAGGAGGATGCAGCCACCATTTAATGGGACTGCTACCAAAACCCTGACTGACTGACAGGGCGTCAAGCTTGTACTCTATCAGTGTTTTGGGTTTGTTCTGTAGTACTGTATTTCTATTTTAATTTTCCTACTAACGAACTGTTATTCCTAATTCCCATATCTTTGCCTGAGAGCCCCTTAATTTCAAAATTACAATTAATTTGGAGGAAGGGGGTTTACATTCTCCATTTCAAAGAAAAGCTCCTGCTTTTCACAGCAGACACCTGTCCTCCAAAGCAGGACACCTGTTGAGCTCAGCCCAGGTGGGGTCCCACAGGCTCACTCCCCACCCCACCCACCATCAGCACTGCCATCTGGAACCGGGCCCTCGGCGTCCTCATGGGTGCGATGAACGTCCAGGTGTCCTTCTCGGGGTCGTAGCACTCCACAGTGCGCAGGCACTCCTCCCTGTTGTAGCCCCCTGCAAGCGAGAGGTTACTGGCCCCACGTTCAGAGGCAGCAGCACAGCCCCAGCCCAGCGCCCCCGCCCTGGCTCACCCGCAGCGATCAGCTTGCCGTGGAGCTCGGCCGTGCCCAGCCCCGAGCGCGCGTACTGCATGGGGGACATGGGCTTCTCGATGAGGTCGCTGGGCTGCAGCTCGAAGCTCAGGCTCTTCAGCAGCCGCGGGGTGCTCGAGGGGGAGCTCTGGGGGCTGTTGCGGCCGTGCAGGAAGATCACGCACAGCACCCCGTCCAGCACAGCCAGGCACAGGTACGTGTTACCTGCGGGGACAGCACACCGCCACCGTCAACAGGGCCACCTCAAGGGGACTGAGCTGGCTGCCAGATGGGCTCTGCTGGTTGTGCCACTCCCCTTGGCAAGGCAGAAACTTCATTTTTTAAGGTTACTGTTTCCAAGTGTTAGAAGAAGTGTTAGTTACTGACAGCTGTGCTCTAGATACTAAAAGACTGCTCAAAGGACACCTTGCACACACAGAGCAAACAGCTCTGTTAATTAACTATGGACTGCCTGTCTCCTTTGGATTTTCTGGGAAAATGGTGACACACCATGGATTTACTTGATAAGGAACTGAGATGTATGTGATCCCAGTTTGGCCCAGGTATATCAGAAGCATCCTACAAATTACTTGACTTGTATCATCAGTAAGGAAAAACACCTCAGCATTCCTCAGAGATGTGAAGGAAATCCCCAGGGAGCAGAAGGTGGCAGGTACCCTAGACCAGACACATCTGTTAGACAACCCCTGCCCCTGTTACTCACTCGACGTCTTCTCTGAAGCAATGATTTTCCACTCGTGTTTAGGACTCTGAACAGTAGCATTTGGAGAAAGACTTCCAGAGGAGCTGCTACTGATCTGCTTGTGATCATTCTCACGTGGTGGCCTCTTCTGCAAAATCAAAAGGCAGCTACAGAAACCTAGCCGGAGACTACAGCTCCTTCAACCTCTGCTTCTCTGAGATACTGAGAGCACACTCCTCCACCGCCTCCGCAGAGCAGCATTTATAGCACACCTATATTTTCAGCAGAACATCTTGCCTGCCCAGCAACAGTGGCCAAAAACCACCCTACACTTTTCTCCTGGAACTCACTTCATCCTGTGACTGCAGCTTTATACTGCTGGTGCTGGACTGCAAATCCCTGAAGTGAGTGTGCATTTCTAGCAGAATTCACAAATGTAGCGAAAGACCTACATGCAGCTGGAGAGAAGTGAGCTACCACACAGGAGTCTCACTCCCAAGCTCTGCTTCTGGAACCTAAATTAATTACATAATGCTGTTTGCAAGTGAATTAACTATTAATTTCCTGAAAAAAAACTTATTTCACCTCAGTTCTTCTCTGTGCTCAGATTAGCTGTTTCTTGGATTTTACTCCCTTGATACTTCCCACTAACAAAAGATTTCTCCTTTCTTTCCATCTCAAATTAAATTTATAGTGTAGCTTACATTATTTTGCTCTATTCAGAAAAAATTCAAAATTTCCAGTTTCAGCACAGTTGGCTGGATTGTTGAGGCTCTTCCTGAAGCCCAGGAAGTTACCATGCTGTCTGTTCTGTTCAGCAGCAGAGTTTATGACCACAGTCCCAAGTCTGCGATGCTTGCACAGTTCCCTGGAGCATGATCTCCATGGAAACTGTCACAAGACTTCTGAAACATCACCTAACTTAGATAACCTCATACAGAGGAGCAGGATTGCTAAGCTCAGCTCACCGAGACAACCAGCACACTTGTAGAGAGCACTTTTGTTATTTCTGAACCTTCATCCAATTAACTACTTATGCTCTTAGCTTTAAATGGCCTCGACAGCAACAGAAAATACCAAGTTCTGTCATTTAAAAAAGCTAAAGTTACAATTTTTCCAGGACTGGCATCTAGGGTTTTTTTTAGTGTTAGTTCTCTCAACTGTTTAGGATGTCTGAAGTTGGTGATTTTTCTTATCCGAAAGGATTTGTAGAAAAACGCTGAGAAGTCCTGGTCTTATTTCTGAAAATGAACTTTCTTAATATTCACCTCTCTGCTTCAAAGCATAGCAAGTGGTATGCAGAGGCGGGAAACCCTGTGAAGGCTTTCTAAAAACAATTAAGAAACTGGAAAATTAGCTGGCTTTTCCTTTTCTTCTCATTTTCCTTCTAAAATCCACATTCTGGGATGGACAGTGTTTTACACATTAGCTAAAAATTTCATGAAGGAAACTTTTTGTATGAACATGTTTCACTGTTATAAAATATTACAACGTATTTGCTTTAAAATCATAAATTTAAAACAAGTTCATTTGTATAAAGCAACTGATAATTTACAGCTGTTAGTCCTTTTTTATTCTCTCTATCTTAGCCTGTGTTTGTACTAAGCCATGTGATTTTCTGGAGTTCAGAAGGATTACACTGGGTAAGAAATAAAAAAAATAAAACCATAAGAAAAAACCTCTCAAAAAGCACAGGAGTGATTTGCACTCAGTCGAAGCATCAGAGAGGTTTGGCAGCTACACCACCAGTGCAGCCGAACAAAAGAAGCGGACGCTGGCAGCTGAAGGATTAGAACTTGGATCTGGAAACATTTTCTGGGCCCAAATTTACCAGACACATTCCTCACTGCAAGCCAAGCAGTCTGTGTTTCTCTACAGCCTCTGGGAACTGTACAAGGTCTCAGATGACTTTCTACAGCTGAGTGCTTGTCTGCCTCTTCTTTCTTCTAACAGCCAGGATTGATTTTGAAGTCAGAATTAGAGCACTCTGTTTGCAAAGGTTGAGAGTCAGCCCAGCCTGCCAAAGAGACAGAAGCTGAGAGCACATCATGGCCTGCAGCAGCTCCCACTCAGACACCTTCTCATGGTGCATTTCTCCACTACAGCACCTGCTGCCTTCTCTGCCAGGACTTCTGGTGTGCTGTAAACTGCTCCAGACTACCTGGGGTTACCTGAGACTGACTGCAATTTGTACCTGCACAAACTGAATGTGGTCATCATCACTGCCATACACCTCAGCCTGTCCATCTAGCAGATTTCCATCAAGCAGCTTGTGATCAGCTGAGTAGTACAGCGTTTGCACCTGCAAAAACAACAACAGAACACCCATGTGGCTGCTGTCTCTGTGCTCCTCAGCTACAGGCACATTACCCCAGACACCACACTGCTCGTCAGCTCATCTCAAGCTCGCACAGTGGCAAAGCTAAAAGGAAGCAGATGTCATGGTGGCAATCTTCAAACAGGGGTGAAGGTTCCTTACTTTCTCAGCTTGAGAGAAAATCTTCATTTTCCAAGGGCTTCTGCTGTTTTCCCAGCACACAAACATTAGACAAGTAAAAGGCACATTAATTTGCAGATACACAAATTCACAATCTCATGCAAGCATTTTCCTTATCCCTGCACACAAGTTTTCTGCTATAAAAAATACACATATTTATCTCCATCAAAAAAGGCCAAGAGAAGCCAACAGTGGATTCTAAAAGAAAGGTATGGGAATGAGGGAAGACAACACAAATTTAAGTTCTGGAAGAAACTGTTGTCCACCACTGAAATCAGATGCAGCTGTTTCAATGAAATGCATCTTAATTTCAACATGATCAAAGCTTTTAAATGAGTTTCTCCAAGAGGAAATACACACTTGAGATTATACGACAGCATCAACATGTACTTTTGCCTAGACAAGTGTTTCTGGGGATCTTTAGTGCTTGTAAAAGCAGAGTTTGAAAATTTTGAAGAATTTCACAAGATTTGGTAAAGTCCGTTTGCTGGAGCCAATTAAAAATTTTGTCTCCCCACTAATTTTGCCATTAAACACTGCCTAGGCTACATCTACCATTAGTATTCATGAGAAAAGCCATTTAACAACACACAAGTTTCAAAATAATGCATCCTGTAAAGGAGTAAGTAAACACCATTAAATCATCATGATCGTTCTCTGCCCACAGCGGATTTTCTTAGGAGCACTGGGGCAGGACTGCTGCTTCTGTACGTGTCAATACACTTGAGGCTCTTCTTGGTTCTTCAGCCTTGGTATCCTAGTTTTGTTAATAAACCTATGGGGAGATAAACCAACGGGGAGGAACAACCATTAGAAGCTTTTACCTACTGTGCATTTACAAGCAAAACCTGCAAAGGAAAACATCACCAATCTACGGCAAGTTTCAGTACCACCTCCCCAAACTAAAGCAGATACAGGCCACTCTGAGGCTACTATGCAGCAACAGGGAGCAAAAAGGAAAGTGAAGACCAGACTGAACAGTGCATTCAGCTCACCTGAACACCCCCCCAGTTTCTCAGCTTAGGGGTACCTACAGCAAAATTTAAATTCTTTAGGGTCATAGTTAAAAAAATGAATTTAAAAAAAAAAAAAAAAAAAGGGATAATCCTTCATATTGGCTTTTTAGGGTTTTATAAATATTTAATCCCAAAATCCCATTTTCTTAAAGACTAACCTCTTCCATTAGATCTTCCAGGCTGCCTCCGTTCTCCCAGATGCTGCGTTGTACCCAGTTGATTACCTTTGTGTACAGTTTGCCATTGCTGGGTAGGCCAACATTGTCTTCCAGCATTATTTCAAGCTTGAGGGAGAAGAGAAAAGATTATTTACTCTCTAGGAATTACCCTGTAGCATGCTGTACTTTACATAGTACGCGTAACTCTCTCTTTACCATGAAACCAGAAAACACCGCAAGGAGCTTTCAGCCTATGGAACTAGGAAGCACAGTTGAATACAATCACCTTTTACACCTGGGAAGGGTGACAGTACGTGTTCCCTACAGTTAAGATTCACAGCAGTAAGAACAGGACACAGATCCAGAATTGTCACATTGTTGACAGCAGTCGGTACACCAAGCTTTCCTGCCCCCAAAAGGGAACGAAATCCTAGTTGCTCCTCAGGTTGCTTCTTGGAAATCTCGTACCAGAAGGATACAAACTCGAGCTAACCTTTAACCGTGGGAGCTTGAGAAATTCCTCCTGTTCTGAAATCTCTACAAGGTGTTCCTGAATGTAACCATCGATCTTGTTCAACAACCGAGAGTCTCCCATGCAGCTGGCAAAGTTGCGGTACGAGATGCAGCTCTGCACGTCCATCTTGGAGAGCAAATAGTCACCACAAACCTGGCAAGGAAAGAGCTGCAGCTTAGTGTCCAGACAGTTTTTATACATTTAAATTATCTATCCCCACATACAGCAGCAGCTGTTTTCTAACTGACTCTGCTGTCACCCCCATGCCAGTGCTGTAAAGGGAATGCTGCCTTCCACAGAATATGCACACCTTGAATTAAAAAGTCAGACACATTTGGAAGCTACTGACACCTACACTGACCCCACACTTTTCTACTGACCATCCCAAAGTACCTCTCAGTCAGGTGAGCTAATAATCCCAATTCCCTCGTAAAGGGTACCCCTATTTGTGGCTAAGGGTATTTCCAAAGTCAGGCACTACCAAATTTATATTCAGGAGTGTGTGAATTATTCTTTTTCTGACAGGTTTACAGGTTTGTTCGTGCTCCCAACACAACCAAGCACAGCACTGCTGCCACAGATCTGAAGGTAAAGAATCAGCCAAGATAAAAAGCTGGTTTTCTTACACAGGTGTACAAATACACTCTGGCACCAAGACAGCTCAAGTGGAAGCAACACATCCAGCTGGCACTAAATTAATACAGTGCTAAAGAACATCTAGAGCAGCTTTATGCTGAGCGCTTCTTCCACAGAAGCATCAGGTTTTAGCTCACTAACACCAAAAGATGCAATGCTGTCAGCCTGGGAAGGCAGAACAGACTTCCAGAACAACTGAGAACCGTACCTGCTTAACCCTCTCCATCTTCAACTTCTTTGCTGCAGAGTATACATCTTTCACCAGCTCTTTATCAGCTTTTAACCTTTTAAAGAGAGAAATTTACCTCTGTTATTCTGATCCTTCAAATCAAAGGCTATCCTCTCTGTAGTTACTGTGAGAACTACTTACTGAGCAGTATAGGCATAATTCAACAGAACTTCAACAGCTTCTGGGTTGAGATCATCAAATTTCACATGGGAAACGCCATGGCAGTCGCTGTCAGTGTTGAAGATTTCAAACAGGTAGGGACTGCAGCACGCCAGCACGGCTCGGTGCGCCAGCATCTCGTGTCCACATACCTTTACATCAAACACAAACAAGAAGCCCATGTGCTGGTGAGCATTTTTTGTAATTACCTTTTTATTTTCACAATATGAAAGCTTATTCGGGTAAGTGCCAAGTCCAAATCAATTTTTCAAATCAACAGTCTCCAGCTGAAAGTTAACATCAAAGCGCACTCCCTTTGGGTTTTTTTTAGCATGCATTTTTCAGAAAAATGGGCTTCTAAAATCTCACATCTCCCAGTCAATGAGACAACAGCTCCACATGGTGTAACCCCCACATCCCCCCCCAGCACAGGTACCTGGAGGCGGACGTCGCAGAACTGGCCGCTCTTTCGTAAGGCATTGAGTTTGGCAACAGACGACTCGATGAAGTTCTCATCCTCAAACATCAAATATCCGTTGGGAATCATTTTGGTGTTGGTCTGGCTGCACATGCAATGGGCAAAGGTTACACATGCAGCATTTTGCTTCAGTACAGCAGTACTAGCAACACACTGTTTGCAAACAAACATGCAGGGGGCAATAATGGATTAATGATTTTCAGGGATTGAGGCCACAACTTTTAATGCAACCCCATCACTTCAGCAGGTACTGGGTTCAAAACCACAGGCTGAACCTATGCCAGCTCTATGGGAGCAAGCTGGGAGCCACTGGATCACACAGATTCCCCTCCCTAAAGATCTCTTTTGGTAGATCCATCCCCAGCTAACATTATTCATCATCACTTTCCGCTCCCTACCATCCTGGTCCAGCTGCATTTTTTGCAGACATGAAACCCAGCTACACTGAAAAACAAGAACTGAGAATTTAAAGTAGCTTGTGAAATAGAATAGATAAACATTTTTTCTAATTTTATGAGCAATGACTCAGTATTTTAGAGCAGCTGGAAGTCATGAAAGAACATTATGACCAATAAAACAGACAGAATTTAATAAATTCTGAACAACAATCCCATATTTTAAGTCATCTCAAAGCTAGAACAACTTCCTCTGAAGATCTCGGCCATATACAAAGATACCACCTCAGGGAGAGTCAAAGACTGGGAAAATAACTTCAGGAAACTTTAACTTTTTTATTAAAAAAGCTATTCTAGAACTCCTTTAATTGATTCTTTTTTAGTTAACCAACCACTTTCCAAATAAGAAGTTAATTAAGAATACGAAACTATTACCCTTAGGTGTTCTAATGAATTTGAAATAGTATTTAAAAAAAAAAAAATCAGATTTGTAAGTTTGAGTTGCAAACATACACAGAAGTACAGTTACCTTAAAAATCTTAGGGTATATGTAGGATTCTAGTAGTTACCAGCAACAATGTACATTTCAATCTCAAGTTTAAGAAAATTCTGAAGATCAGTCTAAATAAGAAAACTCTGAACCAGAAAAAGTGGATTGCAAAAATCAGTAACAAAAACACCAAGGCTCCTACAAAATGCTTCGAGTGTTAAATCATCAATTTTAAATTCACTCACTAGTGCGAGCATCCAACCCTAAGCTGGCAACAATAATCTTACTTACAAACATCCATTTTTTTATTAAAAAAAAGACACCAAGATTTTAGATTTACATAATTTCAGAAAAAGTATTAACTACTGCATATACAATTAATGGTACAACTTACCAAGCAAATATATGACTGTAAATTTAAAATAGCCCAATGGTATCACTGTGTTGGAACAGAGCACTTGAGTTTCAGGATCTCCTGACAGGGAAAATGTTTGTGGAAATGCAGACGTGTGTTTGCTGCAATATGGATTCCAAAACTATCAGGCTTGAAGATGATGTAATGTAGTCCTTATGAGCTATAGACATGAATTTCTTCTGTGATAATCATGCATCATAACCTGCAATAAAGGAGAAGGTATCAAGTAAGGACAACAGATAGCACTGCCATGTATTTCATATAAAACTTGATTCATGGTCCTGACCCAAACAAACAAGTTTTTCTTCACAAACAAGTTTGGGGTTTTTTTATTTTGTTTTGTTTTTGTTTGTTTTTTTTCCACAAAAAACAAGCAGCCTGAAAAATTCCATATTGACACCAACATGTCTTCATGCCTAATATGAGGTCAACCACATCATCATTATACCCCCCAGAGACAAGAAAAGGGCTAAATTAGTGCTTAGAGAAAAAGTTAGAAGAGCTGAATCCCATTTTTAGCCAATCCCTTACCAACTCTGACCTTCAGCAAGTCCTATTATCGTTACTGCTCCCACAAGTAGGTAACTCAAACAGAACGCAACAGAAATTATTCCATTTTCTAAAAGCACCCAATCCACAAGCCTCCTACCTTTGGCTCTTCTTGTGCTCGTCTACTTATAACCTTCTTCTACCGAATGCCTAAATTTGTCTGAAGATGGATTAAGGACATGTCTGAAATGACTGGGCATGTCTCCAGTCTCTGCTACTTCCAGAAAGATTTATAAAGTCAGGAATCACTATCTGTGCGACAGCTCTCTTTGGTAAAAAGTCTCTCTGCCAAGCTGGGAACAGAATCTGCTGGGTTCTGGATGAGCTCTGCACTGGCAGTGCAGACTGGGATGGCTTTGCTAGGAATTCACATGCTGGTGGGCTCTTTATGCCAGGATTTTTTGGGGAGGGGAGAAGAGGCGGAGCAGCAGGGAGGGAACAGGCAACAAACACTCACTCTGGAACTTTCCATGACCCTGGTGCCACCTCAGGAAAACATCAATCACTTCAGTTCCAACACTATATTTGTATCTACAGAATAAATGCCACACTGGGAACTGGGTTTCCTAAAAATAGGTGCAGCTCATTTCTCCTTGTCAAAAACTAAAAGTGCTCCTCCATTGCAGGGAAGAGAACCTTGTGACCCTGGTGACTTGGGCAGGAGCAGCACCTGCCTGGTGCTCAGGCAGCCCAGCAGGGATTCCCTGGAGCAGCAGGGGGCATTATCCCCCCATGGAGCAGCTGCATGGGACACTGCCTCCATTCCCACAGCCGGGCACACAGAATATTCCAGCCAGCAGAGCAAACTCTCACTGAGCTTGGCTGCAGGAGCAGGCACAGCCACACAGCCAGGAGAAGGGAACACCTGCTGCCGAGCGCAGCAGTGTCTGCCAGGAACGCGGCACCCAGAATGCTGGGGCTCTGCAGGAGCAGCACCCCTGGACACAACTTCCTTCAACACACTGCAGTGCCAGGCTGCACTGCTGGGAAAAGAAATCTCACATAAAGGTCAGCTTAAATAATCATAAATTAGGGCATATTCTTTTTGTAATCCTACAGGCAAGTTAAGAAGCTGACACCAAACTCTGTTTAACACATATTGTTTAATCAGGCATTTGGCAGTCAACACTAACCCCCTTGGTACAACTGGCATAATTGCAATTTTTAAAGCAAGCAAACTTCTCAAAACAGAACCCAACAGCCTGATGTCCACATCTTCCCTAAAGATTCACCACAAACAAAACATTTCGAGTCACAGGACAGCTAGTCAAACTATTTAACAAAATCCCACAATCAGCCTCGCTCAGTTTACATCTCTGGGAGTGTTGTCAAATTCTGCTGTAACCCATCAGTTTTATTTCCAGTGTTCTAACTCTGCCACACATACTTGCTTGGGACCTTGACTACCTAAGAAGGTCATTCAGAATAGTTCTGGATTGAAATGGAAGATTTGTCTGTTAAAGTCCTCCTTTGTGAGAAACACCAGTCCCATACAGATACATGTATGTCCCTAATGGTACTGTCCAATTTGAGTATCTGGGAATTTGAACATCTTAATTACTGACACAGAGTTTCAATGCTGTTGTGTGTGTCATCGCTAATATTATTACTCAAAGCAGCATTAAATAGAACAAGAGGATTCACAACTTCCCATATTTTGGTTTAGAGTACTACTGCTAGAACACAACCCAAACTATCAACCAAAATTCACTGCAAAGTCAAGAACGCTGCCTATTCTGCATTAAAGATTATGAACAGGTACTTTAACCAATCTTTCCTTTAAATTATTTTTAAAAATCAAATTCACTTTGTCAGTACCTTCCCCTCCTTGCTTATATTCCCTTTTAGTTCAGCACATGAAGAACTCAGCGACTTTTTTTATAATTATCCAGGATTTAGAATATTTTTAAGCCAAGTGAGATGTTCCCAATGACTGCCAGCCAGGTAAAGCCTGGTGCCCCTGACGATGACTGCTCAAACTCTATCCAAATGCACTTCTTTAAACACGTTAAAGCCACAGAATTATCATCCCAGAATGGGAACAACACATTCCATTGGAGAAAACTCCTTCTTGAGAGCAACTATTCCCTGCACTTACTTTGAAAATGATGCAAAAAAATAAAGATCCATCTGTAAACTCTGGATTTTTGTTGCAGTTTTAAGACCGGTACTGGTGTTGGGGCTGGAGACTCCCTTGGATCAAGAGCCGATCACGCTGGGCTCAGGCAGGCCTGAAGTCACGGAACATCCACATGGTGTGTTCTGGCACCCTGGCTGTTCCCAGGCACAGGAATGCCAGGACTCAAATGTCTGCCCAGCTGCTCGATTTTAAACACAACCTCGCTGTAGTAACTGTGCTTCCTGAATACCTCATGTTGTGCACAGACTGAGATTTTCCTTTGCCATGTACATGTACCAGCAGACCATGAGCGAATCTCAGCTCACAATACACATAATACACAGAGATAAACCAGCTACACATCCTGACTTCCAGAAGGGAGATTTCCTCCTCTACAACTCCTCTATTTCACTGTGTGCCCATTTAAAGGTACATTTAAGAAAACCCATCTAAACAGCAATGATACTGATACACAGTGATCCTCAGTGCTGCCCTAGGCCTCTCCCCTGCAGAGCCTCTCGCAGGAGCTGCGCTCTCAGGCGACCACCAAGACAACAAGCCCAAGAGGCAGAAGTCACCTTGCCCATGACCTAACAACTAAGGGACCATTTTACCTCATCTTTAACACAGCCCATTTTCCATGGGCAGTACTTGCTGTGCCAATTCTGCAGAAACCTTTTAGTCAAATTAAGATATTACTTCTCCATACCACAGGTAAAGCTCTACTTTGGGGGAGATATTTGATAATCTTTTGATTTAAAGTCAATACTTGCTGATATAATGACAGACACTTGATTGACACATGTGAAACAAAAATGGAATTTAACACCCAGTCAGAGCTTTCTGGCTTGTGACAGCCCAGCTCAGAAGAAATGTAGGTCACACCTACGACTGCTCACAGTCCATTATCCGTATCAGAAGATAAAATCAAACGTCCTCAAAACATTTTTCATACATTAGCATTTATTTATGGTAAGAATGTATCATCTTTTCATGTCTGAGTCTGCATTTGGGCAAAACACCAAAGACCAAGACATTTATCGAGATACTTTACAACACTAAAGAGGCTCAATCTCTTTATACCAGTAATCTAAAGTAAGACTCAGAATCTACAACAATTTTGTTTTGATTATTCACTTTTCAGTTGCTTTCCACTAAAGATTTAGTCTCACTGACACCTATGACAATTTCACTGCACATCAACCTCAGTCGTGCTCCCATGCCAACAGTGAGGAGAGAGAGGGAAGATGGAATATTTGCTATGAGGAGTTAGGAACTGAAGAGGAAGGACTGTGGACAGAGTACTGTGGGCATTTTCCAAAATCTCTTACATGCAGCGCCGGAAGATGCAATGCTTGGATTGCCCTCTACAGAGAACAAGCCCAGAGAGCTCTTCCAAACACATTTATGCATGCAGACTTAAAAAATTTATAAGCAGCAGGCTTGAATGTTACTGCTGTTCCAGTGACAACCCTCAGCTGTAACACTCTGGCTGCCCATTCAGCACTGGCCTCCCACACTTCTAAGCCCTAGCTCTGGTCATTAGTTCCCTTTTCTCACTGGTTCTGCCTTTCCCACTTTATACTTTTGCTGTTGTCGTGTTTTGCTGTTTATCTACATCTTTTTCACCCTTTTGCCTCACATTCACTCTACTACAATCTGAGTTCTTTCCATCCCTTTCCCCACCCCCCCCGGGTTTATTTTTTCTAACACACACACCTCCCACAGTTCTCCAAACATCTGTCACACAACCAAATCAGTGACTTTTGTTTGTATGTCCTCCTTGCCTTCCATCCCCATTCCGGGCAGTTTTGCCTTTTATACCATCTCTTGCTCCTTAAGAACTCAAGCTGACGAAAACAAAATCAGACTTAATTACAGCAGCTAACACCCATCTTCCTAACTGGAAAGTATTCCCTGACTGTTGCAATTACAGCAGCTAACACCCATCTTCCTAACTGGAAAGTATTCCCTGACTGTTGCACCCTGTGCTCTACGAGTCAGGCTTGTGGCTACAAAATTTGCTTTCCAAAATTAAACCAATCTCACCATAAATGCACCACATCCTGCTTGCTTTATTTTCTAGCTCGCTGACAGATGAGAATAAAGGTGTCTACACACCCATCACTGCAAAAAACAAACAAAAAAAAGTCCTCCCTTTGCAAACCACACAAATAAGGAGTGATATGAGACTGTATTTTCATTAGTCTATCACCACCCATCTCCTTAGGAAATAACTCGTATGCTTCGCCTCTCACTGTCAATATTTTAACACCCTGCATGAAATTATACTCAATTCAGGTTTTATTGTCTGTGGGAATGCTGGGTGAAGGAACAGCCAAAGTGCCAATGCAAAGGCATTTTCTACACTGAAGCGCCTCTGAAAATTCTAAAAGCTCTAGAAATTGGTGCATTCAGGTAGAAAACACAGTACACCTCCCCAGCCACCCCTAAAGAAGCCCTAAAAAACAAAAAACCAAACCGCTCTGGTCATTCACCCTCATCAGCTTTCCCCAGAAGCACTAATGTGGGCTGACAGCCACTGGTTTTGCTTTATTTTCTCCCACCTCCTAGAACCGGTATAGATGACAAGGAGGGCCATGACATTGGCAAACAGCTACCAGCACACGCTGCTCATCCCCAAGAGGCTACTTCCTTCCAAGTCCGGGATTCGCGCGATTCTCCCCCCGCTCCCTCACGGAAGGTTTACGAAGATGCCACACCGCGGCTGCAGCGTGGCGCCTGGAGAGGCAGCGCCTGACCTTGGCACCGCATCCGCACACGCGGGGAACCGGGAATTCCCGGCCGGGGGCTACACCACAGCCGCCGGGGCCCGCCCGTCTCCCCGGCCTCACACCCTTCAGGCCATGCGGGCAACTCCGCGGCCCAAGAAAACAGGCCCCGAACAAGCAGCAAAGCGCCGTGGGGCCGCAGGGGCTGCGGGTCCCCGAACGCGGGGCGTCCGCCCGGGCCGCCGCCTCCACCCGCTCCCCAGCGCCGAACAAAGCGCGGCCGCACGGCCCCGGCAAGGCCCGCCGTACCTGCTGCCTCTGAGCGCGGACGGCGCTGAACATATTGGGAGCCTCCAGAATGCGGGGGAAGAAGAACTCGCAGGCGCAGCCCCGGCTGGCCGGGAAGGGACAGCGGAGGAACAGAGGGAGCGGAGAGCGCGGCGCTGCCGAGGGAAGGCGGCGGGAGCGGAGCGCGGAAGCACGGCCACAGGAGCTGCGAGCACACACACAGCGCTGCACCCCGGACCATCCGCCTCCTCGAGGCGGGAGGAGAGCGGGGAGGGGAGGAGGCGGTGCTGGGGCGGCCGCGATCGGCTCCGCTCGGTGGCGAAACGAGTCCGGCCGCCCCGCCCGCCGCGGCCCCTCCGCCTCAGGGCCGGCGGGGACAGGCGCCGTGCCCCTGGGGGCTGAGGCGGAGATGGGGGCTGCACCACCGTGCTCCTTCTGCCGGTACCGGCTGTCACAGCGAGCGTTGCTGGGAGCGCACAGCCACGAGTGCAACTGGTTCAGTAGCCTTTGTTTTTCAGACTTGGCGCTGCGTGTTCTCCTCAGCCACGACAGCCCTCCAGCCATGAGATCCGCCCTGCCCTGACACTCCCTCCGCCACGACTGTGCCTCAGCCATGACTGTGCCTCAGCCATGACTCTCCCTCAGCCATGTCAACACCTCAGCTACAGGTCTCCTCGGTCATTACTCCTCCTCAGCCATAACACCCCCTCAGCCACCACTCTCCTTCACCTGCTTGACGCCCTCAGCCGTGGCTCCCCCTCAGCCATAACGCTCCCGCAGCCATAATAGCCTCTCATCCATAACACTCCCTCAGCCATGACTCCTCGTCATCTGGGCTGTAGTTCAAGGCATCATATCTGTTTGACCAAAAAATACTGTGTTTAATGTTGGAAACTCTCCGTGGCAGCTTGCCCTGTGTGTGAGGCCATGACAGCTCCGTTCGACCTCCCCCCATCACCTTGGAATCCCTCTGGGAACGGCATTTTCCCAGCTGGATGAGAAATATACCAAGACACTCTTCAGGATAAATTCTGTCTTTCCAGGGAAATTTATTTTTAAATACAACGGGTATTTGAAGCCCTGTTAGTTACGTGTTTGCAAGCAAGCTCCTGATTCATGGCTGGGCCTGAGAGCTGCTGCAAGATCATCATAAATAATCCATGGGCCGGGCGAAGTCTGAAGGTCCATGTTTGCTTCCCGATTTAAAGAGCCAAGGTCACCTGGAAGGCATTGTACACTTCCCTGAGTGCCACCTTAGTCAGGAAATAGGAAACCTGTCGATTATGTTAGATACACCTTCAGTGTCTCAGCTGTGCAATGTAAGTGATATTTTGTCATACAAAATTTACCTATTTCTCCAACTCTCTTAAAGAACCTCAGTGGAGAAGCACGTCTCAAAACACTCTAGTTAGGCCATTCTGAGGTTTCATGCAGAAAGTGCTTTAAAATACTGAAAATAATTATCTTGTCTCATCAGAAGCAGGCAGAGGCATTAAGCTGTAGATATATTCCTCACCTGCACATACATCTCAGCTGCAGCTGAGCCTTCAGCTTCTCCCCTTGCCTGCAGCAAACGACAATCCCCACTTCCCACCTCTCTGAGGCATTCTTACGGCCTCTTTTCAGTTTTTAAATCACCAGCCACACCTCAGGGCTGTCTTCCCACTCTCTGCTTTCTTTTTGAATGAAGTTTCTTATCAGGGCTGTGTTAATCAAAGGCAAAGCTGCGGGAGGGAGAGGGAGGATGATCAAATAGAACGGTGCTGGGAAGTTACTTAATTAAGTAAATCTCAAGATTACGCAAGCTGCTCTTCCAGTTTTCTTCGGGATGGAGATGCCTTTGTGAATCACCATGAATTTTCACTGTCAGCCACCACATGTGACATCAGAGAACAGGACCAGCAGCTTCCTTGCAGCGCAGTTAGCAGATGAGTGTTCCCAGTTCTTTTCCCATGGCCCCCCGTGACAGGGGAACACTTTTTTGGAATTTTGCAGGGCATGGCTAGGCCAGAAGCTCAGCTCTCCTTGGCCCAATTGTGTTCTGATCACACAAACTGACTCCCACTGAAAAAAAAGATTTTTCTCCTCTGCTTCTTGCTGTGCAATCAACATGAAATTATTTTAAATCATTAAAACACCCTTACTCTGGATGAGATCTTATGATGATGGAAGGTACTTCTGTGACATGCAAAAGCCTTCATTTCAAATGGCTAGAAACTTTTCAACACTTCCCAGTGCAACTCGTGCTAAATCTTAATTAATTTGTAAAGGAGAGCATGTTAGGGAAAGTGACTGGTGGATTGAGTTGATACCAAGTGATTGAGTTACCATGAGCTGAACCAGAACTAACTGTTACGCTTTTGAAGGCTCCGGATGTTCTGCATCCTGTTGTCTCCTGCCATGGAAAATACACTTTAATGCCTGGAAAGCCCTCTTGTCATCCGAATGGTGTGTTCCCCCTAAGTCAGGTGTTTGTAGGGGCCCTTGATGTGGCTCTTCTGCTGGTCTCCACCATGTCCATCCAAAGATCTGATGTTATAGCATCAAACTCTACTTCCTGTAGAGCATTGTCATTAAAACCACCTGAGAGGGGAAAATACTCTGGTTAGAGCAAAATATGTGGCTTGGATTGCTGCACCAAAAATGGAGGAAGTATAGAAAAAATATGTCACTCCTAGAAATGAGAATAAGGCCTTTTTTTTTTTTTCTTTCTCCTTTCATAAACTGCTCTACAAAATGTCTTTAAATTCAGAGTCACGTAGTGTTTCTCTATGGATACAGATTAGCACAGCTCGGTGCAGTGCAGCACCACCAGCCAGAGAATCCCTGCTCTTGTTTCAAATAGAAAATTGTTTTTATGAATGAACAGCATGCTTTGTGAAACTGAATACAATTTAGTTCAATATCCTTTATCATGTATTTCTTTAAAAATATATATAGACAGATATTCTGTGTAATTATCACTCACACCAATCTACTCATTCCATATCTTTTGCTACCTGCACTTTGGAAGGGTTTTCAATTCATTCTGGTTGCAGAAGTACTTGTGTAGAACATGTTTTGTCAGTGCCTTGGCTCTCAGAGTCCTTAGCAGTGACATTTTAATGGTGTTTGGGCTGGGTTGGGATTTATGGTCCATATTGAGCTCTTCCCTGTACATTCTGGCACATCATTTGCCATCTGGCTGGCTGATAAGAGCTACTCCTTTCCTTCCCTGTGGCAAAGCAGTGATAGTCTTGGATAAATTCTTTACATAGGAGCAAAGGATGTAGGACATTTATAAACACTACAAAGGAGTATTAAAAGACACAGGTTCATAGCCATGGCCTGACATTTTAATGACAGGTTCTCTATCAAATCTTTGCTCATCTTTCTTGAACAATGTAAACAACTTCCCTCCTTCATTTCAGGAGACACCATTCTTCCACCACAGTCACCATCTTTGATTTGTGTTGAACAGAAAGCCAGAGACTGCCACACCAAGGCTATAAATTATGTCTTGTCTCATTTCCATTAAGCAAACGGAAGTCTCCTTAATTAATTCAGTTGGATGAAGTCCATAGGAAATGTTCAGAGGATTCTGATAGAGCCACTAGTTAAGGTCACAAAAAACCCCTTCTTCTGACTGCCTGTCCTTGAAGGATCAATCTTTCCATCTCAAAGATACAGCTTTTGGGATGAAGACTCACGTGAACTCCCAGCTGCAGATATATATTGTGCAGAGAAAACAGTTGCAATTTTAGACAAATTGCAGCTTTTATAACTCTTTCAAGACAATTCTCCCCAGGCAACTGTTAGCAGATCCATTCTGGGTATGGAGATACTACCTTTATTTATATTATAAGTTATTTTTCCTTGGCCTGGAACAGTTTAACCCAGATGTAACATCAGTTCAGAAGTATGGGTGTGTTCACAAAGCATTACCTGTCCTGTCATTCTTGGAGAAAACAAATCCAGAATTGATATTCACATCTGATTCCAAATTTTTGTGGCAGCACATTTGTGAATGCCCCATCCCTGGAAGGGTCCAAGGCTGGGTTGGACAGGGCTTGGAGCAACATGGGCCAGTGGAAGGTGTCCCTGCCCATGGCAGGGGGTAGAATAGGTTGAGGTTTAAGGTCCCTTCCAACCCAAACCATTCTGGGATTCTATGATTTTAAGAAAACTGGAGTGAAGTCTGATCCTTTTGACTTTGTATATATGTTCAAGAGCTCCTGATGAGGAATAAGCCTTTTAAAAAAATCTCTAGTTTGTGGCTTTCCTATAGAACTTGAAATTTTGTTATTGGTTTCTTAGGACTGGAAGCCTAGTTAAAATTAAAGGCTTTTCAGCTATATTAATTTATGGCTGCTGGGCAGTGATATTTGCAAATATATTCTAGCTGTACATTACAAAAACGCTGACTCGTTTCATATACCTGTAAGTCTTTCTTGCTTCCACAAGGACAATAGTTTCTTTGGCTGAAACATCCTGTGCAGAGGGTTACAATAAAAGACTTTGCACTTGAATTGTTTGCCTTCCTGACCCCTCAGCTCTCTGCCAGCTTCTGGCTGTGCACGCAAGTAAGAGCTTTGTACTATTTGTCCTTGGGCTGCATTCACTAAGTGTTCACTGGCTCTACTGGAGCCTGCTAGCTCTAGTTTGCTTTTTCTTCTTTTTAATTTTCTCCCTCTGAAGCTGCATCATTACTTATACCCATGGTCCTAGTGAAAAATCAGAATGTTAATTAAACATGGTAACAGTGGGAAATCTCTGGAAGACAGATTAACAGATCTGATTGCCTCTATCCCAAAGAAGAGCTGTGCTGGGTCGTGCCAGAGAAGGAAAGGGAGATGTGTAAATGCCAGCCTCTTGTGATGAAGCATCAGGGATTGCTGCTGGGCCACCACAGCTGGAAGAGGCTGCTCCTTGCCAACAGTGTGTTCTTCAGCCTCCTGTATCCCTGCTGTGGTCATTAAGGGATGGCTGTAATTAGGAACAGCAGAACACAGTGTCAGCAGCGGCTGAGGGCACCAGCAGACTGGGGGACAGGCCTGCTCCCACACATCCCGTGGCTGTGATGGATATACTGCCTGTCCTCCCTGCTGTGAGACAGGTGAGCGTTTAAAAGAACATAAAGGGTGACCACGTAGGGATTTAGCTGCTCTGCTGGAAAAGGAAAGGGGACTGAAACAATCTGCTCTATCATCTGTTTAGAAAGCGTTCCAGAAAATTACTGAAAATTTATACTGAGAGGTCCATAGCTCAAGTTGTGGGGCTTTTTATTTCAAACCAAACTCTTATTTCTGCTTTTACAGAAGAACCTAGCATCCTTCAATTTTGCTTTTTAAATTAATACTAACATCATAAGCTATGAGGACAAAATTATTTAGGAGTTGGACTGCGCATTTGTAATCTCTGCACAAGCAGAAGAGTAGATTTGATATCACTTAAACTCTGCTTATGTGTTCTAGCCATAGTAATATTAAGAATAATTTAATTTCAAAAAGAGAAGAAAAATGTAAGAAGAACCTTTATGTCCCATGAAAGGAAAGTTGTTCCCACTGTATAACCCTGCTAGCATGAAGGCAGGTTAATGAGAACCCTGCCTTGAGGGTTGGTTTTCCAATGAGCCCAGGAAAAAGCCAAAGATGTACTGTGCTGTTTCTTGATCAAGAGAAATTAATTAATCTATAACCTTCTGACACATGGATCCTCTGATTTCACTGGGGGGGTTATATTTAACATTTGGGACAGGTGTCTTTTATTGGTGTGATTTGTTTCCAGAGGCATTGGCGAGCATCACACCCAGCTTGTCGTAGGTTGTAGGTTTTGACAGGGCTGAGGAAAACTTCCATGGAAATGAGATCTTTCAAGTGAAGGTAGAGTTTCTGTTGAAACCTCTTTCACATAACTCACAATACATTGCATTTCTGTAACACTTTCTGTTTGAAGGCCTCAGAGCTACATGTAAATTAATTCTGCAGCATAGAAATGCATAGGAGAAAATAACTGTTTCATATTTATTTTTCATTTTTCAGTGGTGTTTGTTTCCATGGCTGAGTGGACTGCGTGGAGAGAGCTGTCTGACCTGACCAACACCATCAAAGTTCAAGGACTGGCACTGCTGACAGAAATTAAATTTTCCAGCTCTTGAATCTAGAGAGAATATGGTGAAAGGGAGATCAGGGCAATCTTCACTCATCAGAATTTTTGGGGGACTTCTACAAGCACAGCATATGGTGTGTGTCTGATATGTGGGATGATCCACGATACCGGGAGGGAGTAAAGAGAGGGAGCTGCAGCACAAAGCATATAATGTGAATGCTATTTAAGGGCAGGTTACAGAATTACCTGTGATTTTTATCTGAACTGCTTCAACTCAAGTGCTCCCTCTCAAGATCTGTGTGGGGGCTGGATCTTCAGTGCTTACCTCTCCTCCTCGGTGCAGGGAGGTAACTGCCTATGCCTGCTCTCCTTGGAGCCTGGAAGAGGCTAGGGCTCACTGGAAGGGATATGGGGGGCAGGGGCTGTGTAAGGAATGTGAGAACAACTTTATTTTACTCCCTATTGTGACAGGATTTGCTTTAATGGTTGGGTAAAAGGAGAGCCAGGGCAGCTGAGGCCACTTTGTGTGCATGCTGGCTTTGAAAACAGAGCACGTCACTGCTTCCAGCTCCTGTTTCATATTCTGCTGAGAGCTTCTGGTTGCAATGCTAATTCGAGCAAATCTCTGACAATTTAAGTGGGAGAGATTTGTGTATAATATCTGTAGTATGACCTGTTCATACTAAGGATATTATCATCATTAAAGGACAGGAGTAATTGCAAGTTTCTCCTTAACAAGAATATTCAATTTAAGTACAAGCAAACAGGAACAAAGTGGTTTTATTTTCGAGCTAGTCCGTGCATATTTTTATATCATTAGGAATCACTAATTGCACAGAAGCAACCTCAGGTTGCAACACCCTGTAACACAGTCACAGAACATCATAATGAAAATGCAGTGCACTTGGAAGATATGCACATGAGTGCAAACAGGATGAGCACTGGAAGGGTTATGGAAGGTAGAGCAGCACGGGGGGAAAGTGTAAAGGAACACATTTGAAGTGGGAAATACTTTTCCTGCAGCACCAGTGTCCCTTCCAGTGTCTGAATTACTGCCCAGCCTTGAGAGGGGACAAAAAGGCGGGAGAGATTTAAAATTTCAGCATGATGGCTGCCAATGGGGATGGACTAGATGCAAAAGAGTACTTGACACGCATGCAATGTCATCTGCTCTCCTGAGGACTGCAAATTCCACCATAAGGTCATGCATCTCACTTTTTGGCTACATCCTTTTAGCATAGAGAGGGAGAACCACAACGGGCTGCCTCGTGTTACACTGGAGTATTAATAGTGCTGTTAGCTGTCCAAACACTCTGGGGAAATGCCCAGATTATTTCTTTAAATGTATATATGTATCTGTGCATTTCATTTTGCCCTTCTAACGTTGTACATATCAGGATAGTCAGGAGAGGAAGTTAAACAATAAACTCAGTTTTTATTGTGATGAAATACTCTACACGTTGACCCTCACATGAAGGTCTCCATTACTTTACTGTCACACATGAAGTGAAGAGTGTGTAACATCCTGATATGTAAATGTTTGTGGTGCCAAGACAATTGCTGATGTGTGATAGTGTTGTGTGTTTTGTTCCAGCTTCAAAGCTCTGCAGCCATCCATCCCTACCAGTCACCAGCGAGTTCCTACTCCTGTCAGAGTTAAAGGCATATTTACTTTTGAAATTGGCTGGAACAAGAACTGGCCCAGTGTGGAGCTGTGGGAAATAAATGACTGCAGGAGCATTTACTTGATTCATCTCTGAGTTGATTTGAACCAATTTATTCAGGTAATTGCAGAATGTTTTACTTACAGTTTTACAATCTTAATTGCCATGCAGGTCTCCAATATTATGAATTATATGTGTTTAGGGAAAAGAGAAAAAGGCATTAGTGGTTTTCTACCAACTGTGTTCAGATAATACACAAACCCAAAAAGTCACAGAGCCACTCCAGAAGATAGAGTATGTATTCAGCTTTTATCAATTCTGGTAGGCACTAGAGCACACAAAACAGATGTTCATTTTATATCAGTCTGCTTTGTATTGCTGAGACCCAAAGTTCTAAAAAGAAACTGAGAATGTTGACTTGCTTTTCCCCAGAATTGTTAATCTCTCTTCCTCTCTTGAAGAGGAAGAGAGTAAATTCAAGGGATGAAGAATTAATCTCTTGAATTTTTGCCTCTGATTCATTTATGGTTTGTCTTCTCAATGTCCTTTCTTCAGTAATTTCCGTTGCCTGCTTTTTTGCCACTTGGCAAACCCCAAGGTGATAAATCAGCAACTCTTCGGTAGATAGAACAATCCCCAGTGTCTTTGCCTTGTGATGCTTTTGTGGGATGCCTTATTTTTCCTTTTGCATATACATGAAGGGTATCTGAATGTGTTTGATAGGAAGGGAGAAATGGCAGAACCATTTATAAACTCCAGTTTAAAATCTGTAAGTGAAACCTGAATCCCTCTTGGTTTTGTGGTTGCTTCCTTTTTGTGACTGAATCAGGATTATGCCGTTGTTATTTGGAATTCTACTATAGTTACTTTTCTTTAAGTTTTCCTCACTGTAGTCTCTGATCCCATCACCAAAATAAATGATTGTAGTCTTGCAGCAACTTGGAGAGATTTATAGACATCATTTGGCAGCTTAAGAAGCTGAGGCTCAACAAGGCCACATCATTGATTTGAGTTACATAGGACGAATGGACCAGAACTGTGAATTAAATTGGGATCATCCAAGTCTTGTATTAACACTTTCACCCTAAAGCTGTTTTGTTGTGAAGGAAAGAACTCATACCTGTAACATGTCTTTTCTGTATGACCATTTAGAAGAGGACCACCTTATGAATATGGTTAACCATATGATCTACTATATGATCTTAGGGAGGAAATATCCAGAAAGATTATTCTAATTTAGATAAGATTAAAAGTTTGAGCTTTTTAACATCATCAAAAGAGGCTGACAGCCAAAATAACTTCAGGTATTGCTGCGCAGGTATCTTCCTATATTTCCTAGCCTAAATGTTGGGACTGGGAAACTGTATTTGGGGAAAGAATGGGTAATGGCATGGTCTCAGTGAAAAGTTTGGTGAAGCAAATGAAAGAAAGAAGCATTCTCAAGCTTTCCAGAATTTTGAACTTCACAATTAAAAAGTCAAGCCAAACCAGAGGAAAAAAAAATCCAAAACCTGCGGTAACTTTGGAAGGTTGATGGAACAAGCACTTCAACACACAGCTCAGTTAGACACAGATTTATAGGGTTCTGCAAATTAAGGTAAAAAGGGAGCAAAGTGGATATATTCTATAGTCACCTGTAATTCTGTTCTTAACAGAGAGGAGAGAGGTTTCTGGGAGGATCTAGATCTGTTTCTATGAAAATAGAAATATGACACACATTACATGTTAGCAGTGTTTATGTAGTTCTGCAAATCCAGCTGAAGAAGCAGAGGGTTGGGAAGAGCAGCCCCTACAGCTCCACCATGCTTTTTATCACCCCTTGCACCACTGCAGTTATCTGCTGGGAGATACTCTAATGCACAATGAAGTCACTTAAGAATCAACTTTCTGAGGAGCTTTTCTTGTTTTCAGCCTGAATCATTCAGGAGATTGGTTTTGCATGGGAATGGTGATTCTTTCACCTCCTTTTGCTACTACAGCCAGCAGACAATGGGCTGTGGGGTGAGGATCACAGGGCTATGTGCAGTGGTACAGAGATGTATCCTCTCAATGGGGGCATTAGGAGAGACCACAGGAAGTGGCTCATGGGCTTGCCTGAGACAGCATTTTCTGTTCAGTTGTCTGTGCCTAAAGGCACTATATAAATAAGCCTGGGGTTGCTAATGATGTGTCCCAGATATTTGGATTTACTTTACCTTTGAGTAGTAAGTAACCAAAAATCTGACTCCTGTTGTGACCAAAAACCAGACTACTGTGAACATAAACACCAGATAAAACATTGTCAGGAATACTGGGAAACAAACAGCCAGGCGCAACAATATCCATTTGAAGTACATGCTGAGGAGGAGTTTACTCTTTCCAGGTCCAGCATTTCTGGTATCAAATAGAATTTGTGCCTTAAAGAGGCACTCAGGATTCCTGCTCTGGTTTCCTGGGTATTTTTGAGGTGTGGAAAGGAACAATTTTGTGAGAACTTGCAGAGATCTCTGGAGACTGATTTTCAAGGGGAATGGTACGTGCAGCCCTTTTTATCTCTTCCAAAGATGCCTGCAGTTAGGCGGAGTGCAGCTTGGATTTTGGCAATTGTTTATGGATCAACATACTCCTCATTTTGTTAAGCGTTCAAGACACAGCAGTGATTAATGTTGAACCTATCACCTACAAGTGACCCAACCTACTGCCAACACATCACTCATGACAGTAAATAAGGTATTTGGGGGACAAAGAACCCCCATTTAAAGATATGAGAGGAGACAGCCTGGATGATTTTTAAAATTTAGGCTCAGATTCCTTTCTGGCTCAGTACGTTTGCTGCATGTTGATTTTCCTGGAGTTATATAAGGCCTAAGCACAGCCCTTTGTCACCAAAAGCAGCACAGCTGTTTCCAGGACCACGAGTCATGTGTGTGACTTCTCTTTTTAACTTCCCACTGGCTTTTTAAAAATACACTTTCAATCAGTTTTGCTTTTCAACACCAAAGAGAAAAAGCAGTAAGTTTTCCTGAGAACTGGAGATTTGGGCAAAACATTAAGTCTTCATATGCTAAGAAGGTTGTGCTGAGAAGTTGTGTAATACTCTGTATTGACATGATGTTATAGAATATGGGAGATGTATACCTGATTATATACATCTGAAGTTCATGTTGAAGGTACTAGAATTATCTTATTTAAGCAATAGTGAAATTAATGTTAGCAGCAGTAGGAAAAATTGAGAAACACAGGCTGCACTCTCACTTTTTGGGAATTGTGTTCATTTATAGTCAATTAAATATTGAGGCCTATGAAAGTGGGTAAGCCAAAAAAAAAATTAATACAGGTAGAGGGTGCAACTGAAATTCTCATTGAAGTACCTTGTGTAATCCCAGCTGGATCAGCAAAGCAACCACTGATGACTAAACCCAGCTCTTCTCAGCCTCTCTGTGGTGTTTCAGAACAGTAACAACCTGTTACTTGCTTTTGAACCTTGCTCTGACTTCTCTTTGGCTCTGACTTCTGTGCCAGGGATACAGCCTGGACTGGCTGTGCCTCCAAAGGGAACTCTGTGCTCTCCTGAAGTAACACCCTCTCATTTCTCTCCTGGGTCTCTGCCATGATCCCAAGGAGGAGCAGTTAGGCATGTGTGTGTTGTCCCATTTGTGATCACAGCATATCCCAGCAGAGCCAGACCTCTGCATTACACACAGTGTGGAGAATCCCTGCAAATTGTCCCAAGTCACCTGGCAATCCATGCCACACCTGGGGACTTTCAGAAATTTCAGTTTTAAGGGTTGAAGTCTGGCCTATTTACTGTCAGGCTTATCAAGTCAGAATTTATGGCACTTCTCCTCAATCCAGCTCACTCATGGATTTAAAGAAGCCACTGCACTGCTTTGGGTGGCTTCCCACGTGTGGTTCCAGCAGCCAGGTACTGGACTTGTTTCAGGAGCAATACTGGGAATCAGGTAATGTGTATTAAGCACTCTGAAGAGTAAGAGCACTACAGTTTAGGAAAAATTCCTTCATGGAAAGGCTGATCAAATGTTGGAACAGGCTGCCCTGGGAAGTGGTGGAGTCACTGTCCCTGGGAGAGTTCAGAACACGTGTGAATGTGGCACATGGGGACATGGGTTAGTGGTGGCCTTGTGCTGGGGCAACGATGGTCTTAAAAGGATTTTCCAGCCTGAAGGATTCTGTGAATCTAAGGTCTGGGTCTGTGTGGGATGGTGGCTTTACAGCAGTTTAGATTGGATTTGCTGAAGTCACATCACTGATTAGATGATAAACACATTTCATATCCTATTACATTTGTATGATAAATGTATAAACTCCATGTATTTGCACTCATCTCCTCTGAGGCTTTTGGTCTGTTTTATGAGCTGAAAAGCAACAAGCAACCTACTGGCTGCTGTGTCCAAAATCGAATATAAAAATACAGTGAGAGTTAATGAACAAACCTCCAAACATTTCTAGAGTTTTATGCACCTCACTCTTGCATAAATTTTAAGGAAAGAGTTGTTTTTAGCAAAAATAATAGTAGAGGCATGACAATACAAGAAAAGCTGAGACATGACTTGACAGTTTTGGCATATATTAGAAACCTCTCTGCTTTGTTTCAAAGCTTTTCACTTCTGTGTTTGAAATCTGGCAAGAAACTCAAGAATCTGATGCAGGGTTTTTAAAATGGATTTTTGCAAGGCAAAAGTCAGCGGGCCAGCTTCATTTAGGTAAATTCATGCATTTAAGAAGGCAGACACTAAGTTTTAAGTTGATTTGTGCCAATGCACCCAGAAATACACACAAGAACACAAATATAATTGGTTTTTATCTCTGTATATATATGTATGTGTGTATATATATACATACACATATATATATACAGAGAGAAAGCCCAAATCAGGACACTGTGAGCTGTACAGAGACATAGATTAATGCATAGGTGGGAAGTAGATCCCACCCTTGGGGAGGGAGTAGTCACAAGCACAAGTCAGGGCAGGATCAAGCCCTGGCTCTGCCTTTTATATAGCAATGCTGCTGCTTAGCAACTATTTTCTGCCTGGATGAAAGCAGGAACCTTGCAAATCATAAACAAATATGTAGGTCCAGGAAGAGGCCAAGTTAAATAAAGTATTCTTTAGCCTAACTCTGTCTGCTCCTCTTTTTTCATGGTAAAAATTTCCATGAAAAGTAAGAGGGAGTGTAGGACACAGAGCCCTAAAGGAGGGATTTAAAAATAAATAAATAGGAAATAATAGAATGCACAGGAATAGTTCAGCCACTATAGGAAACAAATGCAATCTGCAGAGGACATAAAAATAATTTAATTATGTCTTTTAGAGCCAAAATTTAAGTTGATTTAAAATTTTCCTTTTTTTCCTCCATGTGTGAAATTACAAATATGTGTTATTTCTTCCATAAAAGTGCAATGGAGAGGCCAAGAATATATTTTTCAATATATCTATATTATCTATATACATTTATTTCATAATACATCTCTATAAGGTTGTATTTCAGTATCTTTATTCACAGGAATTTTTCATGTCAGTCAAATGTTCTCATGTACTGAAATGTCATTAATGGCCAAGGATGAGCTTCAGTCAGAGCCCCAGCTAGCAGCCAGGAGAGCTCTTGCACTTGCTCACTGACATACCATATGCTGCCTGGCAAATTGCTTAAAGCCCAATTTCCAGAGATGGTTGTATCCCTAGAAATGCAGTTGGCACTTAGTCATCACATTTTCAATGGAAAATCTAATGGAAAGAAAATGAGGTGCCTAAATCTCAGCACAATTGGATGCTGAATCTGTGAAGGTAGTTTTGAAAATCCCATTAGGCATCTAACTGACATCCCAGTTTGTTGGTAGGGTAAATCCCCAGGGACTGATTTCTGTGCATCTCTCTATATTTTTTGAGTGCAATATACCTCATCATGGCCCAGTATCCATGTAAAGTAGCATAAATTCTCCCCAAATGATGAACAAGACAGCCAAGCCCCACTATTTGCATATCCTGATCTGGAAATTTTAGGGCAAAGAGACTGAACTCTGTGCCTTTTCCAATGAAAAAGGCTGATAGATAACTTGTGAAAAATAGATTGCTTTCATAAGCACCTGAAGCTTTTCCTTTTGTTCAAGGTTTAAGTACTTCCAAACACTTGTTATTAATGATTTAATTGTAAATAAATCAATTTTGGATGCTAAAATTGTGACTCTGCTTTGAAATCCCATCAATAGAATCACAGAATCCTAAACTGGTTTGGGTTGGAAGGGGTCTTAAAGATCATCTCACCCAACTCTCCTGCCATGGGCAGGGACACATTCCACTATCTCAGCTTGCTCCAAGCCCCATCCAGCCTGGCCCTGGACACTTCCAGAGGCAGCCACAGCTTCTCTGGGCACCCTGTGCCAGGGCCTCCCCACCCACACAGCAGAGAACAGGGAATGGATTGGTTTGCTGTACAATTCCAGTAACAAGAATGAAAAGATAAATTGTCTTTTGATGTCACTTTATGTGCCTCAGGGATGATTTCCCTTAACATTTGATCACAGGTAAGCTACACAGTGATGTGAGGTGCCCAGACATCCTAACTCCCAAAGCAGGAGGGGCTCAGCAGAGCTGGCCTTGCAGTGATCCATGAGCTGGAAGATGAGATCAGGTAACTGAATCCTCAGATCTTCCTGATGCTCTCTGACTGCCCATTCCCCAGCAGGTTTGTGTGTCTGATCACCTCTGCACAGTCTTGTTCATGCAAAGTAAACACAGCTGGGTTGGCTCCTCCAGCTACAGCAAGAGCAGGAAAAGGGAAACAGCAAAGGTGCCTGGCAAATGGACAAGAACAAAATGGGAAATGTTGCAGAGAAGCTTTTGGAAATTGCTGAATCTTTACGAGCTGCATGACGATTCTCCTGTAAAACAGCAGGGAACAGAAAACATTTGGAATTTTTAATATAATGATAGCACTTGTTAACTTCCACTAAGAACAGAGTGACATGTTCATATGTTTAAGGCTTTTTTGCTGTAGCATTTCCAGCTTTGCAACTGTCCTGCTCTGGCCCTGAGGGCTGCTCTTGTACAAACCCATGTTGACATAGTCACTAATCTTTGGAGGGCTTTGAGCAAGGAAATCATCTTTAAGCTGGAGGCACTTCTGCAGAAAGCACTCTGTGGACATGACACCATGGGAAGCAATAGGCAATACAAAAACACATCTGTATTTGCTGTTTATCTTCCTGTTTTGAACTAATGATATCAAATGTTGTAAAAGCCTTGACTAACTTGTGCTATTACTTTTAGACAAGTTAAGGTGGTTTTGTCACTAAATATCAAATGGGCTTTGGTTAGAGGCAGTTCAGTGCTGTCAGTTCCCTTCAGGAGACATAGAACACTGCCAGACTTCATGATGATGCTCCTGATATCACTGACCCTAAAAGATAAATTAAACTTCTAAAAACTACCTTTTAAAAATAATTCTGCTTCAAACAGAAACATCTGTTTTTTGAAAACATCTCTTCAAGGAGATGTTGTGAAAGGGAGGGAGGGAGGGTGTCTGGATTGCTGACGGTGACAGCAGCTTTCAGTTTCATAAGGTTTCCCACCACGAGATATTGATGCTGTCTTTAAGTCTGAAAATGACTGGCAAAAGTCTTCTGGCTGGCTGGAGGAGACTGTCACACTAATGCCTGTGGGAAGATGCTGCAGTCACTCAGGCAATAGTAAGTCCCTCTCTAAGACAACTGATCCTTGTCATGCACAAACACAGCAAACCTGAGTGTAACTATGCTCAGAGTGAAAAATGGAAATTGTATCAATTAACTTTGGCTGCATTTTCATCAGTGTTCATCAAGGGAAATGATTCCCTGGTGAAAGACAACATCAGGTACAGAGTGTTCAGGAGATCACCACCAAAGCTGAATATTTATGAAAATTTAATGGGGGTTGTAGATTATAGTTGGTGTCTTTCAAGGCTGACTATCATGGAATACACAGGAAAGTCATGTGATGGGAAATGATGTGTACAACCCCAGTCCATGTGAGCTGATGGAGGCCAGAGGCAAAACTTAATATCAGCCTTCTTGTGTGTTATACTCTAATTACAATTAGTTCCTCTCTGTACAGCAAGTCTCTTTGCAATTAGCTTGTTCTGCTTGAGCTTGGGAATGCAGCTCAGATATAACTGGTGAGCAGGAAAACATCTAGGTTCAAAACAATGTGAGAATAAAGGCACACACCTCATCTGTGGAAAACAACACAGAATCCTAGAATCATTCAGGTTGGAAAAGGCCTTCAAAGTCATCGAGTCCAATCTGTGGCTGATGCCCCACCATGTCACCCAGCTGAGAGCACTGAGTGCAACATCCACACACTACTTGTATACTCCCATGCTCATAAAGTCTTGTGCAAATACTTCCTGAGAACAAATGCAAAAATAAAATAATCTCCTGAGCCCTAAAAGCATCAGAGTAGCAGGACCTTGACCTTCAGCAGGGTGACAGACTGAAGGGAGCCACCCTTCACTGCCAAACTCCCAACTGAGCTCCTCTGCTTCGTCTGTAAGGGGCATTGTGCAGCACGAAAGCTAAACTTCATGGAAGCTGCTTAACCTGGATCATCTCACCCTTCCCAGTCAGGGCTTTGATATTTAAATGATCATCTACATGCTGCTTATCAGTGGGTCAGTAGGCCACAGCCCAGCCACCCCAGGCTCAGACTGTGAAACCTAAATTTTGTGCTGAGTAGGGAAGAAGAGTAAGATCTTCCTCACATCTCAGGATCAATATCCTTGATTTAAACTTTACAAAACGCTAATAAACCTTGCCCCACCTTTCCACGGAGGACACAGCTACCAATCTGATCCCATGAGTGCTGACATCTCAGAAATGTGAAATAACTTGTCCAGCTGAGCTGAATCCCTGGTTTAATCAGTTGGTAACAATCCTCTGTGCATGAGAAGATTTTAGTTTTAAATGTTAACACTTCACTGTATGAAACCTGTCTCCAGCTGAAAAATAGGTTGTTTAATGAGGGAATAAATACAAGGCATCCCTTTGAAATGCAAAACTGCTTTTGGTTGTAGCTGAGTAAATATTAAAAGTGCCTCTGATGAATAAAACTCAGATGTTCCCTGCCCAAAAGTGGATGCACAGCAGTTGATAGGCTCAATACAACACAGACAAAATGTAATGTAAAATAATAATCCATCAGATTCCTCCAGAAAGGTACTCTGGCCCCCTACTCCAATTCTGTTTATACGAATGTAATCTTATTTCTTTGCAGTCCATTCACACCAGAAGACAAGCTGGTTTATGCTAGTGAATTTGGTTTGGTTTGACAATGATATCTTTCCTAAGGTTAGCAAGGAGCTATTTCTGTAACATTTTAATGTTAGAATTTATATTTTAATGTGGCAGTAGTATTTGACATACAGCAAGCTGCTAAATAGGGCCTGGAAAATGTCAGCTATTACAAGCAATGCTTTATGGAAAGGGATTATTCACTTGCTTGCTCCATTCCAATATTTACAGTTTGAAATGTCACCACTGTGAGGCTTAACTATCTATCTCATAATTTAGATAATTTTACTCTTTTCAGAATTTGCTCTTATTTCATAGTGATAACAAATAGTGGCACTTCTATAAACAGCCATTATCTCTTTCCCTCCACAGGTAATTTACACTGAGAAAAATACATGGAGAATTTAAAAATAGGGGAATGTGGTTTCAGATGTTTCATGTTAACTCTTCTTTATCCCTCTTTATCCTTTCAGAGTTCATTTGCGGTGTTTGGCCACCTGGCAGAAGGCTGTGTCTAAAGAGCCATGGCAGAAGCTCTGACAGCAGTGTTGGGCTGGCCACCAATCTCCTGGGAAGGGGAAAAGACACAGCACAACTGGGGAGGATCAGTGCAGCCCTTGGCTACTCTGCACACAACATCCACAGGTACAAAATCATTGCCAGCCATAGGTAAGGAGGGGAATTCAGAGCACTTTGCCCTTGCTTCAGGGTTGGCTGAGATTGGACTGGTGAGGGTTGGGCAGCAGCAAATCTTCCCTCATCACTGCTGCTCTCCACAATCCTGGCAATGTCACAGAATCCCAGAATGGTTTGGGTGGGAAGGGATCTTAAAGATCATCCAGTCCCACCCCTGCCATGGGCAGGGACATCTCCCACTAGCCCAGGTTGCTTCAAGTCCCACCCAACCTGGCCTGGGACACTTCCAGGAAACCCTGGTGTGCTGGGGACCCTCTGCCAGAGTCTCACCAAACTCAGAGGGAAGAATTCCTCCCTAATATCCAATCTAAATCTACCTCGTTCGGTTTAAAGTAATTATCCCTCATTCTATCACTACCTACTCTTGGCAAATGCAGATAAAATTCATATATAAAAATATATACAGCTGTAAAACCTGGTAGAAACCTTGAGTCATAATTTTGGTACTCAGTTTCTCACCTAAATCAAGTGGCAAAGGCACTGTTTCAGTGGGTGGCAGACAGACCAGACAACAATTACACTCCCCAGGGTAAAAAATCTCACATTAACCAGTCTCAGGCTGGTGGCTGGGGATTCAGTAGGAGACTGAATCTGGCTCCAGTGGGCTGTAGACTAAATATAGAACATTGCATGACCTTAACTTTGATTTTTAAAAGAGGCTGAAACTTACATAAAGAAATACATAAATTTACTGTTCAATGTGGTGGATAGATGCCCTGTGGCAAACACATATTAAAGAAGTAGAAAGTAATTAAGGTTACTTAATGCTGGGAAACTGAACATTGCTTGGGTTATTTTGTTAGTCCTAATGTATTAATCAAATCAATCTCAGCGATGTTTCCTTACTCACTGTCTTTACTAATAGTGCCTTATTTGCCCTTTCTTCTAAAGTTAATATTTATATTCCATGCTTAATGAATTTTTTGTTTTAATGAAGAACCTCAATGTTGAAATGAACATGGGATTTTTTCTTTTCTCTCTTTGTAGTTCTCATTTATGGAAACTGTCCCACTAAAAAGGAGCTGGGCTTTAATATCCAATACACTTTTTCACTTGCAAAACCAGATCAATTAAACAGACAAAGCATTTAACCTGGCTGGAGGCCCAGGAACTTTATTTTCAGTAGTGGAGGTTACTCATCTTTAAGCACAATTACAGGTTGACCACGGAAGTTGTGGCCCTGGATCCCTGGAAGTGTCCAAAGCCAGGTTAGACAGGGCTTGGAGCAACCTGGGCTAGTGGAAAGTGTTCCTACACATGGCAGGGGGGTGGAATGACATGACCTCCCAACACAAACCACTCTATGACTATGATTTGCTCAAAATCCAGATTCTGAGTGAAGAGTTTACAGCTCTTTTTTTTAAGTATAAAAGAATTTAAAGCTTTTAGAAATGCTACTTCAGCATTTCATCAGTGATGATTTGTCACATCCAAAGGCCAAGCTCTGTTCCAGGGCTGGTGTAGACACACAGGAATTAACCTACTGGAGATGAATGCTGCCAAGTTTTAGGTAAGGAGGGAAGCAGTGGGTGCCCCTTCATTTCACACCCACCAGATGGTAACAGCTTCAGCCTGGTCCCTGCTGTGTGGAAGCCTCCAGAAAGTTTCACAGCTCACTGCAAGAGCCCCAAAATGCCCAGTCACACACAGACTAATTCACCTTTTTCAGCTGCTGTCCTTCCCTCTGGAAGATCCAAAGGAGCCAAAGCACGTCAGAAACTTCGGGAATATCATGCAGAGCACAGGAAGACCCCTGAATCTCCACTGAGGTGGGCAAGCTTGTTTTTCAGGGAACTCTTTAGCCCTACATGAAGTATGGTTTGCAAAATATGAAAGCTGTAGCATAAGGGTTTAAAAGTCCAGGTGACAGTGCTGCTGCAGTGCCCCACAGGTGCTGAAACATGTTCTCTCCAAGCACATCCAGAGCAACTCACAGAGTCTCTAAGCTCAGAGTGCTGCAGGTTATGACTGCTAAGAAATCAAGGGCAGGAAACCCAGATGAGATCATAAACGCAAGTATGAAAGGAAAAAGATGAAAATGCTGAGCTGAATATATGTCCTTATGTTCATGAACACAACAGTGTCTCTATCTTGTGAAACATCTCTATTTTGTGTCTTGGTTTTAACCTGAGGCTGTAACAGCTACTCTGGTTTTGCATCATTCATCAGATTTCATCTGAAAGCAGTTTTATCAGTTTATCTCTGCTGACTTCACTGGAATTATGTCTTTATCTCTCTCCTTCTCTCTAATAAGAGATTCCTGAGTTTTCATTCTCTCTTTAAACAGTGAAAGAAATACTTATTCTCTCTGTTCATGCAAGCAGAGTCTCACTCTTCTAGTGCCAAATTCACTTTTCACTAAGCCAACACAATGTTTTAAATTTATTTCTTTGGGAACTGATCAGAGTTCCATAGCATGAACTAAGTTGGGTATCACCTCATAGTATATACACTGCAAATTTTTGGGAGACATCATGCATTTGGGCAATTTGAAAGCTGAAGCTTAAAACAAACCAGATTTGGTAGATGGAGTAAGAGCTTCTTACTCAAATTCAATTTAAATGATTTTACATGAAAACAGCCCAGCTCCAAAAGATATCCAGGACATTTTGAAAAGTAATGGTATACAGTCAGATCTCATATGAGAAAGGAGGGGAAAGGAAAGATAAAAAAGTTGTAAATATTTTCAAGACTGTAGCTGTTGAAGATTTAAGAAACATTAGCTGTTAGCACAGTCAGTTGGGAGCATTCTCTTTAGTGAATGAGTGATATTTTCTGGATGTGCTTCTCTGAAGGAATTCTGCCTCTGTGTCTCTCCAGGAAATATTAGATAGCTTATGAATCTACAAGGCAACAGTAATTAACTGAAGACTCTTAAAACCAAGAAATCCCTGGTGTGAGATAAGGGTTATTCAAATTTTAAAAAAACCATCTTGGTAGGCTTTACATTTCTCTTGAGTGATGACAATTATTCATGACACTACATCTATGAAACTGAGAGTTTATATGAATATGTGAAAGTGCCACTAACTTCCTGAGACCAAACTTGTAAGTATAAATTGAAAAATAAACTATTATAGTGTGTGAAGAATGAGTGATGAAGCTTTACTGAATGTGCAGAAGTATTTTCTGATCACTGACTACCATGAAAAGAATCACTTAAGTCACTATAGCTCTACTGAACCCAGTGAAATATAAAGATGTAAGTGTTCTGATTATGTCTTGGGCATCATTTTTGGAATATTTTCTTTTTGCATGACCTATTTTCGAATCCATATCCATTTTTATAATGACAGTGATGAAAAGACAACTAACACAGATGAAAAGATTTCTGAAGCAATAAGGATGTTATGTGGTATACATAATTTAGTTTCCATGGTCAGAGGAGTGAGGTATCTAATTATTAATGGCATTTTATGTTGATAAAACAGATCTGTGACAGGCTGAAGAGGTCAAATTCCAGGACAAACAAACCCCATGAAAGTAGATTGGGTTACAAAAGTTTTAGTTGAGTCCAGGGTATCTTACATTGATGAAGCAATTTTAACTAGCTTGATCTTTCTATCAGAGGAAAACAATTCTGCCTTATTAGGGCAACTTTTTTTCATTCCTTGAAGGCGTTGAGGAGGCTACATTACAAGACAGCAAACTCTGGGTAAACCTGAGCACATTTTATACACAAGGAGTATTAAATGGCCTCTTGAGGAGGTCAACTGACTTCCCCTGAAGATGAAGGAAACTATAAAGTTACTTTATATCTGCTTCTGACATAGGTCTCTGCACTTTCCTGTGGCAGAGCCCGTCTTTCTAGGCAGGCTGTGTGGGGTAATTAAATTAAGAGAGCCTGTGATCAGCTCCGCTTCTCTTTTTTAGCTCCAAAATTTGTAAGTACAATATTTTTCTTGTTTCTCACCACATGCATTCTAGCAGGGAGACCTCGTGACTGTTATGACAGCACAGTTTAAGAGAGGCATTTGTGTTCGGAAAGACATGCTAAGTCCTTATCCTGTGAACTTCCTCAAGAGATTGTTTAGGAATTATGAACCACAGCAAAACCAATTCAGAAAGTTATTTAACAGAAAAACATTGCCCAGTAGGACATCATTAACTGGACAAATGAGTCTGAAATGCAACTTGAATATTTTTAGCTTAAAGATATTTACCCAGTGACAACGTTTCATAATGTTTTCACTCCAAGGATAGTGTATCTGTAATGTAAATACTATCCATGGATTTGGGAAATAGCAGACCTGATTGAGGAGTGTGTATCCAATAGTCAGTACAGTATACTAGGCCTCCTCTATTTACTTTGCTTTATTCAGCCCTAATTCTCAAGTAAGTAATTTTTTTTTCTGAAGTAGCATATTTTCTTCTACAAAGGTCCATAATTTCTAGCTGGTTTGGAAATTCTTGTACTGTATAATGAAGATTTTTGTAATTTTGACTTGTAAAACAGTAGAATCACAGATCAGCATTAGTGCTACAACCTGAAGTTGCTGTGGGCAGACACGTGCAGAACACAAGGATTTAATTCTATGTAGCATTCAGTGGTAAAGAATCATTGGTTTGAAGGGTGACATTTTATTATTTTCATCTATAAACTTGTAAATGCACAGTCAGGTTTGGAATGGGCTAAAAACCGTACAACTTGGGCTGGCAGATAGAGTGATTGCTGTTCTATTCCAGACAGACAAGGATTTCTTCTCCCAAAAGGTTCAATAAAAAGGACAAGGGTTGGAGAAGTTTGAAAAGTGAACTCTCCCTGTCTCCCCACAGCCCCTCAATCTCCTTCTTACATCAGTGTTGTGACTGACAGGTGGCTCTCAGTGAGTCCTGAGTAAGTCCTGCCCAGTTCTAGCAAGGCTGCTTCACTTACAGAATCACAGAATCACAAGATGGTTTGGGTTGGAAGGGACATTAAAACCCATCCAGTGCCATGGGCAGTGACACCTTCCACTATCCCAGGTTGCTCCAAACCCCATCCAGCCTGGCCTTGGACACTGCCAGGGATCCAGGGGCAGCCACAGCTTCTTTGGGAACTGTGTGTCAGGGCCTCATCACCCTCACTGGGAAGATTTCCTTCCCAGTATCCCATCTAACCCTGCCCTCTGGCAGTGGGAAGTGGAAGGGAAAATCAACTAGGAAGCCCTGTGTTCTGTCCCTCCATCCCTTGTCCCAGTCCCTCTCCCACTTTCCTGGAGCCCCTTTATGCTCTGGAAGGGGCTCTAAGTTTTCCCTAGAGCCTTCTCTGGTGAACTTCCCCAGCTCTCCCAGCCTGGCTCCAGAGCAAAGGGGCTCCAGCCCTGGGATCAACTTTGTGGCTTCCTTTGGACTCATTCCAATGGGTCCACATCTTTCTTGTGTTGGGATTAGACTTCAGGGGTTACAGCAATGACAATGTGAGTGGTACCTCAGCTGGTGCCTGTGAAAAACTAGAAATGCAAGGAGATTGATTGTATTTTGAAGAGGAAGGAGTCTGTTGTAGGAAGTTATTTAAGAAAACAAAGCATAAATTTTAACACCTACTTGCATGGTAAGGGAGAAATGTATTCAATCATGTTATCATGGGTAAACAGAGCAAGGAGGTGAAAATAGTAGGAGTGTCTGGCTGACTAATAAGACCAACTAGACTGTTCAGGAGCAATGAAGAGACGTTTCAGAGCTGTTTATTTTCCCTTGCAATACCCAACGTGCAGAGAATGCAAAGAATAATAAAGGGAAATACAAACTGTGCTGCAAGATCTGTTCTTTACGTTTGTTCTGCTTCTTGTTTCCTGCTGAGGGAATATTTTGAACTTTCCTGGGTGCCTCAGCTTCGGATTTCCGTGACAGCTTTTTAACTTCTCTTCTTAAAAAATCAGTGACGTCTCAGTAAATGGAGGTGAGCAAGACATAGGAGCACTTAAATGAAAACACCAGAGCTGAAGAGCAGCATAATTATCGCATTTACAAAGGATTTCTATACAGTCAGTGTGTGAGTAATAAAGGAGGATGCAAGTGTCACTGTATCAGATCTGACCTCACCCACCCCCCCCTGGATTTCCATCTGCTTCAGATGTCTGGGTCACCCGGGCTTTCTGTGCAGGCTAACATCTGCTGTGAGCATGGAGAGCTGATGGCCAGCATAGCTGCCTGTGAATGGGATATCACTGCATGATCATCTGCATTTGGGGAAAATTGAGTCATTAAAAGAAAATAAAAATACGAGCCCTACATCACCCTTAGAAACTGCAAAAAAGGGAGCACCATAAACAAGCTGCTGTGTTAGAATTCAAGAGCCAGTCCCTGCTCCCCTCTGGCTTCATCCAAGGATTCTCTTCTCCTATAGCTCTGGCATATCTAGGCCAGCACTTCCTAATTACCAGGATATGGAAACCAGTTGCTGAAAAGTGTTAAAGGAAAATTCTCACATTTAAAGCCCATGTTGATTTAACAGCAGAAAAATGAGAAACTTTAGGAAAACAAAAAAGTAGCTGCATTACTGGGTAATTGGAGCTCAAGCTGGGTGCATTATATAATAGCACTTCCCAATGCAGCTGCCTTTCACCCTTTTACCCATTCCTCTGAGCATAAGACACATAAATAGTTACCACAACTTAGAAACTGTCTAGACCACACCTTTGTTAGAAATCTTAAAAAGGTGTGGTCTGTTGTTGTCAGAATCACATCAGGTCTTGAACTTGAATCCACAAGTAGTTGGAATCTGCCAGTATCTACAGCAGAGAGAAAGAAGTTCAGAAGTGTAAGAAAAACTGCTGACTGCTTACCCTAAATAATCAATTCTGTTTTCTTTTTTTCATATACCCATTCCACACTTAGAGGTGGAAAACACCCTTAAGGCCGTTTTCAGGCTACTAAAAAGATTTGCATAAATGTTTGTTTGGAGAACTGTAAATAGATGAGGAGAAGGGGGCTGGCATACCATCAGCTACTAAAGGTATACAGAACATTTGTCTAAAAGGAAGAATTCCTAATGCTTCAGGCAAACTCATAAAGGACAGGAAGGTGTTTGGGAGCTGGCAGGGTGCATGTGACTGGCAGTGGAATGCAGCCAGCCAAAAACTGACCACCAGGTCAGACATTACCACTGCCAACAAAGCTGGAATTTATCTGGCCACAATATTTAGGTGGACATTTGATAAGTTAAGGTATATATTTAATTTCACCTGCTCTGGTGGAAGGTGTGATAAAGGGGATGGAATGAGATTATCTTCAAGGTCCCTTCCAAGACAGAGGCAGCAGCCCAAAAACATGAGTTAGCATTGCTTGGATCATGTCTGCTTTCTGAGATGCTTGTCAAATTAGGAAATGCACTGAAATAAATTTGTCTCCCTAAAGCAACTTTTTAAAAGATACTAGTATATTCAAATTTTCTAAAGAGGAAAAAATCCCCAAGTAGTCTGCATAAGTTACTGTAGTGCTAGTTTTATCAGTAGATTTGCAATAAATCCATGGGCTTATATATAGAAACAGAACTGTGTTAGCATTCTGTGAGGAAAAGACTATTTTAGTCTGCTCATCCATTGAGGAGATAAAGCAGACTGTTATGTCAGCCTTGACAGCAACTCAGTTTTCCTGGATATGTTGAAAAAAAGTTTTATATCTGTTCTCCATATGGAGGTAAAACATGTGATGCAGCCTAAAGCTATTTCCTTTGAAAGCAGAGCTCTGAATTCCTGCAATAAAGTCATGGATGGAAAGGCCTGTTGTTAACTTGACAGAACAAGGAATCTGGCACCGTTTCATCACAGCACATTTCATCAGATTAAATTTGCAGTTCTCCAGCAGTACCTGCCGTGGGATATAGAATAACCATAGATTTTAATTTACCTAGGATTTTTTTTTTTTTTTTNTTTCTGGAGACCTCTAAAAAGGGCTCTAGGTAGTTGTGGCTGGTTAGGCCAGAGCCAGGTGGGAATTGCCAACCCAACCAGACTCTGGGGCTGTGAGACTTTGAAACCTTCTGAGAAAGGACAGAGTTCTGGGGAAGAGTTTGAATCAAAGAGCATTGGCTGAGTCCACTGGAATTTTTTGAGCAGAGGGGGATAGTGTGCTGGGCTGCCCTGGAGCTCTGCCAGCTACTCAAGGCACAGGGATTTTTCTAGACAGGGGTGTATGATATCAAGTGCAGAATTCCTGTTTCCTTTCTGCTAGCATCCCTTAAATCAATATGCAAAGGTCAGGCTGGTGGGTTTAGTGGAGAAGACATCAGCTGTCCCTTCTCCAGAATTTCCATTTACAAGGTTCCAGCTGAGAGGAACAGGTTTTAAGCCCCCTCAGTGCAAGCAAGAATAGCTCTGCTGCTGCTTTTGCTTTATCCCTGTTGTCTCTGCAGGGGAGGGAACTGCTCTGTGAAGCCTTTCCTCCTCCTTTCTGCCTGAGGCTGCTTGATGGGGAGGCTGCAGCACGGGGGGATAGCTTTTCTTGGTGGAACAGCCCTGCTGTGTCCTTCTTTGTCCCTGTCCTTGCCTCTCCATGGAAGTCAGGCAATGTGCGGACCACGTGCACCAACTGGGCCAGGGCAGCTCTCCTGCTGTTTTAACTGGTGAGCAGGGGAAAATATTCATCAAAGCAAACATTAAACCAGACTGATCATTACAGGTCACAACACGACCAACAATCTTAGTTGCTACATGTTCTACTCAGAGCTTTGTGTTTGGTTAGAGTAACAGACATTCATACTTAAACTGATGAAGAGACAATAACCAGAGGTATTTAGCATGAGCAGGTGTACATGTCAGGGCTTAAATTCACTGAAGGTTGTGATTAAAACAATTATTGCCTCCCTTCTTTTTTTTTTGGTTTTTTTTTGGTTTTTTTGACCTGGAGTACTGTCTTATTAATTGTGGGGCACAGGTTTGTACAAGATGTTGTCCTGAGTAAGAGCAGAGGTAATCACAGACATCATGCAAAATAATGCTGCCATGAATGGATTTTTTTTAATTAACTGTCTTTAGGGGATAAGAATCATACCCATAATTTTGAAAGCAAGGTATTATACATAATCAAAATTAATCTGCTCAACCTCTGGAGCACAGCAGAGAGGAACAAGGGTCAGGAATTCAGCCTGAGGAGAAGGATCATTTTTAGAAAAGGATAATCCTCCTAAAGGGAAGGTCTTCCCATTACCACTTTGGAGAAATCCTATATATTAGATCCCCATAAATCAGTCAGTAGTTCAACACTTCTATCAGACACAACTATTGCCACCAAGATTTGAGCTGGATTTCTGCAGTGAAATATAGAATAACCACACATTTAAATTTACCTGTGATTTTTTTGGCTGGCTGGGGACCTCTTAAAAGAGTTTAATGCAGAAATTAGGAAGCAGGGATCAGTAAGATGAGAGGAGGGGCAGTGGTGGTGACTCATGATTTCTGTGCCTCATGCAGACACTGCAAACATCCCACAGTGCTGTGAATCAGATTAAACAGGGTCTTCTGAGACACTAATATCAATCATCAGGCCTGCTTTGCTGTGCTGGGACCCTTGCACTTTTGTAGGTATTTGCATATATTATAACACACACTTAATGATATACATAATTATATATTGCGGTGGGACACTGGCACTGGGTGCCTATAGAAGCTGTGGCTGCCCCATCTCTGGAAGTGCCCAAGGCCAGGTTGGATGGGGCTTGGAGCAACCTGGGATAGTAGAAGGTGTCCCTATCCATGGCAGGGGGGTGGAAAGAGAAGAGCTTTAAGACCCCTTCCAACCCAAACCTTTCTATAATTCCATGTTTCTATCATTATGTGGAACAGAGAAACAGGAGGAAAAAAACCCCAGTCAATTAAAAGTGCACAACAAGCTTTGGTAGTGTGAAAATGGATAATAAAAGCTGTCCCAGCACACTAAACCTTCCCCCATTTTTAAATGCATTTTACAAATCATTTTATCCTCCAGTATCCCTGTTCAAGAGTTTGCTTAAAATTAACGTGTAGTATAAATTCTGGAACCATAATTCACAGAATTGGATTGAAAAGTTCTGTTTGTTCATCTTCTCTGTGGAAGGATTGAGAGGCCAGGGCCCAGGTGTGCAGTGGGGAAGAAAAGTGGTCCAGGTAAAGCTGGGCATGTGACAAAAAAGGGAATGCACAAACATGTGGAGGGGTAGGAAAGCACTTTGGAGATTATATACACAGAGAAATATAAATATAACCCAAACTCTAACACTGGAGGCTGGTCTTGCCAGCTGCAGCCTTGCTAAAGTTTCCATTAGACCAACATGTTTGCACCTGCTTCATTTCTGGGTAGAACTTTTGCACACCATGTTGCTGCTTGAAGAATAAGCTTAGAAAACCTGAGCAAAAATTCCTCTGCTGCTTCTTGAAAGCACTGCAGAAAAGTAGAATAAAACAGAATAAATATACATTTCTATTGTAAAAACACTTTGGTTATGCTCCTTAAAATGCTAATGCAAAAAGTAGAAAACCAGCTGACAGGAAAGATAAAATTGGAACTGTGAATGGCCCCTTTGGGATCCCAGCCATAACCAGGGAAGACTTAAATTTTCTTTTGAAATTGGTCATTCACTACCTGGAAATGTTTATTTAAAACCTTTTTCCTGCAAACATCTAAAGGTATTAATTTGATACTTGTGAATGGTTATTAAGCTCAATGGATGTGAGATCATGGTCTAAGTTTTGCTGGCTTATTTCATATTTAGCTTACCGAAGGTAGCATGTCTAGGGCTGTCTGGTTGCTGCTGAGACAATTTATAAGCCTCTCAATCAAAGTATTTTTCAAAAGAATTCAAATACAGCTGCTTTCAAATCTAGGGGTGGCAGGCTAACTGTGTGTTTTGTCACAATTAAACAGACCTGATGCTTTGTGGTTTAAAATCACTCCTCTAGTAAATGCTTTCTGATGTAATACTCCAAATAATTTCTTGGTCATGTGCAGCTTTCCTGCAAGGACAGTGGGAACAGTGTCCCCTGAATAACCACCCAGCTTTTATTGGATGCTTCCCAGGTAACCCTGCAGGAGCTCAGATGTTTTCTGGAGGCAAGGTTTGCCATAGAGGAGCTCCAGCAGTAGCAAAGAGGCTTCTTAAATTCCAGTTGAATTCATTTTCACCCTGCATATTTGCTTCTGTTCCTAAACAAGTGCCAGACGTTACCATCTCTTCCAGAATGGCAAATGCCTGCCAGGTGATCCCTGTACCTCCTGGGAACACCCAGTAATTCCTGCTGTCCTGAGGGACAGCGGGAAGGGGAAGGTGGGAGTCTGTCAGTGGTGCAGCTGGGTGAAAAGGTCAGCGAGAATTGGGTGTGCGCATAATAATGAGTTAGTGGAGATTAGCGATATGCTAATGATCCAAATTCCAGGAGGTGCTCCTAAGGCACACAGAGGGCATGCAGGTGCGCTGGGTTCATGAGCTTAGCAGTACAACAGGAAATGTGGACTCTGGAAGGAAACCCCCTCAGGATGAAAGCTGCTTTGTATCAGGTTCTACTTTTCACAAAACAGGGAATATATTAAAGACGAAAATTTTAAAAATTGGGCAGTGTGGAAGACACAAAATACCCTGAATAAGCTAAAAAGTGACAAGCCAAGTCTTACATCTATACATGTGCTCCTGCTTCGCATATAATCACTGAAATTAGTGGGTTTTCCTGCAGTAGTAGAAGCTTCTTGGTGGTCGTTTATCTCCCATATGAATGTCCCAGGACAGATTATCCAGGTGAGTGCCTGTAACCGTGTTGCTGAACTGGAGCACGGGGTTGTTCTGTCACCTCAATATCCTCAGTGCCCTTCTCCCTCCCTCCTTTTCCACACGGCAGGGTGGGGGCAGAGGGAAAAGAAATCCCTAAGGATTAAAGCAGTGTCAGAGCATTAACACTTAGTCGATGTCAACTGTAAGGATTAATTCAAGCTGGTTAAATCCCTCTTAGCTAGAATAGGAACCAGCAAACCATCTGGTGGAATGAGCAGTATGACAGTGCTAAAAGGAAATACTGTTCAAGTAAGCAAAGAAAAAATAAACTTTTCCACAGACTTTTGGAAATTGCTGTGTTTCCTAAGTGTCTGACCACAGCAAGTGACAGTTTTGATTGGAGTGGCTGGAATAAAGAAGGTGGAGAAATGTTGTGTTTGAAGCTCAGGAAAAAGTCAGATTAAAGGTTTTACATTTCTATAAGAGCACATGACACTTGGAAAAAAAGGAAATAAAGAAAAAAAGACTAGTCATGCATTCCATGAAAAAAATCTCAACCCATCCAATGTATTTTCCTGCTAAGGCTTGTTCTGTTGCCAGCCTACCTTGGTCTCTAGCTTCAATACTGAGTGCCCTTCATAGAGGCTTTACAGCTCTGCCCTCCTGTGAGAGAGCTGCCCTGGGGCTCCTGTGAGTGGAACCACCAGCAGGGATCCAAATGCCCGGCTAAGGTCAGTGTCACAGCTCTGGGGCTAGCAGAGCTGGCCTGGCCTACAAAGGCAAGCTGATCAGCCTGGGAACCTGCTCCCAGGTTACCCTGCAGGAATTAAGAGCCTTTGTCTCTGGAGCAGATCAGACAATTGGATTGAGGTGAAGGCTCTTCTCCGTGATGTCACTCGCTGATGTTTATACTCAAATAAGGTCTTGCTGCTGATGGGTTTAAGGCTTGGTTCAGTTCTTCTAGTCTCCTTATGAATAAAGGGATCTGGGAAGCCTTGTAAGATTTTAATTACTCTGTTTTTTGAGGTGCTGCCTTGTCCATAGTGGCACCTGGCTGGCTGTGTGCGATCACTGGCTGTGCCTGCAGGCTCACAGGCAAGGAACTTCCAAAAGGCAGGCAAAAATGCATTTTTCATTCACTTTGATCTGTTAGTTGTTCCTTTTTAAATCTAGGAATTCTCTTTTGTTTGTCAGTCATGAAATGTAGAAGTGTTATGCAGCTTATGCTGCTGTTCCACAACTTCCTGATTACACGCTTGTTTGTCTACTGAAAGTTTTCTTCCTGCTGCTCCCCAAATATTGCCAGGCAAAGGAATTTGTAAATGCAGCATGTTGGCATATAATCTGATGTAGCAAATTACTTTGCAAATATAAGCACTGATTTCTTTTATTTAAGTTCCTAGTAGGAAAACACCAAAGCACTGGTTCACACTCCTCTTTTGAAGGTGGATATTTTTAGTGTGTAAATGGTAGAGCAAATGTGAACAGGGGGGCCCCAAGGCTTGCCTGGTGCTTGAAGTGAACGTTCTCTTTACAGGGAAGGAAGTAAAAAAGATCAACAACCTTTGAGCCTGTATTGATGCAATAGAGAACCACTTCTTCTTTAGAAACAGTAGTCCTGTTCTTGAGCCCAACTTTGCCCTCAGAATGCTGCTGGGATTGAAAAATGTTTTCAAAATACACAGTTTCATCACTACTCAGGAGTTTCATGGGTTTTAAAGGATTGTTTTCTCTCTCAGGAGGCTAAAATAAAGATAAATTGGGAATTTTTGGATCCAGATTTGAAATAAGAGCATCAAAGGACTCAAAATACCAACAGAGATAAAAGAGTTTGTTTGCCAATATCTGCTGATACTGAGGACTCTGCTGAACCCTGCAGTATCAAGCAGGATGCATCTGTGTGTGCTTATCAGCTTTTTACAACACAAAATCACAGGTTTCTGGCATCTGCCCTATCAGAGATAAGGAGTAAGATGTTTTCCCAACATCTGTGTTCAGAATATTGGACATACTCCAAAATATGAAGTGAGTTGTTTGTGTCTTTCAGCTCAGTTTCTGGGCAGTTTGTGTGATAGCACTAAAACTGTGAGAGGTTGAAGCAATCCATCTCCCCTGGTTTTGGCTGTGATGATAATCCATCAGTCTGGTCACTCATTCTCACAACCCAGCTGTGCCCTTAGCATGGAGAATACATAACAGCAGAATCGTGGCAGGGAACCTGCAGGAGTCCTGAAGGAAAACATTATCCTCACATCTGAGTAATGAGAATGCATCTTCACAAAACATCTTGATAAGCCATAAACTCTACAGCAAAATTCACAGTAATGGTTTACCAATTACTACTTAATTAATCCTAGCTAATGGTGCTCCAAAAATAACAACTCAGGGCAGAACAACAAATACTGTTTAGTTTTTTTTTTAATTGGAAAAAAGCCCATGAAATTACTTTGTTTTTTAAATTTCACTCTGATTTTAGCCAACATAGGAATGCATATGCTGACTGGGACCAAGTTGGCCCCTGCTTTGACTCTGACCCAAGTGGCCAGAAGGGGATGGATGCCAAGAAAAAAGTAAAAATAGGGTGTGTATCATACCTTTCCCTCTCTCTATCTTCTCTCTGACTAATCCCATGTTGAAGTCATTTTTTAGGCAGGGTTGATGGGATTTGTCACTTTTATAATTCCAGCTACAGTTGTTGCTAAGCATTTGTCCATTTGCTTTGGGAAAAGCAGTAAATGGAAAGGACAGCAAAGGTGCAGAACAACATCCATGTGAGGTTTGATTGGCAGAACTCCACAGCCAAAACACAAAGAGAGACAGATTGTTGTAGCTTGTGGTAGACCTGTACAGCTCTTCACCAAAGTATGTTGTACATGCACAAAATTTACAGTATTTTGAAAGAGCTGAACGTGTGCTTTGGAAAGATCAACAGCCTTGGTTTGTTCAGAACCTGACTTCTGCTAACTTCCCTTCCTCTTCCAGCACAAGAACTGGGGTGCATGAGAGGGATAGTTGAATTTTACTCACCTCCATAAGGCTATTAAAAAATACATAACCTTCTAAAATATCCCCTGTAAGTCAAACCTTTCATGTGCTGCAGGGCTTCCGCTCAGTCAATTCCCATATGGAATTCAGTCCATACATTTCATCATTGTCTTTGCTCTCTTTTGACCCTTTTCCACTTTGTGTGTTTTGTGTTTCACCAAAGCTTCCCAGAGTACTCATCCATGGATGAATTTAATGGTATAATCTTCCTGCCTGTTTCATGCTGTGTTGCTTTTGTAGCAACTTCTGAGACTTTACTTTTTGACAGCTGCCAACCACTGAGTTGATGATTTTATGTAATTCTTCATCTAAGCCCAGCTCTTGCTGTACCTGTTTTCCTGAAGCTGTTCAAAATGTTCATTTAATAATTCCCAAACTAATGAACACTATTTTCATTACAACTATTTACAAGATCATACTTGCATATGCATGCTGAATTTAATTAGCTTTAATCATTTGAGTCATTTCAATCTGCATCTTTAGGCATCTGAATATATTTTTTTCATTAGGCCTGAAATGAGGGTTAAATGTCTTGTTGTGGCAGTTTGGGGTCACTCCAGTCATAGTTGTGTAACAGAAAATGTGAAATAGAGCTGTGCCATCTGCACTTTCCTATGCTTTGTAATGGATAAACAATGAGGTACCTTCAAGTACTGAAAACATCTTCATACACTTACAACTAATCATCAAACTCTGCAGCTGAAATGCAACATTAGCTTTTTTTTGTCATCCTCTCACTATAGAATTGACCATAATACCTTTACTTCAGCCTCACTAACCCAAGGTCTGGGTCTCTCTTTCCCATAGCAAAATCTTCCTAAGTGGTGTCAGGGAAGGAACTTCTGCCTTTGGCAAGGCCTTCAGTCAAGGAAGTTGTTCAGTTTTCAGTGTTTGAAATGTGCCTTGCAAAAATCAGATGGGGGTGGACTGGTGCCAGCAGTCCCCAACTTAGTGGTGAGAGTTATCAGGGATATGGAAATAAGGTGTCTGAGGCATCAGGGAATTGTAAGGATGGAAAAGAACCTTTAAGATCACCAACCATCAGCCCAGCACCACTGCTGAGTTTACCAGTAAATATTGTCTCCAGGTGCCACATCCACATGGGTTTTGAACAGCTCCAGGGATGGGGACTCTACCACTGCCCTGGGCAGCCTGTGGCCATATTTTACAACCCTTTCTGTGAAGAAAAGCATGAAAATCCTGTTGCTCAAGGAAAAGGAGACTGAAGAAGAACCTAAGTTTTCAAGGACAAAAAACCTGTGGTAAGGGCAAAGGTACTACTTTGTTTTCCCATCCATGAAATCTATAGTGCACTTCATGATAAAATGAGTTTGCAGCAGATTTTCTGGGCAACTGCCTTGTCTTCACCACAGAGATCTGCAAAGAAAGGTCTGTTATTCCTGTTAGGAGGCCAGGCAGCAGCTGGAGAGTCAGAAGAGCAGTAAGAACCTCAGCACACCTGGAATAAACATGTCTCCCAGAAACTGAACTAACCCTGTTGTCCTTGCAATGGCAATGGTGGCTCCAGGACTGCTGCTGCTGCTCCAGGAGAAGCTCTCACTATCAAAGAGTTTTGATATGCTCTTTGCAGAGAAAAATGAGCAAATTTAAAATGTATTTGATATTGTGGCACCCTTCTGCAGGCTTTCAATAGCAAATGCTGGGTGAAGCCAATCCAATTTTGAGTGTTATTTTTTTATATTCTTTCCCAGCCCTACCTGTAGCTGGCAAAAATAGCCAAATAATACTTTCCAAAGTTATTTTGTAGAGAAAAAACCCAATTACATATCTGGACTAACTGTGTGGAGAGAACATCACTCTTTTTTCCCACTTTATTCTTTGAATTATAATGCCTTTATTTCAAAAAAGATCTAATTCCATGAATTTTTATTCTAGATGCGATTTGCAGATTGTTTTTCAAATCTTGTGGTACTTTGTTCTTTACCAGCTTGATATTGTTAAACCCAGTAGCAAAATCTCTTGAGGAGCTGGAAAAAAATCTAGGGCAAGCCAGCTTGAATTAATTTCACTATCTGGAGCAGTGTGTTCTTAAGGATGTAAATAATCTAATGCTTAGAGTATCTTTGAAATCTTCACAGTTTGTCAGTCTCTGTTTGAATATCCTCACAGAGAAGTTCTCAAGAATTTAATAAGGATGAAATAATTGAGCTTCTGTGAAAATCAAGGAGTTTAATGGAAAGTGATGTGCTTTTAAATGGGGTCTTAATGAACCCCTCTGATGTTATGGCAGAGACACACAGCAGAAAATGTGTGGAGCAACTCTCACTTCCTGTTTGGCTGTAACAATGCACATACACAGATTAATCTGGTGTTTTACTGCACTGGATGTAAAAATATAAATCTTACTACAACCTTTTCTGAAAAGGAAAAAAGGAAAGTTCTGTAAGAATCTCTGGAAGTTCCACAGAATTCTTGCTGGGATCCTGCTGGGGTTTGTGCAACTGGGGTAGCCAGGAAAACATTTCCCAATGTGTTAGTGAGTGCATAATGCTACTATACTTGTGAGAAACCCCCTCTTTTTTTTAATACTTATTTTGCCTTTTAGTTTCTATAGTTGCTCTCATTTGGGAAAGCTGTGTCTTCCAGAGTTAATGATCACAGATATCCAATACTGGATTCCCTTCTCCCATCCCAGTTTTGCTTTTTGAGGTTTTACCTTTCTTTCTGTATAAGAATCAGCACCTGAGGTTCAGTGGCAATAATTATATGGTCTTGTTTCCTGATAATAAGACCTAAATCTAGAAAAATGGTGAGTTTTCCTACCCCTGCTTGCCTAAACTTGTCTAGATTTGTCAACTGAGAGCACAGTTGAAATGGTTGGTTTGCAGAGGGTGGGACTGAATTATGCCTTGTCTGTAGAGCTTCAGCTGGGGTAAACTTTGGTTCTACTTCTGCATTTGTTTTCTACACTTGCAATATATGATGGACAATGCTCCTACTCCTTACAGGATGATGGTAGTTGTTACCTAATGTGTATCAAGCACTTTGGAGAGCCAAAACATCACCTTTCTGCTACATACAAGTGATATTCTTAGGGCTGATCATGAAATTGGTTCAAATTCTGATCTTGTCCTTTGTGTGAGTCATTTACAGTTCTCCAGCTGTCAATAGCATTAAAAAACTATTAGCAGAGTAATTTTTTTTGGTACAACATCAGAATCGGGCTCTAGATTGGCTTCCTGTATAGTGTGAGTCTGTATTTGATTTCCAAATACCCATTACTGTAATTACCTAGAAATTCTAATATTGCCAAGAAATCAGTGCTTTGGGCTTAAAGTATCTCAGTTAAGATGATTAAGGAATTAGAATTGGCCAGCTTTTGTCTGAAGCAAAGTTCTGACAGTTCTGACATTGGAATGTTTAACTCAGTCAGAACATGAGGTATGTTTACTAAAGATGTTTATTTTCCATAGTCATGTGTCTAAAATTTATCATTGTTTGTTTTAAAACTTGGCTTCAAAGAATATTTCTTGCCAGGCTGGAAAAAAGAGGTGTCCTTTAAAATGCACATTAGGGATGGCAGTTTCTCCTTGGGAAAGGCTGCAGCACACTCGACATACCTCACCTTAAGCTTTGTGCCTGAGCTGAAACGTGGCCAGTGCTGTAACAGTCAGGGGTGGATGAGTCAGAATGGGCATCAGCAGAAAGGCACCTCCTACCAGCAGGGTGAAAACACTGAAGGTGAGGGGAAGGTCAGGGAAAGAATGCTGAAAAAATTAAAAAGCACAATTCATCTCCTCCAAGAACTTGTGGACTAGGTGAAGGGTGCTGCTCTCTTGATATATGGAACAGAAAGTCTGTAAGGCAGTGGCAGTGACCCTTCCCTGCTCTACTTGCTGGCCTGCATGTTAAGATTAATTATTTAATATCTGTTATAGATACTATTTAGAACAGTAAATAGCATCATCCCTTCTCCTCTTGGCTTTTTCACTAACACCTGGCCAGATGAGGGTCTCGATGACAGTTTGGCATGAATTTTGACTGATGAACATTCCCTCACTAAATAAAATTAACTGATGGTGTCTCTCTGCTGGTCATGAGTTTTTTTCCTCAGATAATGGTAAGTTTAATATCCAATCGCTGTTTGCATCTCCTCTTGGGCTATTTTTAGTTATGACTGTTTTAATTAGCAGCCTTCCAGTACCTAGAGGGGCTCCAGGAGAGCTGGAAAGCAACTCGGGACAAGGGCCTGGAGAGCCAGGACAAGGGGAATGGCTTCCCACTGCCTGAAGGCAGAGTTAGATTGGATAATGGGAAAAAGTTCTTCTGTGTGAGGGTGGGCAGGCCCTGGCACAGGGTGCTCAGAGAAGCTGTGGCTGCCCCTGGATCCCTGGAAGTGTCCAAGGCCAGGCTGGATGGGGCTTGGAACAGCCTGGGCTAGTGGAAAGTGTCCCTGCCCATGGCAGGGGATAGAATGAGATGGTTTCTTCCAACCCAAACCATTCCATAGTTCCAGGATTCTGTGATTCTATGAATGTCAGCCTTTTAAAACCCATTTTTTTGCAAGTCTCTTCTGAAAGAAAATATCTCCTATAGCACCCAGAACTGCTTAGAAAGGCTATTTTTATTGCCAGCAGAATTGGTGGTGGACTCTCACTGTGGTAAGCATAGTAAGGCAATACATGGTAAAAACAGAAATTGTGTTTTAAAATATTGTGGAACTGATGAAAACTTTTCTCCTTAGATTAATTTTGAGTATGTAGCTGTTATTTTTCCCCAGAAGTTGCTCAACCGTGTGGGTGGCCAGACTATTACTCACCTACTTTCTGGGCTGTTCTGTGCTCACGTGTGTTAAGGTTGGCTCTGTGCTGTGCTCCACATGTAGTTAGGATGGAATATCCTTGAATCTTTTGGAAGACAACTGAAAGGAAAAATGCACCTAGATCTCTGCACTGAGGCTGCTGTGTAGCCTGTTTATACAACAGGGTCAATAAAAGCTAATTGAGATTGGCCTTTTGTTGCCCCACTTCTGTTTTTCCGATGTGTCCCTTGCCAGATGTAGATTACATTTATCTCCAGCTGTCAATGCTGGTTTGCCACTACTGACTCTAAATCAATAAAAACATGCTGGTATTTTCCATGTCCCTGTTCCCTGGGGCGTCATGGGGCTTGGAACTGTCATGTCAGGAACTATACTGGGAGCTGGTACAGAGCATGGCGTGTGTTCAGGGGATGAACAGTGACCTGGAGTAATTTGAATAAGTCTCAAGGTGCCTAATACCATTCATAAGAAACTCCCTTGGATGATTGAAGTCCTGTTTGCCCAAAATGCAGCACTGTTAACCCGTGTGCCATTACAGTTAAACACCAGTCACCATTAAATGAGTATCACATTCATATAAGGATTTTATAATCACAGAATCACAAAATATCCTGAGTTGGAAGAGACCCACAAAAATCATAGAGTTCAATATGTTTTAAAAAACAGAGAATAATTGATTCCATTTAATAATGTCACAATGATTTTCAACTTTTTATTTATTGATAAATTAGTATTTCATAGTGACAGATGAGACAACTTCCCAGTTGCCTTGCTTCCCTTAGAGTCCCTGCTTAAAGACTCTTAAGCTACAAGACTGAGGAGCAAAGAGTGAACATGTAGGTATCTATAGCACTGTTATATTTCCTACCAAATTGTCAGTGGCTCCATGAGAAATGATTACCTTGGATAAACCTTTCCTTGAAATGCTGTCTCTTATTACTGTTTAATGGTGGATGGTTAAAAATAGCAAACTGACTTAGAACTTCCTGAGCTCCACTGATGGGCTTAAACCTGCATTTTACAAGATTATAGACCTAGATTTGCAGTGGGGTTTGTTTGTTTGCCTTGCTTCTCTTCATTCTTGCAGGCATCCCTGATCAGACATAGGTTGCACACAGGTCTTGCTATAAATGCTCATCTATACATTATTCTCCCTAAATCAGTAGCATAGTGTTTGTATTTTGATTCCATGCACCCCATGAGTTCTGTGGCCCCTTAGGGGCTAAATCTCAGTCATTTTCCTAGAGCATTTTCTTCCTCTTTAGTCTTTATTGTGAGTATACAATGAACAGATTTCGTGATTCTTTGCTGCATGCCTTATGAAACTAAAGATGTGTGCTTTGGGAAATATTCAGTGCAAATTTTTGGTTAACTGTGCTGGCTTGAGTGTGCTAGAGCTGAGGAGGAACAAATGCTGATGTTGTTCAGATGTTTTATGTAGATGCTCATCTTATTCACAGAGGTTTTTGTCTGTACTGCACTGAGCAGACACCCTGGGAATGCTTTGCAGGCCAGTTGTCAGCAGTCAGACAATGGATATTCTGAAATGCTGCTGCTCAGTCATGTTTGCTGACCTGGTAACATACAAGAACCTTTTGTTTGCATCTACTTGAGAAGCTAGAAATACTGACCTTTTCCAGGCCTTTCACTCTTCCTGTTGCAAATAGAAATACAGTCAGTGTCATCCACAAATTGCTTCCTTGTGCTGGGTCAAGGTTCAGTGTCCAATTCAGTCAACTCAGCGTGAATATCTGTGGAGTTTAATCTTAAATGTTGGATTGCTCTATTTTTCATGTTCATAGTATTATTTAGAGGAAGGAGAGGACAGTGCAAAAGGCAAATGGAACAGCAAATGCTGGCTAGATCAAGCAGTTGAATTCTTTCAGCTGCCTTCTTTCCCCCAGATTTGTGAAGATTTGGATGTGTATATTGCTCTTTTTTTCTGTTCTAATATTCCGGGCATGGATGAAGCATAGGAAGAATCCTACCAATGGCACCTACTGCTACCAAGTGTTTTGATGTCATTGAGGCAAGCTTTCAGTTTCACTGGAGCCTAACTCTTGTAGCTGTGATATAGGGGAGGTATAGACAGGAGAGGAAATTAATGGGCTGCTTAAGAAAATTAACCTTTGCCTGTGTTTCCAAGGCAACACAGATAAGGAAAGGAGTAGCTGCCATGCTTAGAAAATGAGTTTGTTGTATTCAAGGGAAAAATTCCTCTAGCAAAATCTAAACAATTCTCAAGCAATAAAACAGAACAGTTTTTTCTTCCAGTTATCTTTTCAGCCCCCACTGAAACCACTTTCACATGGAAGAATAAACAAAGTGAAGCCTAGGTGGGAAGGTTACTCTGAAGTAAGACAAATAATTTACCACGTGGGCACCCTTAACCATTCCTTAGGTAGTTTGATTCTAGCACAGAGAAATGTGTCCTGTATTTACCATGAACAGGGGCTGAGTCCTCATGGGAATTTAGATGCACTTAGCAGAATAACAGTTCTGTTGTTTGAATGCATTCTTATTATAGACAGGCAAATCAAACGTCTGCCCAAAATATTTGTCTTTTGACAGGTTCACAGTATTTTAGGATCTAACTATAACAAACAATACCAAAAGACTGGGGAAGGGATCTCTTTGTTGTTGCTTATTCCTCACCTCAGCAAAAGGGTCTTGCTAAGGGTCCTACTTATTTTGTTTTTATACACCTACATGTATATGTATGTAGTTTTTATACAACTTTAAACTAATATATTTGTGAATCCTGATCAGTTAATAGAAATAACAAAGGCTTCTAGAAATGTGGCCATTGCAGCTCCTGTGAACATTTCACCTTTGGCAAGCACTTTATAGTCTGTAGTTTAAGATAATCTCATGATTTTTGTTTGTTTGATTTTAACCCTTTGGTTTGTTTTTAACCTTTCCTAGAGTATTTTTAGTCATTTTAATGACTGTTCCAAGACTAAAATCAGCTTCTGTCCCCATTTTCCTTAAATAAACTAGGTCTGTTACAAAAGAGCATCATAAAATAGATGAAAAGAGGATCCAGTGCTTAAAGACTTAAGGAGAAGTGAAAGATTTGGCAAGGAGATTGCTATAAAACTGCTTCTTGATTTGTGGTTTCTGACTACTCTCCCAACTCTCCCTTAGTTTTCTATGAGATGCTCTGTGTGCCAATGCCCCTGACTTTCTTCAGGTGAAACAGAACTGCAGAATTCTCCTGGCTTGACTTTTATAGGCTCTATTTATTGTCTGATTTCTTATAATAAAGAGGAAGATTAAAAAAACCAATAGTGCTTCTGGCTGTCTGCTGTTGATTTCAGATTGTGTAACCCAACCTGAGCAATGGCAGCGCTTCCAAGAAACAAATTCAAACCTTTATTGCGTCTGATGGAGTAAGATGAGAGGATATATTGTATGTACTCTCTTCTTCGACATTGCAGTGTGGGGCTAAGGGTGCCTGAAAAATCTTCTGCAAAAGTGTGGATGAAGTGCTCCTGGTGAAATCTTTTACTCTCCCACGTAGCTTTTTATGATAAAACAACTCTGAGCTGGATTGTCTTATGTGTCTTGTATTCATATAGCTGACTTTTAAAATATTGCACTTCTTTCATTCTTGCATTTTTCCTTGCCTTCCTTCTACTTTTTTTGGTTTGTTTTGTTTTGAATGAGGCTTGCAGGATGATGTTTAGATCCCTTACATATTTTCCTTTGCATGTTTTCCTTTTGACATAATTACTTTTATAGAAAGTATTGGAAAGACAGTTGGAAAATGTCTTTTTGGGGAAAGAGAGGGAAATGAAAAAGTGGCAAACTGACAATTTTATTATCTTTGAGGGCAAGAAAAGGTTTAAATAGGAGATTTGCTAACATCTTATTTGATACAAAACTTAGTGTATTTTGCAATGTCTGGAATCCTGCTTTTCTGTTGGAAAGCTTCCAGCTGAAGCAGCTTTCTATGGTTTACATAACCTATTTTCTCTCCACTTTGGCAGCTGGACAGAGTTCCCATCCATGGGTGCTTCAGCATGATTTCCATCTCCTCAGCCATCAGTGACTTAGTGTGACAGACATCAGCCCAGCAGAGCTCAGTGGGGATTACTGGGAGTGATCCCAGCCTTCCTTCTCCAGCAGGATTGGCACTGCCTTTAGTGCTCTCCCTGACAAATTATCAGTCACTCCAGCTGACAGGGCTTGACTTGCTCCTCTGCCTGTGATCATAGTAGAGCAATGAGGAAAAGCTTTTGTTCCTGCACATCACCTTTCCATGGATAAATGCAGGATTGGAGCCTTGCATGGTCACACTTGCCAAGTGTCTTCAATAATGGATATGGATTTTAAACTGGAATAGTGGTGGGTGACAGTGTAGCTTGGGGGTAGGGGAGGGCTGTTGGGCTATTTTGCCTGCTTATTTATTTCCAATTAAATAGAAATACCATCTGCAATGGGATTATGGTATTTGCTGAGAGTGCCTGTGGGCTTTTAAAGCATTGACTTGCTGACATCACTGCAAACTGGATGCTGGCTTGCTGCAGTGCATGGAGAATATCTGAATAATTGAATCTTTAATGGCTGGGTTTAGGATTGTTAGCTGTAGCTGGGATGTGTGCTGGAAATGGGCAGGGTGCATAGGAAGGGACTGTTCCCTGCGAGGGTGGGGAGGCCACAGGTTCCCAGAGAAGCTGTGACTGCCTCTGGATCCCTGGATGTGTCCAAGGCCAGGCTGGACAGGATTTGGAGCAAGCTGGGATAGTGGAAGGTGTCCCTGCCCATGGCAGAGGTGGAATGAGATTATCTTTAAGGTCCTTTCCAAACAAACTGTTCTATTATTCTGTGTATAGGAAGGAGGAGAGAAAGAGGAAGAAAGTGRAAGAGATGAGTARTGGGGAAAGAAAAGAGGAATTGAAGTACAGAAAAGGAAAACAAAGTGGAGAGAAACATCTTGTGCATTTCCTTGCTTGCCCAGGGCCTGGGCAAAGGAGGAAATGCCCCAGCCAGCAGTGCAGTGCCTAAAAAGGAGCCTCCTAAACAATGCTCTTGGAAACAACAGCAAAGGAGCAGATCTAAAGGTTCAGATCACCTCAGGTGACCCAGTGACACAGCTGGTTTGTCAGAGCCCAGAGCTCAGGGATCAAAGGAAGCACTGCCTACACAAAGGTCTCCCTGCAGGACCCCAGGGGACAGGTCCTGGACTGCAGTGAGTGACATGCTGGATTTGAATCAAGTTCCGTGGGAAGCAGGGTGTCACTTGTCACTTTGATTCCAAAATGATCAGGATCAGTCATGTTTGTGCAGAAGGTGCAGGGAGGGGGCATCTTGCTGGTCTTGCACTGGCTGTATTTTGGGAAATCAACTCCATGTTATAGTAATGGATCCATGTGTGTAAGACAGAAAATTTGTTCTGCCTACTGGCATCCAAACCCCAACAGTATTTGTCAATTCTGTAAAACATCCAAACCGTGCCACCGACCGTGCTCATAACTTCCTGTCATTTGGCCTTTCCTTGGAAAAATGGAGACATGGATATCTGGCTTTGGAGCCCTCAGCTTCTTTTTGATTCCAAGAGGTTTAGTTTGACACTGTGCCCCAAGGTAGCTGCTCTGAAGAGAAGGAAATGAGGGTGGGAGAGGGAATCACCAAGCTAATCAATCAATTGCTGATCAATAATTGTCTGCTGGGGCCAAGAAGGTAAATATCACATGAGGATGTGCCAGAAGGAGCATTATTTGAAAAAGTGTAATGTGTCTGCTCTAGTCAGCATTAGTAGGACCTGGTCCAGCTTTGGATGCTACAGGAGAGAATTGGGCTGATGAGAGCACTGGGAGGGAAGCGCTGAAGGTGCTCAGAGATCTCAGAAATACAGTTTTCAGGGAAAGGTTAAAACAACCTCAATTCTCTCAGTTTAAAAGTGACTGAAAGAAGGAGAGTGGGACATAAATTTCACAGCCTTAAAGAGCTGCTGCAAAAAGAAAGAAAGCAGTATGTCATCTGTGTCCACAGAAGACAAGTTGAAAAGAAGACTACATTAAGGGAGATCTGGGTTGATTTTGGAAAAGGAGTAGATGTACTTATACCTTGGAAACAAACCCAAAACACAGAGGGAGCACATGGAATACCACTAGAGGATTTAAAGAGTATGTTTGGAAAATACTGGAAGCAATTGTATTGACAGAACTGATCCTATGGTCAGAGGGTCGGTAAGATAGTCTCTCAAGGGTCCTTTCTGACCTAATTTTAATTTTGTCAAGACAACTTTGAGTTTTGATCCTGGCTTCCAGAGCATCTGCAATTGCTTTGCATATTTTGTAAATGGGGTTTCTCTGTTCTCATTGCAGTCACTGCATTAAGATATAACCTTTAGGCTCACCTTAAATGATACACCACCACTCGCAACACCTTGGGGGTCTGACAGTAAATCTTTTCCTGGTGGCTACATTTGGAATTTTTTCCAGGGAGGTAGACATTTGTGATTTGGTAGCTACACTCCAAGTGACAGTTCCTCTCAGAATGTCCTGTGGCAATGTGCCTCACCAAGGGAAGGGAAGAATCCTCTATGGCTTTCCCTCCTGTTACTGGGCCACTCACCCCACCAAGAGCATGCGTGGCTTTGACATAACCTGCTGCCTTCTTGTCTTTTATTTGTGCATGAATTTCCAAGGGATTAAAGGCTCAGATTTCCTTCTACCTTTTCTTTTTAAAGGCAGTGGTGCATTTCCTCAACAGGCTGCAGGTCAAATCCTGTTTGATAAAACTTAAGTAAACAGCCCATATCCCTGAAGGGGGACAACACATGCTGTACTGGGTTGGATTGGAGAAATAAAGGAATGGTTCAGAAAGGTCCCAGGTGGGAAGGAGCCAAGTCCAAGACCGCACTAATGTTGTAACTGCACAGTGGTTGTGCACACTTTTGGGGCAAAGGCAGTAAAACCCATGTTTTCTGTTCTGCTGTAAGTATTTAAAAGGAAATATGAGTAAGTATTTAAAAGGAAATATGAATGCTTATATGTGCTGGGAGTGCGTCTGGGTGTAATCCTGATTCAGACTGGAAACAAATCATGAGGAAGAAGGGTAGTGTTTTCATGTCCTCCTAAGTTCCAGAGGACAGGTTTCTGCTCAGCTCTGTGTCAACAAGACACAGCCACCTTTCCCTGGAAACCTGCCATTGAGACAGAAATTCCTGTCTGTGGATTCCTACCTTCTCTGTCAGTTTCTTAGGAACCTGCTGATTTTGTGGCCAGGTTGACATCAGGATGTGGGTCATTCAAATAAGTCGATTTCAGGTGGTTAAAAACATCAACACAATATTAGCACAGGGAGTAGGTGAAGTGTGAGGCTGAGAGAACACTCTGTGCAGCCTTGAGAAGGGTCACAAAAACAAGCCCTTAGTAACACCCCCAAACTCTTGGTACTATTTATCTATTGTATACAAAACAAGTGGAGGCAGGTAGCACAGGGCAACTGGCATTGAAGCAGATCCAATTTTATTTAGTATTCCAGATCTTTCCCATTCATCAGATATTCAGGACACTTTGCAAGTAGCTAACAATAACCTAACAATAATAATAGCCTGAAAACGTGGAAAGATTTCTATCCATCTCTCTACCTAGCTAAAGAGCAGCTTTATATAAACTTCTATAAAAAAAATAAACTGTCCAGTGATTTGGGGAAGTTCTTCCAATAAACAGAAGAGACCATATTTCTGCTCAGTCTGCACTCAAGACAGAAGTATTGAAACAGGGATAATCTATTTGCTCAGAAAGAGAAAATTTCTGATTTCCTCTGAGGAGTCTGTGCTCATATTCCCCTTGTCTTTGTGTAGATCCGTTTATGCTTACTCACTTGATTTAATAGCACTGCTTGCTATAATGTGTAGGTGTTTTTATGGGGTTTATTACATGCTTTCCATATGTGGCTTCTCCATTTCTCCCCAGGGTGTAACTCCCTAAGGACAAACCAGGCAGCCTTTCCCCACTGAAGGCTGTGGAGTGTCCTTAGGGCTGGCTAAGGACACTGGAAGTCCTGGTTTCCAGGCTGCCAAAAAGAAACAATTTCCAACTATCCTGGAACTTTCCTGCTTCTCTGGGCTGGGAAATGGTGCTGTGTGTCACTGCTGCCTGGAATGTGCTCTGTCTGTCCTCCTTCCCTTCAATTCCAAGCCTGACTGCCCTTCATTGGTGTATCCCACCTCTTGGGATGGCAGGAGGTGAGGCGGCCGCTCCACCACCATTTTCACCTCATGTACATCAGTAAATCTACTATGACAAAGTAATTCAATGATCCCACCTGCTGCCATATGCCTGGAGAGCTCAGTAGCATTTTCATGTCTGTTACTGTAGAGTGAAGGTGTTTTAGCCCCTGTTTTTTGGAAGCCAAAATTAACTATAGGTACATAATCTATAGAACTCTCTTGGACAAGAGACCTGTGTTCAGGCATGCCTGAAAATCCTTTGAGAAGGAGCAGGGACTGGAGTCAGCCTGGATAAAGAGAAAATCATGTGAGGCACAACTGGCTCTGCCTGCACCAGAGGAGTCTGTGCCAGGCTCTGCCAGGACACAGTCATTAGCTGGCGTGCTTAGGGTGGCTTTTAGTGTGACCAACTGCTGGCAGCATAGTTCATGTGGAAACACCTCCATGGCTCACTGATCGTGTTCTGGAGTGCCTATCAATATGTAAACCAGGCCTGAATTGTACTTTGAATGCTCCAAAAGAGGTCACCAAGACTGCATGGGATTAAAAATTTACTTTTGTAAAATATGTGACACATTATATAGGCCACATGTGCAAGTCCGATAAGGCAGGTGGAAAAAATACATGAGATTTTTCAGACTGATTAAATACAGCAATATTTGGTGTGTTAAAGAAAAGCAACTCAGAAAACTTTTCATTTTTGTGAGGGAAGTGAACTGTTGCAAAAATATAAATGTAATTAGTTATATAAAGACATTCCTTTTACTAAATAAGTACAAATCTAAAGTACTCTAAGCCTTACAGAGGAAATCCCTTAATTGGCAGATAGAGCCTTTACCATGGTGCCAGTTTTAGCTGTTACGGAAATACATTGATAGTAAATCTCCATTGATAGTAAATAAATGTTAATGACACCTGATGAAAAGTTTTCTTCACTGTTCCCCTTTCTGAGACACAGCTGGACATGAGTTCAAACCCATAGCAGTGGGCACTGATAGCCATGGCCCTACAGATGGAAAAGCAGCCTTGGTGTGTGTTTCCTTAGGGTCTGTAAGGCAGGATAGCTTAAAAGCCTCAGGACGACCACTGGCCAAGACTCCTACTCATTCTCAGTACCAGATATTTCTATTTACTGGCTCTAAGCCTGCAGAGATGCTGGTAATGAACCCTGGGGCTGGGGCTGGAGTGAGGATCAGGCAGAGCCCTGGCAGGAGTTCACCTTGAGTCCAGGCACTAACAATTCCAGTGGGCTTCTCCTGAAGACCAAGCACTCGGGATGGAAATGGTCACACTGGAAGTGAATCCTCACAGAACAAAAGGGAAGTGTTTTGGGGCCCACTCCTGCATTCCTTGAGCCTGAAAATTCAGTCTAAACCTGGCAGCAGTGCCACTGGAATAGCACAATGTGGCATTTGTGCATCTACTTTCAGCAGAGGCAGATGAAAATCTCACTTTAAAAGCCTGCACTTTTAAAAAAAGGATAGACGAGACTTGGATGTCAGTATCTGTTTGAGACTGACAGTATCTGTTTGATGTGTTTGATCTGAAGTCAGCATCAAAACAACCATGGACTTAAATCCTGTGCATTGCGTTATCTTTTTAGGATTTTTTGTCTGCCCCTAAAGGACCTTGACAAAGAGAGGAAGGCCAGCATAGGGCATTCCTGATCAGACCTTTTCTACTTTTAAATGGTAAATAGAAAGAAACAGAGGTATGTGTGGGAGTTTTAGATCTTACAGCACAAATGTCCTCAGAGGAAGAACAAACAGAGCTCAGGCAAATGTTTGCAGATTTATTTTAGAGGCCTAAATGAAACTAGAATCTCAAGCAACTGGCCCTGATTTATTATGTTCATAATATAGTGAAGGCTTTTTCTCACAGTAAATGTTTTCTTTGTTATATTGATATAAATGACCGTGTTTGTCCCAGAAGAAAAGTATTTTAAGAGTCTGATGGTTTCTCTTAGAACACTGCATTTCAGTCTCTCAAGGGATTACTCTGCTGATAAGCCAGGCTGGCTTTGGGGACCAATTTTTAGTGCAGTTAAAGTACAGGTCCAGAAAAATTGTCTGCGAACAGTTTCTCTGAACTGATCTGAGTTCAATTTAAACACTATTATTGAGGGAGGAGGGCAAAGAACATTGTAATTTATTGTCTATCAGTGACTTAGAGCTGGGAGGATATAAACAGCACAGATTTGGGGGAGATTTGTTGTCCAGCTCTTCTCTCTTCTTCCTGCAGTAGGAGTTTGCAGTTTCCAGAGAAGCTCAAACTTTAAAGATGCTGTCTCTAGAGAGCAGGCTGCTGCTGATCTTTTCTAGGAGAGCTTTCCATTTGGGACTGCATTTTCCTAACTAGAAATACAAGCAACTCAAATTAGAAAGAAATAATTTAAGGTTTAGTGCCTGGGGCTTTATTAAGTGATTGTTTTTATCCTGGTGAGACCTTTCTGTTTTGCTGTTGATGATTTATTTTATTATGGATTGCAGCGTTAATAATTTGCAAGATTACCTGGCAAATGGAATAGATGGTTCAATTTAACATTTTAGGAAAATATCAAAACAAATCAACATTAGAGACTTTGACACACAGGGTCACTGATTCATCTGCTAAAGCTGACAACAAACAAATGACTCATGCTAAAAGGCAGTAGCTCAATTATTTCGCCAGCTACTCCAGCAGGGTTACAGAATGGATTTGAGTGTCCCTAAACCCATGGTGGTATTTCCCCCCCCTCTTATCCACATCTAGAGTGTTGTGATTTGGATCAGAATTACATCTTTTAGTACTTTAAAAACCAAGACAAGACCAAAACCCCACCATAAAGCCCAGCACAGGCTGCCCAGGGCAGTGGTGGAGTCCCCATCCCTGGAGGTGTTCAAAAACCATGAGCATGTGGCACCTGGGGACAAGATTTAGTTTTGGACTGTCTGGTGGTTGGACTGGTGATCTTAAAGGTCTTTTTCAACCATAACAATTCTATAATGCTGTGATTGTCTAAAAAATAAAATCAAGTCCCCTTAGGATTGGAAGTGATACTCCTGAATATTGGCTTCTTTGCAGGCTTATTCTGTGACATTGATCAAATTTCCCAAAGGGCTGTGTTCCCTTTAGGGTTCACAGAGGTTTATGTAGATGTGAGCCATGGTTTATGGTCTTATCACTGAAATCTACCTCTGGAGAAGAGGGCAGTGAGAGGAATCCAAGAGAAAAAAACCACTTCCTGGCAAGCAGGTACTTCTGGATGCTTCAGTAGAACTGTAGCTCTCAGAGGAAGCCATCAGGGGAAAGTGGCAGTACAGGTGCTTTGCTGTTCTCAGGAGAAATACATCCTGCAGCAGGGTGACTGGGCTGGACAGAGGTGCTTGTTGGGCAGGACTTCTGCACCTGCTCCCCATCCTCTGCCCATGAATTGTGCCATGATCCTTCATGATGCATTCTGGGCAAGATGGAATTTCTTTTTCCCTTCTTAAACATTAAAAAGCCCTGCGTTTTCAGGGGCATCTTCCTCAACTGAACATCTACATCTTAGTTTTACTACTAAGGCAAATGTTTCACTACTAAGGCTAGTCATAAATGGATAAGCTGTGGGTACATGAAACTCTGTTCTAGAGTCTCATCACTGTTTAGAAAGTGGATCTTTTTTTAAAAGCCCTTAGAATCAGAATCTGAGCATCACAACACAATGGCAACTAGCTGTTGCATCAAGCTATGGATCCCATCTGGTTTAAGGACAACAAGTAAACCTGCAACTGCACAGGGAATCCAGCTGATACAGGAATGGACTCTGAATTGAGAAAGGTTTTCCTGCTGCTTGTGCTGAGGCTACAATCCAGTGTTGTCATGGTGAAAACTTGTCATTATAATAATTTATAATTGTTGTAGAAGTGATGAGGATTTGTGCCAGATTAATTCCTTCTAGATTCAAATTCCTCAGGGAAAAAAAAGATGTTACATGCCTTGTTACTCATCCCTTTTTGCCCTTGGGTAGGACTGTGCAGCATCGACTGGTTTTTAGTACTTGTGGGAACGATTGATGGGCTGTTGGCCAAAACCACAGATCAAATTCTGTCCCTTTCGATGGACACCACAAAATTCTGGAGCCTGACTCCTCCTCAGTCTAATAGTCCCACAACAGCAGGATTTTCCTGAACCTCTGTGTGCATGTTGAATCTAGGAACAGTGTTAGGTATGGCCTAATAACCAAGATTACTTCCAGTAATCTTGCAAATCTGGGCTTGAAATCTACCCCACAGGCTCGTCTGAGTTTCTCTCTTGCAACCCTAAATTGTATCAGTCTGGAAATCAGATAGGGTTGTCTTTATCCTAAACTTGATCCACAGTTTTTGTATGGCCCTGGGGGATAATGGGCAGCAGATAATGACTTAATTGCCAAGATGTGCCAGAGCACACTTCTGTGTCAAAGCTAAACCAAAATGGCCCTTAAAGGCCACCTTCTTCTGCCTTATCTGCTTTGAGGCCACGAGAGATGTGTTCTAAAGATCCACCTGAGCACAACTTCCTGTTTGCATGCTTTCAGGCTGGTTCTGGGAGCACTTCGCACTTCTGATCTCTCACAGAGCAGGAGCTCCTGTTTTCATCTTAAACCCAGCAGTGGAGAACTTGATTGAGTGCTGGGACTACAGCAGGAGGCAGAAAAGCTGAAAACCGCCCCATTTCTGGGAAAACTCATGCATCTGAGCACTCAGTACAGAGTACAAACGTGCTCATCCATGTGTTCCATGTCCAGGTCTACATGGGAACACAGAGACATGTCCAGATCCCTGTATTGCTTAAGAGAAGGGCTTCAAAGTGCCACAAGAGAAACAATATCATTCACTCCCTTATCATATTCTGATACATGAGTATTTTAATACACTCAATTTTAAGGGTCAATTAAATTTCAATGGGTCAAAGACTATAGCCTCTGAACTAAAAAACCTCTTGTCTTTTTTTCATGATGCATAACAAAAACCATAGATACTATTGAGCTTAGATTGTGGCAGTGATCTTCCAAATATACTGCTATATAACTCAATAAAACAGTGTTAGATTGGAGCAAGGCTAAAAATTCACTAGAACAAGGATGAATCTGATATGTGACTTTATTATGATGATATATTACTAATATGTACTACAGTATAGACCATCTTTTTTACTGTGGAGCCACACAATTGAAAAGAAATGACAAAAGGTGACTTTTTTGTCATTCGTATAATAAAAAACTTCAAAGCTTTGTAATCAGCCAGGTTTCTGCATCTATCATGAGATAATTTGACACTGGAATCTTGTATCAAGCAGTTCAAAGGACACAGTGATGTACTGGCATTGCTTGAACTCAGTAAAAGACTGAGTATGTATCAGTATCTATTATATTTATATATCAGTGTATGAATGCTGACTCTTCACAGTGATGAACTAAAACCAGACTTTATACCAGAAGTGCAGCCTAGGCTATTCCTGCAACAGCATTACCTTACATTGCCAAACTCAGCCTTAGGTCACTGTTCCAGTCACTGTGACTGCAGGAAAACAACTAAAACCCAACGCAAAGGTAATAGAAAGCCCAGAGAAGAAATTGAATTTATTAGAGGGAATTTCAATTGAATGGCTGCTTTACAGAGAGCAGAATAATGAAGATAATGTTGGAGACCTCTGAGGACTCTTTCTGGAATAGTGTTCAGACCTAATCTGACAAGCCCTTGGACACGTAAATAATCCTGCCTCACATACGGAGCATCACCTGACGTCAGTGAATGATTTGCAGGGGAAAGGATTACTCAGAGGACTAAGGGTTTGTACATTTACTTTTATGTCTCTCTCAGTTTTTGTTTGTTTGTTTTTAAAAATTGTTTTAAATATTAAGAGTAACTTTCCTTGTATTTCTGCTTCCACACCCTTTTTGGCCAACATAGCAGATGAAATATATATAGTGGCACATAAATTTATGGTGCATTTCAATTCTGTGTAATTATAACAGCTGTTAAAACCATTCCATAAAAGCACACACTCTCAGGGACAACAGCCCCAAGTGCTCTCAGCATCCTGGATGGAGCAAAACTGAACTTCTGTTGAATAAGTTTAAGCCCTTTTTTCTCCATATCAAAACTAATTACAGTTCATCCCTATGAAATCAAGAGAACTCAAGTGTAACTAGACAGAATAAATGAGAGGGACCTCATCCTGATATCTAAGATCCAATAGTAAGGAGGAGAAAATTACAAAGGGACCTTTGTGGAGCAGTTTTGGTGTGAATTTTAAACCAGGGACAGAGAAGACCTTGCTAAAGTAGGATCAGTCTCTATTGTGCAGGACTCTGGTTTACAGACTGAGCCTGTGCCAGCCTGGGGGTACATCTGCCTTTGCAACATAACTATGGAGTGGCCTTGGTCCCAGGAATCGCTTATCCCTTGGGACAATGTCTAAGGCTGTGCTGGTAACATTCAGATGGATACTTTCACTGGAACAGCATGAGCTGATTTGAGACATTTCTCTGGGTGATTACAGTCACCCTGGCTGGAAGAAAGGGCAGAACAAGGCTCCATGCTTTCTTAGAACTTGTGGGAAAAAGACTCCAACCAGAATAAATTGGAGGTGAAATATACTGGTTCTTTAAGGGTATTTAGTTGTTCTACATCACAAACCATGAAGAACTAGTTTGAAGAACTAGTTCTGAATAATGTTCTGAGGCAGAATGCATGTGTCAGTACTGAAGGAACTTAATTCTTGAAAGAAGAGAACAAACCCATAACCATACATATTCAAAAGTAACACCATGAACCCTCCGAATGGCTCTGGTATGTGGTCACCTTAAAGCCACCAAAATCAAACACTGAAGTCAATACCTGTAACACTACCAGGATGAGTGAAAAGAGAAGAAGAAATTAACTCTTTACTTCAGAGACCAGCAAGCTACTTAGGGTAATTTATGCCTTTGTCATATCAAGACTGTACTGTAAAACTCTTGTAGAGGAGAGCAATTCTTGGAAAATAACACCAAACCTATCTGTTCCAATCCAGTCATCCATGTTGGAGGGGAACCACAAGAGCATTGGGGCCACAGGAACCCTGTGCTTTACATTGTCTTCTTAGAGACTTCAGGTCCTCTGGATGGATCACCAAAATCCTTCAGAATCTGCCCCCAGGCTGTGGATGAACATGATCCCATGTGTCATGTCAGAGTTCATTTTTGTCTTTGTCAATAACTGCTCCTTTGCCCTTTACATATTGTTTTTCAAAACCTTTCCTGTGGCTTGCCTTAATGCTTTATTTTTAATTTGTGTTTTGTCTTGTAGCTGCAGTGCTTCCTGTTGTCTTCATGACCCAATATTTGTGGTCTTTCCAAACATGAAGGATGGCAATTGTGCAAATGATGTGAATTTCTCTTGATTTTCTTTCTTCCCTGTCTTCCCTGGTTTAACCTCTCTGTGTAGTGCTTATTTGGAGACTATAAAGGGAAAAAAAAAGGTACATTGAAATTTTGTTTTCAAATAACCTGTAGGACATCAGGTATGCTATCAAACTCCTTGAAAACATTAAGTTTATTAGACAGCTTTGAAAACAACAGATACAGACTGTCAGTCTTAGCGTTTTCTTGCTGGTTAAAGTCAGGGGCTCAGAACTTCTGGATACTTCCTTATCTTTGATGGCTACTCTGCCAGTACCATGCATTTGTATTTAAAAATAAATAAAATTCCTATTCTAGCAGGAAATGAGTTTTCTTATCAGATCAGGCAGGTGAATAGTCATGCTTTTAGCATGGTTATGCAAATCCCTGCAAAAACTCAAGGAGTAAAGAAACTAAAGGAGGTCAGAACTGCAGGGTGTTCTAAAGAACTATTTGATAAGTATTTGTGGAAGGTTCTGTGGGGTTTTGTTCTTCCTATACTTCAGTCCGGAAGTGTGACCAATA
>PYHW01009726.1:2132337-2173537 GCA_013186435.1 Turdus rufiventris | reverse complement strand
TGGTTGGAAGAAACCACAGTCAGGTGAGGGCAATCCATTGCACTTTGTTCCAGTCAGCTCTGTCATAACTTTCCACTCTCTGTGACTGTTCTTATTGATCCTGGTTGTTCACTGGTGTCATTGCTGCCGTTCCTTCCTTTGTTCCTGTAACTATACATGTAAATAAAGGAATAGATCTTTTCCAGCCCTTGTTGACAACCAGGCTTTGAACTCCCAGCCCAGCCAAGGGCTGTGCCACTGCTGGAGCCCCAACACCGATTGCTGCTGTCAATGACTCCGTTCATTAAGTGGTTTATTAGTCCTTTGCACCCTGCTAAACAAAAGCTGGTGTCTTTGCCAAGCCTTGTAGTGGAAGTTGTTGTGCGTGCCCAGTCATCTTTATGCTGGAAAAGCCTTGAGAGTTTTGTGGAAAGAAGGCAAAATGCCCATTGTGCCAGTGAGCAGAATGGCTCAGTCTGGCTCCTACAGGGCACCTTGGAGGCTCTCACAGCCCCTGCCTTGGGCTTGATTAAGGGCAGGGACAGGAGCACACAGTGGCAATTATCTCCTCCTCTCCAGATGTCCATGGACATCTTGCTGGTTCCTGCAGGGTCTGGGCTGTGAAATAACCCCAGTGTGGTGTTCAATCCTTTATCCCTTGGTGCTCACCTGTGTTGGGCTGTGAGCACTGCCCTGCAGCCCCTGGCAGCCAGAGACCTTCAGGCTCCCGGCTGGCAGGCACCTCCCTGCCCTGTGCCCAGGGAGCCTTTGCCCCAGGGTGGCAGAGTCTGTGCCCCAGCATCCCTCCCAGGGTTTATGGGATGGGGGAGAGGGGAAGCCATTGCTGTCTCTTCTCACAGAGTGGGCTGGGATGGGACAAAACTTTAAGCCCATCCAGTGCCACTCCCTGCATGGGCAGGGACACCTTCCACAGAACCAGGGTGCTCCAAACCCTGTCCAGCCTGGCCTCCTGCACTGAGGATCATTACAGGACGTGCCTCTGCTGTGCTGCTGCCGAAACTGTGCCTTCCTCAGGCTGCCTTTGCTCCTCACACAGTCAGGGATCACGCAAATCTGGGCTGCACTTGGACCTTAACCTCTTCTGGGCTTGATAAGAGAGCTGAACCACTGTTAAGAAAGAGCAAGTTAATGCCAATTACTTTCTCAGGTATTTATCTTGCTAGAGTTAACCAGAGGTCATTACCTGAACTTGCCATTTTGACTTTTCTGCAGAAAGATGGTGCAAGCTGAGCAAGATAAAGCAGTGCATTGTACTGATAATTCAAATTACAGCAGTGCATTTCTTTGTAACCCACTTAGAATTGCATAATAATGCTGCACAGGCAGGAAGTTTCTTTCTTTTTTTTTTCCTTTTCAAAATCTTTCTCACTGCATTGCAATGGAAGTTATTTGTTTTCAAAACTGTAATAGCAACGTATTTATCAGTTGACCTTGAGCTTCATTTTTAATGAATAACAAAAGTCAACAGAATACTGGCTCTTGATAATCTGTAAGAGACATTAAAAAAAAAAAGAGAGAGAAAAGTTAGGTAAGGAAAGCATATAAGATCAGGTAACAATCATTAAAGGATAATGTTATTGCTGTTTACACTATTACTGGGAGCTAAACAGAGTTAATATTGCCTTTCAAACCTTTCAAAGCTAAGTCTTGTGGGGTTTTTCTTAACTAGAGTGAAGGACAAAGATAAGCAAAGTGGAAAAAAGTCAAACTACAGTCTGCAATTTAGGCCAATATAAAAGAAGTTAACTCAGCAGGAGAGTGAACAGCGTTTGCTGGGGGAGGAAGAGGATGTGTCAGTGGAGAAAGGAGAAAAACATGGAAGCATTATCAGAATTGTTTTCTTTACGAACTTGCTGCCCATTTCTTGCTTCCCTTTCATAATGCAGGTCTGAGTGGTTAGTCACTGCACATGGTGGTTGCCTGTGGCTTTGTTCCTGTACTTGACTGCATTTTTAATTCAAGGGCACCTACAGCAGTGTCCAGGCACCGTTTCGGGCTGTTGCTTCAAAGCCAGGTAAACACACGTGCAAGTTCCACTTGGAAAAACTCTTTGGCTCACGGAAAGGGAGTTTTTAAACTTCACTGTTGACTAAGTCTGAGAAATTAGCTCTGAGTTTGCATTCTGCAACATTGCCTAGAAGTTACTTATCAAATCAGGGAGCAAGGGACTCGGAACCAGACGTACTTAATTAATTTTGACTGGAGAGCTGATATATAAAGCAAGCTTATCAAAAATACACTTCCTATACAACCCCCGCCACCATCCTTCCTGGCAAAAATCTCAAGCAGACACACGTCCAGGAGGATGAGCTGTGCAGGGGTGGGGGGCATCCCTGAATGGGTGGCAGTTTCATGTGGGCAGGACATTTTCAGATCCCCCTGTGCTGGGCAGTGAGGACACAGCACAGCAGCCTCTGGTGCCCGTGTGTGCATGCTCTGCACTCCCTCTTCTGGATAGCTCGGAGTGCTGGTGCTGCTGGAATTGCCTCCCAGGGCCTAAAAGCCTGGCAGGGCTGAAGTTACAGTACTGCTCCTGGATTGTGGTGCCCCAAATAGGAGCAGGGAGGCACAGTGAGCAATAGGGGCTCTGGGGGCTCCTGGGGGTTCTGACACAGCCACCAGTGTGTGAGTTGTTATCAGCTGCCTGGAGGTTATGGAAACACAAAGGGTACCCTGACCAAGCCTGAGCAGGGGGCTTTCAGAACCAGCATTTCAGAGCTCACCACACCAAAACCAGAAAATCTGGATCCGACTGCTGTGGCCAGCCTCTTGCAGTGCCATGAGTCACACTGCAATAATGGCTTGAATGCCCTACATGCCAGGCATCCAAATCTTTGATCACGATTTGGGCTCTGCAGCTCGGACCCATCACTATGGAAATCTGATTTTCATTTAGGAAAGCAGCTGTGACCTTGCAGCAAGGTCACCTAAAAAAGATGGGACACAGCCCCATTCCCACCTATGCCCCTGGCTGACCCCAGGCATGTCATCTGTTCTTCTATAAAACAGGGCAACATTTCTGATATCCTGGGAGGAAAATGAAACCACATAAAATCATAGAATCATGGAATGGTTTGAGTTGGGAGTGACTTTAAAGCCCCTCCCATTCCATCCCCTGCCATGGGCAGGGACATCTTCCCTTATCCCAGGTTGCTCCAAGCCCTGTCTAACCTGGCCTTGGACACTTGCAGGGATGGAGCAACATAGCTCCATAGGGGTAATTTGATGTCTGGCATTACAAGCCTTTAACAGCTTTGTCAGAGAAACAAAAATTCCCACATGAAATATTCGTTATATTAATTTATTTTGTTTGCTATGGTTAGGGAGGATTCACAGTATCCCTTCTTGTAACCTTGTGCTGTCCCCCCACCTCTCCAACCTCTACCAAGCAAAAAGCCCCAACTCTCCATCCTTTCACTGCTTCTTTCTGAGAGTGGACTGATGAGGATTGCCTAATTAATTCTTTAGGCCTGGAGAATATACCCACCAATTTCTTCCCCATCAAAAACTTTGGACCCTTCCTGCCCACACCCCCAAAACCTTTAGCTTCCTCCACTCTGAGACCTCCAGGAATCTTCAGTCTTAAATGAAGAAAACAGAATTTTGGGTTAATCTGTTTGGTCCCTTCCTTCCCACACCCTTTATGGGTGGGTTTACGGCTATATTAAGGCTCATGAATCTCATATGCCCCCAAAAAAGCAAACCCACTGGTAGCACTCTATTTTCCAAGTGTAATTAAATCCTCAGTGTCCTATTGGAGCCATGCAATTTCATTGCTAAGCATTGTGCTGCTGACAGAAGAGAATGCTTCAATTTGAAGCCCATGAGATTTACAGGAATAAAGTAAAGCTTTGCTCTAGGTTTTCAAAAGCCCAAACCCTGCCTGTGCATCCATTATACATGACAGAATGATTATACTACCAAAAAAAAAAAATCAGATATCCGATCTTTTGTATTTTGGCTGCAGGCAGTTCAGCTCTGTCTGGTTGAGTGCACGTTGTGTTTTCTTCCTTTGGATACACAAAGAGCTCTAGGTTGGGGATGAAAGGGGCAGGGGGCTGGAATCACATCACATCAGGCTGTTTTCCCTCTGTGTTTGGACAATGCAAGAACAGGCTCTGCATACACAGGAATCTCTGGGGATCATCAGTTGCTGTAGGCAAACTCAGTCCCCCATTGTTCTGATCCAAAATCAGAAATATTGGTTCATAATGTGTTGAAAGGTTTCTGTGCATCCTGAAAAAATGATGGAATCATCTGACATGTGGGCTTGTTTTTTACTGGGATATATATCCATATATATTCTCTGCAGCTGGGTATCAGGCCTAGCTATGCCCATACTGCTTCCCAGGTCAAGAAATCCATGATTTGGTGAGGGTTATGTTGGTGAAATCAAACTGTTGCTCACCTGCTGCTGATTAATTTACTTGCAGTGTTTCTGTCCAAGCAGATGAAGCATTCAGTATTTTTAGCATGATAAGAACTTCTACAAGCAGTGAAAGCACCAGGCTCTGAAGAATCAGCTAAATGTTCCTACCCATATAGTGCACCTATACTGGTGTTTGCAATGCTTCAAGTCCTACAGGTAGAACTGATACAGTGGAAGTGTGTGACTGACAGGGCTTGGGTCCTGCAGATTATCTGATGTGTCTAGAGAGATTTGTGATAAAATCACATACTATGGACCAGCAAGTCTCACATATTTTGTATTCTTGTGTTATGCATTAGTAAGGCTGCATCCAGGTATATAAAAATCCCGTATTCCAGAGTGCTGGAGGATCCTTTCCTTGGCTTGTTTGTTCTTTCAGCTGGTCTTACTGATCCATAAGTCACTGTTCAGCCACTTGTTCAGGTCACACTGCAGGCAGTCCTGTGGTTGTGTAAGGTTTCAGTTCCTCATTCCCAAAGCTTTCCTTCTGCAGCCCTTCCCTCTGTCACGTACGTCCCAGCCTTGCACACAACAGGTGTGACACGGTTCTGGATATGCACACCTGTATCCATGTCCCCAACAAAGCTCACCTCCAAGCTTTAGATTGCCAGACTCACAGAGGTCTGCAGGGCTTCCTGACACTTATTTCCCCCAGCTACTCCTGCACAAGTATTTATGGGTGTCTTGCACCAGTGGTAAGACAAGGACAAGTGTTACACATGCCAGCCTTGAAATCTTTTCCAACACAGAGCTAGATTTACCACTATATCTTGCTTATGGTGTTGCCTGCCTGTTATTAAACTGTTTTGAAATACAGTAGCACTCTTTTTCATTTTTGCTTCTGAGCTGAATTTACTGCGTGCACAGGTAACAAAAGGGAAGAACAGCCACAGCTCCTGTCAGTCACATGTGGGGTCTGTGCTGCCAATCACACAGGATGTGGTCGTGGCTGCGCACATCATACACTGGACTTCTTTCTCCCTGTCTACTCTGTGACTTGAAATTCATTGTTTCTCCCCTTCCTGCTCACCCCCAAGGATTTGTTTTCTTCACTCAGCTCTGCCCATGGCTCTGCCTGCCCTTTCTAAGGACGAGGCAGCTTTGAGCCATCACTCATGCAAGGAAAGGCTGGTGTGAATGTGCAGCTCTGTTCTGGACACAGCCTTTCTCCAGTGAAACTAGCTGCAGGTTTTCTCCTGACACCTACAAGGACCATGTCTAGAGTTCTTCAGACTCTCAGCACCTGTGTGAAACTCAGATTGAAAAGGACAGAGTTCCCTGCTCCCTAACACAAAGAGGAGCAGTGAGTTTCATCACCCTCAGCTGCCTGAGCACTCAAATGACCTCTTCTAACATCTGAACAGCTGTCAGGGGAAAAACAAAACCCTCTTGCTGCGGAAGGAGGAGGAAGTTCAGGCTGTTTATGTGTAGTTATGGTTTCCTGTGTTTTTTCCTATTTTGTGTCATGCCTGTTGAGCTTTTGTAAAGTTGCAGAAAGCAGATTTTGCAGGGCAGGCAGCAATATTCACTGCATATGCTGGGAAATATTGTTATTTCTTTTCTCAGGATACAGGCTGTGCTTGCATATTTCTGAAATCTGGGCTCCTATAAGGGTCTGTGAGAAGCTCAAGACATGTTCTAGAATGCAAATAGAATAGAATTGTACAGGATATAAAATATTTTGGTTGCTTGAGTGGATAATTTCAGTCCAAGACAGGTGAAGGCCAGTTTCAAATTGAATGAGGTGCTCTCAAGCAGTGAGTAAATGAATTAGGAGAGGTGGAGTATATTCTTACATGTACAGCACATTTCTATCCAGTGTCTTTGCTGGGCCCATTTTCAAATGTTTTTCTCTCTTGGCTTATTCTGTATTGGTTTTTTGTGGCTCTGGTCACAGGCCTCTCCTCTCACTTCTCTCTCTAGTTCATGTCACATTTACTTTCTTATTTCCAGCTACTCCCTGGCTCTGTATCTCCAAGTGGCACGGAATACCTAAACATCAATGCTGGTAATACTTACAATGATTTTCTGGGTTCATTTTCAAGGGAGGGAGATCAGTTTCTTTCTGTACTCTTCAAGCAAAGCTCAAGCACAATAAGAGCTTCACCTTCAACTACCTTATTAGATCTGTTCTCTCTAAAGTTGCTGGTTATGCCTTTCTTTGTGTCAGCAGCACTGTTAGGTGCTTTCACTGCCAGCCAGGTGAGGCAGTTAATTTGGCTGGAAAACTATTCATTGCTTTTCTCTGGTAGGTGACAGGTGGATCTACTGACTTGGGCCTGCTCTGAGGACAGCAATTGGCAGAAGTGGGTACATGCCCTTTTTTGCAGCCCAGAATTGAAGGTGGCTTAAGCCATTTATAAATATCACATCTATTCTCAGTTTCACTCTTTTTAAAGGATGGCCATAGAAAAATGTCTCCTTGCACTTGCAATCACCAATTTCCTACATGGAGGAGAAGGACTTCTGCACCCATTGCTGATGGTTAATAAGAGCTGGTTGCTGTCAACATCAGCACTGATTTTCCTTGTATTATATGTACATGCTCTCAAACAGCATCTGCCTCTGGTCTTGAAGCTCCAAATTAATCTCTGGTCTTTTTGAGGGGTGAAGTGTACCTGAAGGGTTGTGGAATTGTACTGGTGTTGGTGTAAGCCAGGGATGAAAGCACTGGCAGGAGTAAGGCTGTAACTCTTACAGCCAATGACCAGACTGTTATTTTTCACTGAGGATAATCTGAAAGAAAAGAAATGTTTATGCTGGCTTTGGAATGTTTCAGTCCGGTCCCAAACCACTGACCTCCTAAAACCAAAACAAATATATGCCAACACCTCCCTGAAATCCTTTTGAAAACCCTGAAATCCCCAGGCATGTGCTAATACCAGCCAGTTTGCCTGAATATGCACAAATAATAAATAAAAAGAGCCACATGTCTGGTTGAATCACAGAGCAATTAGGAACCTTGAATGAAGGCTTGCAGATGCTGCCTTTGCAATTTATGGTTTGCACATTCCTGTTCCTACACTTTATAAGGACTAAATGAGAGTATGAGGGCTGTTAGCATATCCTGCCGACAGTAATATTTGAATATCCTTACTTTTAAGAGTTCTATTCTGAGTAACTGTTTAAATAGTGAAAGAGAGGAATTTCATGCTTTCTTGTTGAATCAGCAAAGCCTTGAAATCTCCTGTTGCTCTTCTCTTCAGTTATTTATAGCTTGGGTTGTCTCCTCCCCAGCACTTCACTCTCGGAGCCTGTAAATCCAGCTAAGACAGAAGAATTCGTGATGATATGAATTACAAAAGCCCCTGAACTCAAAGGTTTGGACTTGCATTGCCTGTGTCACTTTGTTCCTTCCTCTGACTCTTGTAGCCTCCATTCTCTCTCCAGTTCTCTCTCTGATCAGACTGGATACAAGGAATTACTTTTCCCACAGAAGGAAAATCAAACCTTAGAGGTTTGTGCAATCTCCCCCCTTCGACATTTCCAAGAGGTTTCCTCTTTCCCTGTGTCAGAACACAGGTGTGTTCTTGCTGCTCAGTCCTGCTGCAGCTCTTGGCAACTTTTACAAGTCACCTTCTCTTAAGTAACAAACAGCCATGGATTCTGCTCTGCCTTAGCAGAGTAGGGTGAACAGGAGCAGAGAAAATATTAATTGGAGTATTGACATGCTATCTGCAGTATTGACAGCTTCATTATATTGGAAAGGAATAGATTTACAATGCAAATGGAGAGATGCTCTCTGAACTGTGCTTGCTCTTAATCCTGGTGCTATGGAACTGAGAATGTTTGCTGTCCATGGCATGTGGTGGTTGCCAGTGTGCTGAGGAAGGGCTTTGGATTGGATGCCTTCCTCCTGCAGTCAAACCAAAGAACACAGAACATAACACAGTCCTCAGAACTGTGTGGCTTTTGTGTCCCCACAAAAACTATTACTGGAAAAACACTTCATGGTTTAAAGCAGCAGTAGGATTGCTGTGGCCTTGCTGGGTTACTTTGCTGCTGCAGTGGAAGGAAAGGAGTGGAGTGTGTAGGGCAGGATCTGCCTCTGCTTTTAGAATTATTCCTGGCAACAGGATCTGCAGTCCAGGTCTAAGTATTTCCTTTTGGTTTTCCATAGCACCTCCCTCTTCCATCTTATGGTGGAAATAGAGCCATTCCTCAGCCATTGAATACCAAAGTCCTGTTTCCTGTTAAGCTTCTGTGGTGGAAAAAATTGCTTCCAGGAAAGGAAGCACAAAGAACCTCCATCAGGAACCGAGGCAAATCTGGCAGTGTGGCTTCAAGGCCTGGAGGGATGGGCATTGCACAGAGCTCCTGGAGATCAAATGTCAGCCCTTCAGCTTGGGCTGGATTTGCATGTGCAAATTATTCACTAGCACTTTATTTTGCATATTCTCACATGGTACTTCTAACAACACACAGAGCAGCTCCTCTGTGGGTGTAAAAGCTTTGTGTCTCTCTGATCTCTTGGTACCTGCTAATAGAGGTTTAGTTCCATCCATATTTTGTGTTTCCTTGGCTACTCACAGCATTGTTCCCTAACCCAGTGTTTAACACACTTTCAGGGTGATACTGCAATAGGCAAACATTTTACCTTAATCCACTAAAGTACTAATTTAGAAGTAGAAAAACACCAGCTTCTGGAGTTTAGTCACTGCAATTTTGCATCTGTTGTCAATGGCAATTGCAGGGTACACAAAGCTTGGTTGGTAGGGCAAAAAACCTGCTCATTCCATTTCTTATTTATCAGAAATTAAAAGCCAGCCTTTGTGCGTGACATTTGTGATGGCACAACTCTGTGGGTTGTACCAAGCCCTGAGTACCCCAGCTGGCACAGAACCCATTCAGGGAGCTCTGGTGATGCAGCTGATGGAAGCCTCACCTTGCAGTAGCTGTGCCCCAAACTAGCTGTACAGCTATTTGCATACTCCTACAGAATGGGTCTTTTTTCTTGTTTTAAAATGCAAATCCCTCTCCATTTAAACAGGACAGAGCTTAAGTGTCCCCTCAGCAACTTCTGGGAAACTGCATTTACTGAGATAGAAACTTTGGGTTTAAGGATGAGATGGCTTGTACCTAACTTAGGTATCTAAAATTGTTAGTTTGCTTAAGGAAGGGAAACAGCTCTTCAAAGAGTGCACTGGGAACTTGCACAACACCCTAGTCCTTCTCCTTTGGAAGTGAGCTGCATTATTCCTGTTTCTTACAGCGTTACATCAAATGTGTTGGGATAAGCCCTGCTGTGTTTGTCTCATGGAAGGTATTCCTGAGGGAGCCAAGGAAAGGGGCATTTCACAGTGTGTGCCCCGGGCTGTGCCTGAGAGGGGCAGCCAAACAGGCTGCTGTGTCAAGTCTGGCATTGTGAGGGGAATAAACAGGCCTTGGGGGGAATGACTGGTGGAATGTTTTCTACCCTCTTCCTTCACAGCTTAGCATATCTGAGAGATTGGTTATCCACCAAAGTATATGGCTGTCCTGACAGACTTTCCCATAACTTCGTCCTTTAGGTTTCTACCAATTGTGCTGGCACTGCTTGCTCTATTTGCAGCTGATCTAAAAAATACCCAAAAAACCCAAACCAGAATGACACAAAAAAACCAACCAAACAACCAAACAAAAAAACCCCAACCAACAAAACAAAACAAAACAAAACAAAACAAAACAAACAAACAAACAAAAAAACCCCAAAAACCCCAAACAAACAAACAAAAAACCAACAAAAAACAAACAAAAAACCCCCACCAAAACAAACAAACAAACAAACAAAACCCAAAAACAAACAAACAAACAAAAAAAACCCCAAAAACCAAAAAAAACCAACAAAAAAACCCAAAATAAAATAAAAAAAAAAATGGAAAGGAAAGCCCAAAACCAACCAATCAATCAAACAAACAAAAACTTCCTTCAAAACCTAGTTATGAATTATTTTCCCATCATAATGTCTTGAACTCTTCCATACCAGCACAGTGATAAAATCAGCTGCATTAATTGTGTTAAATCCTGTGTTGAAATCAATACTGAGACTTCAGTGAATGGGCATATTGAGGAGATTTGCACACCTGAATGATTCTGACATCCTGTGACATACTTTGTCTTCCAGAATACACTGAAAAAGGAAATTAAGCCTGGCTTTTGTGTTACATGGAGGAGTAAATCGTTCATTTAAACACAGAACAGGAGTTACATCCATCTTTCAGGTCATCTATCATCTGAAAAAACTACTTCAATAATCATGCTCAAAGAAATATGGTTCAGAGCTGGTTGTCTGCCTGGAGGCTGATAAAAAATGGAGCATCACAGATATCTGCTCTGCTCAAAATCTTTATCAGAATCCTGGAGGAAGATATGAAGAAAAACCTCATCATGTTTGCAAACAGCATTGAACTGAGGGCAGGGCTGCTATGGGAGCCAGCTACATGGCCTAAAGGGTGAGGTGAGGTGAAGCTTAGGAAAGTGAGCTCAGGACAAAGCCCTGCCCCTGGGAAAGCCTGCCTGAGACCCAGCCTGAGCCTGCCTGGGGACAGCTCCAGCAAAGGGCCAGGCTGGGGCACCAAGGAGGGAGCCCACAGTGCCCTGGCAGCATCCTGGGCAGCACCAGCAGGGCCGGGGGTTCCCACTCTGCTCAGCACCCAGGAGATCACATCCCAAATCTGTGCCAGGCTTGGGGCTCCTGGTATAGAAGTCTAAACTGAAGGGAGTTCAGTGGAGAACATCAAAGCGCTCAGGGCTGCGGCACTTGCTCTGTCAGAAGCTGAGGAGGGGGAGGTTGCTCAGTCTGGAGACGAGTCTGATTTGGGGAAGGTCACAGCAGCCTCCAGCACCTATGAGGGGGTTACTGAGCAGTTCGAGTTCCTCACTGCAGTGCAGAGTGGGAGGAGCAGCACTTAGACCTGAGGCGGTCAGACTGGATACAAGAAGTGACCTTTCCTGCATGAGGAAAATCAAAACTTGGAGGTTTGTGCAATCTCTCCCCTTTGACATTTCCAGGACCTGCCTGGTTTGACCTCAGAGCTGACCCTGACTGGAGCTTGGACCAGAGACATCCTCAGGTCCCTTCCAACCTGAATGATCCCATGAAAATTACAAATTGGAAGGATCTCTGGAGGTCATCAGGAGATAATTAGCTATATATATATATATATATATATATATATATATACACACACACCCTTGTTTTATCTTCCTTTCCCATTATCCCATGATCCCATGGTTATACACATTTATTGGGGATGGAGGAGGGTAGATTGCCTCAGACAATGCTACACCACTCCAGGACATTGGCTTTGAGTGCCAGCAGTGTTTGGCTGTGCTTCAAGAGTATTTTTACCTTGGAAGTGGTGTGTACATGTCAAATATTTCACTTCCCACTCTGTATTGCACTTAACATTTCTCTCATATGGCTGACACATAGCTTAACAAATCATGACATGGTATCTGGGGAAAAGCAGGTCAGTGGAATTGCAGAGGCTGAGGATCATTTCCATAATCTTCATTAATCCTTTCCTTTGAAGTAAAAATATTCCAAATGGCAGTAAATGTCCTTACAGCATTTTGGCACCAGCAGCCAGCCTGGGGTGTCTTCACATTCGTTGCTGCATAGGAACACATAGGGGTGAATAATCTGGAGCAGTGGGTTACAGTTCCACAGGGACAACAAATAAGAAAGAAAAACAATGGCTTTTCATGAGAGTCTGTTAGGACCCTGTTGGGAATTTTTCTATAAATAGTGCCTTATTTCTCTCAATTGTCTCTACAAAAATATAAAATCCAGCAGGGCTGTCATATGAAATCCTGACTGGTGAGAACTATAAATGATGATAAATATAGATGGTCTGAAGACTGGAGCCCCTCTGCTCCGAAGTCAGCCTGGGAGAGCTGGAGAGGGACTTGGGACAAGGGATGGAGGGACAGGACACAGGTAAAGGCTTCCCATTGCCAGAGGACAGGGTCAGATGGGATCTTGGGAAGGAATCCCTGTGAGGGAGGTGAGGCCCTGGCCCTAGAGAAGCTGTGGCTGCCCCTGAATCCCCTTGGAAATATCCAAGGCCAGGTTGGACAGAGCTTGGAGCAACCTGGGACAGTGGGAGGTGTCCCTACCCATGGCAGGGGTGGAACAAGATGGGATTTCAGGTCTCTTCCAACCTAAGCCAGTCTGGGATTCTATGATAAATGCTGTTTCTTTCTAGGAATGGGCATAATTAGTAATTAGGGTTATTTAGTGTGGTCACTGCCCTGTAGGATGTAAGAGGTGCTGTGTTGTGCATGTTTTTGAGTAACTGTGAGAACCCCAGCAGGAGGAAAGGGAGCAGCAGCCCTTTGGCAATTGCTGTCTGTGTTCGCAGTTCAGCAGTGATGCCTGCCAGGAAAAGCAAGCAAGGTATGAAAGGAGAGTCAATATCCCCAAGGAGACCAATTACTGTAACTGGCAAATAGTAGCCAAAGGTTTGGTCAGCCAGGCCCTTCTGGAGGTGTGATGAGGCAACTCTGCTCACGGCTTTTAGCTCCTTAAAGGCATTCACTGGCAAGAGGTGCTCAAGACTGAGCAATTATGATTCAGGTTGGACAGTTTACACCTGTAAACAATGCCTGGGAGGTGCAAAAGGCCTGCAAAAGGCCAGGGAATAAGGGGGAATGAGTTGATGTGTTGCTATGCCTGTGGGTGGTGGTGCATCAGGGTTAGGAGTGCTGCTGGGAAGCTGGAAGGGAAAAGCAGCTTCCCAAACAATGTGTGAATCCCTTGCTAAGAGAGTCAGCCTGAGGGAGACTGGAGTTTGTGTCTGTCTAGACTTCTGCCCACTAAATATAGTACCCAAGTCTATGGAAATTGGCTGTTGAAATTCAGTGGAAATTCAGGTGTTTTTTTCTTCTCTTTAAGAAGCTGGAGACAGTGAATTTTCCTTCACAGTTATTGCAAATCATAACTAATAATTAATTGAGATTGGAGCTAGATTATGCCCAAGGTCTCCTTTTCACCCAGGTCATCCTAAGATTCTATTAATTAGTCCATTTGTGTGTAACCCCAACTGAATTCTCAGGCTGCCTGCAAAAATCCTTGAGCCAAGTGTGTTTACCAACCAGCTCTGAAAATGCCTGTCCTTTTTATTCTCTTGAGTAATTTAACCAAACTAACAGGTTTTTGCCCATTGCAGCCCAACAGGTTTTTTAATGCACTATGCCGAGCAGATTTCACAATTAAGGTGTTATGAAACAAATAGAGAAAGACCAACTAAATGAAAGGCCTCCTTTCTTTTAGCTGATTAATGTTGAGATTTAGGACTCACCTTTGCAGGAACACTCAAGCAATAATTTACCTAAAAATGTGATTTTAACATGTATTAGTCAAACTGTATTAAGCCTGTGGCTGGTTAATTGTAATCAGAATTAATCTGGCCTTAATTTGATATAGCTGACTTAATTTCCAAGGTCAAATTAAAGTTACTTGACTCCTGAATTTCTATGAGGAGGTGCTCAAAATATTTTCTCTCTTGTCTTGAAGATCCTCCAATGTGAATAATTACCACTATTCTTACTCTGAAAATATTTAGTCTCTTACGCTGGTTTTGGCCAGGGCAGAGTTAATTTTCTTTGCAGTGGCTGGTATGGGGCTGTGTTCTGGACAGTTCTGATTTATTTCTTCTGAGCCACTTGGCAATGTCTCCAGAATCCCTTGGTTCACAGCTTCCTACCAACGTGATCTAATTAACGCTGCTGCAGTTGGCTTCCGACAAACAGCCTTATCAGGGCTGTCCTCAAGGTGCAGGATGCGCTCAAGGTACTGCTGACGGGTGAACCTCACAACTTCCACATTCCCAAAGAGTTTGGATAATCATCACAAAGTCTGGATGTTTATCTGAACCTTATTCAAGCCATTCCAGCCCCCTTGGGTCTGCAGATTTAGGTTAGAAATCTTTGACGTAAGACTCCTGGTATTTCCTGCTCCTGACAGGGTCAGATATGCTCAAGTGTCCCTTTGAGGTGACATTTGTCTCCTGTTTTCACTGCTGCTGTGGGGTTATCAGGTCAGCCATTCTTGGATATGGGTGCAGGAAGAGACTTAAACATGTTCTTGGTCTCAAGTATAAAGCAAAACAACAAAGCCTAGAAAATGGGCTTTAAAGGGAGTAGAGGGACAATGGGAAAATTTGTAAAAGACAGAAAAGGATTGTGACAGCAGGGGTGCAGTGGCTGTTGTGGGAGGACAGACATCTGCAGATCATGGATCTTTGCTTTGTGGGACATAAAGAAAGTTGTTTATGAAAGATAAGATAAATGAAAAGATGAATTTAGAACATAAATGAGCAGGAGAAAGTTCCTTCATGTTCAATGTAGAGTTCCATTAAGCTTTGGCAAGACAGAAAGAATACAAATAATGTAAACAAAGGAATGGAAATGATAAAAAAATCGGTCCAGCTATGTTGAAGATCAGGAGGAAAGAAATCCCAAATTACAGCACAAAACACAGGAGCTCTAAGGCAACTTATTACCCTCTTTTTCCTCTCAAAGAGCTTGTCACTTAATCAGGCCTCAGTATTCAGGCTTGGGGGCACTGGGAATATGTTTTCTTCAATTTCTGAAATCACAGACCTACAGCTTAGGGCAGGATTTATGCAGGAATCACCCTAGGATCAAACTGCTAGGAGCCACAAGGTCAGGCATATCTAATCATCCCCCAAGGATTTAGGAAGTGCCTTGAGCAAGGACACTGGCAGGAATCCTAGTGTAACCATCCTGCCCCAGGGCTGGGGAAAGTGATGTAGAGATATTGCAAAGATGTAGAAATAATAATCTCATCCCAACTGACAACAACAAGGAAAGAAGTTTCCTTTGTAAATCTAATAAAAAAGGTTAAAAACCAAGCTAACTATTGAGGAAGGAGCTAAAATTTGCCTTTGAACTAGAACAGCTTTCATGTAAAGGCAACTTAAGTCTTCTGTGTGATAAACTAAATAACTTTTAACCAAATAGATATTATTCTAATCTAGTCCTTGAAGTTAAAAAGTTTACTTTCTCTGTGATTTCCCCATTTGTGACAGCCCCTGGCTATGTTTTTACTGTCATAGCAGCTTCTGGCAGACTGCATGTCTCTCACATTCACTACAAAGTAGACAAGAATTTTTTCCAATGGTAGCTGGCTGGGCTCCAGTGGAAGAATGCAAGTTATTCATAAGTTCTGGTAGGGTCATTTCTGCTTAACATGGTCTGTTTTTATTGTAGATTTTATGAAGAAAGAAAAAANGGATTGTTTTCTTTCAAACGTGTGGGAAATGGCCTCCACCCTAAGCCCCAGCACAGATTTATGTTGCTGTTTGTCCCGATAATGTTCACCTTTTCCCACCTGGAGGCCCAAAAGGCTGCCAGAAGGTTCCCAAGATGCACACAGCACATGCTGTGCTATTCTGAGCACAGAATTGCTGCTGCAGACAGAGACCCATCGGTGTTCTGGTGAAGGCTGCAGCAGCCTGAACAGAATGGGCCCCCTGCACACCCCCCTTCCCAGGCACAGGCTGCAGCACAAGAAGGGGCTTCCTTCTGCCTGGATAACCCTGGCAGGAAAGGGAGAAAAGGCCTTGAGGGGTTCAGGCAGATTCAGTGCTGAGGAGACACAGCAGAGCCAGGTGAATTTTTCTCGGTGCCATGGCACTGGCAGGTACCAGGTGCCCATCCAGCAGAACAGGGCTTTCCCTGCTCTTGCCTTGCTTGGTCTCTGGGTTTGCTTTGGGGTTCTTTCAGCTGGAGCTGGGACCTGTGCGAGTACATGGGATCACTCCTGTCTAAGGAGAGAGCTGGGGGCCTTTGCCAGCAGGGGGAAAGCTGGGAAGCTGGAGGTGATGCTGTGAAATGGATGGGTTGTTAAGCCAAGTGAAAATAGTACCATGGCCCTAACCTCCATCCTGGATAAATCAGCTGTTGTAATTGGAAACAGCACCACAATCAATGTGGTTTGCATGTTAATGGGTGAAAATGGGTGAAATTAAACCAAATATTAAATTGAGTATTTCACTTAATAATTGATAATGTTTCTGTAATACCTTTTAATTCAACATTTCAGGCTGCTGTACCATCCAAACTGTCTGAAATATTGCAAAGTTCAGAATGTAAATTGTATTTTATCTGGCTGTGTGTATGGGGAGTGCAGAAAAGTGGGTGATTTCTCCCAGGTCACTCCAGGACAGCTGTATAAGGGTGATCCACAGAACCTTGTAACGCTGCATTTTTAGGTGGGAGACAGCCTATGGAAGTTGCATGCAGGGAATGAAGGACATTGCATGAGGCATGTGCTTGGTGAGGACCTGCTGGGAAGCCTCTTGGGATATTTGTGGCTCGTGTGACAGCAGCTGGGCAGAAAATGGTTTTCTTTATCTGCCCTGTGGTTAGAGTAAAGCAGACAGGTTAACTCAGCCCAATTTGTTCCAATCCCTCTCTCTCCAGTCTCTGTTTTTCCTTTGACTGTTCCGTGCCCGTCTTTTGTTTCCACTCTGCTCAGAGAGGACGCTTTAATTTCACATGAAAGAGCAGATTGATGTGTGATGCCAGGGATTTACCCAGCATTGCTGGCATACTCAGCTCTGCATTTTGGCTGCCTGTATGTATTTGGAAATTAGAGCATTAAAAAAAAGGGGGGGACTATTCCTCATAAAGCTGAGCTTTGTGTGGCTTTTCTGCATGCACAGAGCACTGTCCAGACATCATCTAAATAATCTGGCAATCTTTCCAGGGAATGGAAATGTAAACAGAGTTATCTCCTTCTCTGAAACTGAAGTAAACTGCTCAAGGCCAGCAGTAGGAGAGGCTCCCCTTCCCTTCCCACTGCCTTCCTTCTGAAATCCTGGGTACAAATCCTTCTCTCCAGGTTTGGGATGGATGAGAAAGGAAGCAAAGGCAGGAGGCAATAGCAAGCTTTGAGAAGGCTATACTTACTGACTTTTCCTGTTTGCCCCTCAGTTTAATATCTGTGTGTGGAAATGGGGAAATAGCGTACCTGGAGTGCAGAATTTGTCCATGAGGAGGGTCCTGAGCCTGCCTTGGAAGTCACATTGCATCATTTCTGCTCCAAGGGCACTGACCAATTAGCTCCTGTGCCAGGGAACAGTGGAAATACTGCCTTTGGCACCACGATTTTTGTGCCAGAAAGCTTTATCCAAAGGTAGTCACAGGTCAGGTAATTTTTTATTCCTGTCCTTCAGGTGGGCAGAACTACTCCTCCATGATGATGTTCCCTTTATAATACTCTTGAAAACAAAATTATTTTTGAGACGGGATATACCAAAGTTGTTTTAATTATGAATGGAGTAGATTTCTTTTGTTCTTGTTAAAATGGAGATTTCTGATACTTTATCTTGGTAAAACCCATTTCTAATAAATTCATGAATGGGACACAATGTGGGAAGTGTGTGCCACCTGCTGAGAGCACAACTCAAGTAGCTTGGCTACTAGAAATGCATTTTTTTCAACCTATGCATTTGATGTAGAATCAACCTGTTGAGTTCACCTAGGCATGAATTTTCAGGTGAATTTGAACTGGAGGTCCTGAAGCAGTTGGCTGGGAAGCTCACCAAGCATTCCAGACAGCCCCACAGTCATGGGCTGCTTTTTGCCTTTTCCTTTTTGTGTGCCCCAGCCAAGACTCCTCTGATCCTGGCTTGTCTATGAGCCTTGGAAGGTGTTGGTGTTGGTTCAGTGCTATGGTTTCTCTGTGATGTTCTCTGAAAGGTTTGTACAGGTTTCTTTCATTTTCTCTTGGTTTATTTGCCTTTTTCAGAGATGTTCACACTTTTAACCTCCTACTAAAGCTGAACTAGTAGTCCAGTTCAGGATGTATTTAAGCCTTCCTGCTGCTTGGATAGAGCCCATCTCATTTTTCTTTGAGAAAGAGTAAAAATTAATTTTAATAATTCAAAAAGTCACCAGACTGCCTCTCTTTAAAGCCACACCAATCTCCCTTTCTCTCAGCTTCTCTTCCTCCCACCATGACCTTCTTTTCAAAGCACAATAGATTCTTTTCCTTGTTCTGGGTATTTTCATCCTCCTGTAAAATTCACTAATGAATCCTTTGTGTAAGTATTAGCCTGATCTTCCAAGCAATAAATGGGAACAGAAAAAACTGACAAAGCCCCAGTTCAGGGTTCTGTATTTCATATGAAATATGAAATAACATCCTCTTTAAAGCAAGGCTTTTCTCCAGCTGCTTTGTCATTCATTTAGGTGTTGCCTGCAAGCTCTTCAAAGCCCCAGCCTTGCATTATGCTGTTGGCAGAGGTGGGTCTCTCCAGAGGGAGGTGTAATGTCATAAAAAAATGAGGTAATGGCTCATTTTTAACCATTTTAACCAACCTTACTGGATGCTGATGGTCTGGTCATTTGAGCAGGGAAATTTCCAGCTTTTCTGCTGCCTTGTGTCCCTCCCTTCACAGCACCCAGGGTAAATACATTGCCCACTGATGAGGAATTTAAACTGTAAGATTTGATGAAGTAATCCTTTCCTTACCAGATGGATACTCTAACAGGATCCTGTTATACAGATGGCACACTGCTGTCATAGCTACAGAATTTCTAATCACAGCAAGAATTAAAGTAAGATTTTTAAAAGGTGGCTTGCTCCTTCCAGAAACCTCCAAAAGGGCCTCACACTCAGCACATTGGCCATTCTCTCAAGAGCAGTGCCTGGCACTTGATCAGTTTTACAATAAAACAATAACCATGGAACCCCCTTTCCCTTTAGGAAGATTACTTATTTTCATACCTAGAAAGCACATTTTCCTGTCTAAGATAGGAGAAATGGAGTTTCTCCTAAATGAAAACATCTTCTGTGTGTTTGATGTTCTGGTGTAAATGTTTGAGAAGGGAGGCCTTCCAGTGCCTGAGGACAACCTAGAGAAACGATGGAAAGGGACTTTGGACAAGGGCCTGGAGGGACAGGACAAGGGGGAATGGCTATAGGCTGCCAGAGGCAGGCTTAGATGGGATATTGGAAAGAAATTCTTCCCTGTGAGGCCTGGCACAGGTTGCCCAGAGAAGCTGTGGCTGCCCACAGTGTGTAGAATCATTTTGGACCTCCAATTATCCAAAGCAAATTACAAAACATTTCATGTGGCCTTCAATTGCGTTAGAGTTTGCAACAACACAAAATAACACTGCTTGAAACGCCACTTGAGAGTAGCATAAACACACTGGTGGAGTTTCTCAGAGTGATTTTTTCCCAAAAGATAGACACAGTAGAAGACAGTGGTGTTTGTTTTCCAGCAGTTTTTGCACAGTTGCTGAACGTTTCATTCCCTTCTTCCTTGGGTATGCCATGGAGGAGCAGTTCCCAGAGAGAGTTCAGTTCCTGTTTGGCCTCTGTTTCATTAATATTTGTGTACACAAACACACTGACACGCCAGACAATGCTCTCCCTGCAGAGCACTCACACACATCCCTGCTGCCAGAGTATTGTTTTCTACATGGCAGGAAACTATTCCAGAAGTTACTTTGCAGTTATCTGGCAAGAAGTGAAGCATTATAGATTCCTCTGCTTCCAGCCTCATCCCTAGGTGGAGTCAGGGAGATATTTCTGCCTGCTTCATTTGAGAAATTCATCACTGGGCATGGGGATGAGGGTGACTGGACTCTGGAGCAAATATTTTGTTAGGACTGAAGGCTGACCTGTTCCCATGTTTTGACAGCCTGCATTCCCTCCCCTTACCATCTCCTCAGCTGGGGAAGGGCTGGGGGTACAGCAGCCAGGTTTCCCTCTGCCTTCCTCCCATTGGTGGAAGTACAGTTTTCCATGAGCCAGTAAAGAGAAAGGTCCTACCTTTTAGCAGGAGCTCTGGAGTCATTAAAGCTGGGGAAAGAAATGTCACTAAATTTTGAGCCCATCTCCCTACAAGACTAAGCTGAATAATTCAAATATCATCAAACCTCAGGCAAAATAACTCCAACAGCAGAAGGAATCTGAAAGGAAGGAGAGGCACAAACAGAAACTGGAGAGAGGAAATGTCTCTGTTAATCCCCCAACCATTTTATGCTCAGTATTTCTTGTCTCGCATTTTAATGATTTGGCATGAGTGGGGAGAAAAAATATGTGAGGTATGTTGATGCTCATGGAAAGCAGAGCTGTGTCCTCTCTGTATACAGAGCTCATGATGGAGATATGAATGAGAAATTTATCTCTTTCTGGAATGCAAAGGATTTAGTGAACTTTGGGAACCTTCCCAGTTCTTTCTCTTCCTTAATACTCGTAATGCAGCATTGAATATAGAAGTGCAGATAATCTATATTTGCTGCAGGCAATGGGTTCTTTGTTTTCAAAATAATTTGAATTTCCCTGACCTCTTTGTTCTATCAAGAACTATTTTCTTCTTCACAACATTTCCCCATCTGCAGTGTTTTTCAGTGGACAGAAAATGCTTTAATGCTGGAAAGAGATACCAGTGAAATTCTAACCTTAGCAGCTTGAGTGATGTAGGCAGGCTGGGAAGGGAACATCCCCAGCAATGGTTTGGGGAAACATTCTGCCTGCAGATGAGCAGAGATGACAGGAACAGTTTTAATGAAGCAAAGCAGGAGCAAAGCTGCTCCAGTAATGGAGTAGCATTAACATTTTCTGGAGAGCTGGAGGGAGGCTTTGCTCCTATCCCCCTTCTTGCCCTCCACATCTGCAGCCATCCCAAGGTTTTCCTGACTCTTGAGGCAGGTGCCTGTAAAAAGAGGAGTGAACTGAGAGCAGGGAATCGAATGTGCAGGTTCTGTTTTAACAATGAACTGCAAATTGTGACTCTTGCAAGCCCTTTGGCTGCATATTTTGCTCAGTGTCTTCATGGAAAAAATTAGATCCCTAAATGAAAAACATTCCATCATAGATGAAAGTTCTGAAAAGAGAGAGACAATGAAGACTGTTTTAATGTAAAAGTATCATATGAAAACAGTGAAACAATAAATTAATGACCAGTGCACTGTAATCTGAGCCAATAAACAGGCCTATTTTTATTTGAGTACCTATTGTACATTTTTATTTTAGTTACTATTTTCCATGTTTGAAAGGTAATTGAAGCACCTCTGCTGGTAAATAACACCTGAACCCATACACTAAGAATGGGTGAGTTGGGACTTCTTGGCAGAAAGCAGCCTAATTCCAATGTAAGAGCCCAAAAACGCAGCTCACAGAGCTTAGTCTGTGTCTGGGGACCAGCAGAGTATGAACATCCTTGGGCCTGGACTTATGGGCTGTTCACAAAAAAAAAATCTGGATTTCCACAACGTAATATCCACCTGGCAATATGAAGTGGGAAAACAAACTATGCTATCCAACAGGGAATGAATTAATCACAGCTAAGGTAGAAAAGTTGAAGGTGTTTCCAGAGAAAGCTGAGCTTGGCATTGGGCTAAAATATAGGAAAATGGCCTGGGAAGAGGAAAGAGATGGGATTTTGGAAAAATGAAATTTTTCTGTTCTGAGTACTGGAATAAACTAAGAATAAAGGAAAAATTGTCATTGAATCCCAGAATAATTTAGACTGGAAAGTACCTCTGGAGACCATTGAGGTCCAACCTCTTGTTCAAGGAAGATTTAGTTAGATCTGGTTCTTACAGGCCTTGTCCAGTCTAAGTCTGATTATCTAAATGTCCACACACTGGACATTTTTAACAATCTTCATGCTGAAATAACAGTACAGAACTGGTACATAACTGGAATTTTCCACATCCCACTTGTGTCTGTGCCTCTTGCCTCTGGCTGTGCACTTCCAAGAAAGTCTGGCTTGATCCTCCCTACACCCCTGAGGTGGTCGTAGATCTCCCCTTTGTCCTCTCCAAACCAATCCAATAGTTTCCACCTCTCCCCAGTGTCCTGGGTTCTGGGCAGGGGAGTGTGCTGCCTGGAGACACAGTGCTGAGTCACTTCAATGGCCTTTGCTCAGAGATATAGGACTGTAGACTTTGGTTTTGAGGTACCTTGAAAATGCTAATTATATTTGAAGTGGTTTTGGCCACCTCCAGCAAAGCAACCTGGGTCACAAAGGAGTTAAACATCTTGCCCAGGGGCCAGGGCTGAGGCTAGGATGCAGAAATCCTGAATTTCAGCTTGTGCCTTGTAGTCCGTCCTAGGAAAATCAAAGTGGTTTTTACAGTGTGGACCAGTGTTTAGGTCTGTCATTAGCAAAAAGATAACTCAGTAAATTGATAAAGTGAGCAGTAAATCACATGCTAATGCTTTGCAAAGAAAATAATCTTCCTTAAGCAAAGTTGCAAAAGTACCATTGTAATTCCAGCGTGTTCTCTGGCTGGAGCAGCTGGATGCTCCCACCTTGGCACAGAAGTGATGTGTCTGTCCTTGGCCAGGGGGAAGATCTGCCAGGGTGTGTGATGAGCTTTTGCCACAAGGTGACAGACACAAAAATCAGAAGCTTTATAAGTTTAACGGCCTCTTTAGGTATTGGAATGGGAGGAGGGATACAGTAGAGGAGCAAAAGTCAGTCTGATGGAATCATTAAGATTGGATCTGTGGAGTTACTCAGCACTGGGGTTAGAGCACAGCACATGGGTAGCAGCAGCTGCTTCCAGATTTGTGAGATTTGGGTTGCATTGGGCAGATACCTGGTTCTAAAGGGGTAAGTCCTGTGGTTGTCTTTATCCACAGTGAATAGCTGGGTTTTTATGTGTTTCCCAGTGGCATTTGTGGCAGGCCTCTCGCCAGGTTAACTCCTGCAGTGGGAATCTTTAAGGTAGTTCCTGAAAAAAATGTTTTCTATTGAAATGGAGAATAAAAGCATTTATTTGGCAAAGGGAAAGCTGTTTTACTGTGTGCCCCTTGTATTTAACCTGAGAAATTCATAATGAGAGATCCAAGTGTTCCTACTTGCATGAAGCTGAAAATGCCGGAAATGTTCTAACTGGCAGAACCTAGAAAAGGAGAACAGAGAAGAAAAATTCAGTTCTTTTCTGCTGGGCTTTTTTGTGATTTAGTGTCTGTGCCAGGAAAACTCCCACCTGGATGTGGTCTCCTGTCCTTGGTTCTGAGGGGGTGGGGGATATCTCTTCCTGGCCTCTCATGTGCACTGGGTAAAACCTCATCTGTAGGAATTCTTCTCTAGCTGGAATGCCTGAAGTTCATAGGCTTCAGTTGTGTGTTTGTGCCTAGCCTTCCAGTCCAGCTGCCCAGGGTATGGGACACTTATCTTAGCAGGTTATGTGGATTTGTTTTGAAAGGCATTTCACAAGGGACGAAACAAATCTGTAGCTTGGGTACTGTGCTAATATTCATAATACATGAGTCAGAAAGGATTCAAATATCCCCTTCTGTTTTAGGCATAAACATATCCACATTTACATCTACATTCACACCTACATCCATCTCCATGCCAAGGCTCACTTTTAAGTGGATCCTTTTTTGACTCCATTGCCTGTCACTATTCCTAATTTACCTCCTTCAGTCCAGTACTTCTGCACCTGGCAATATGTGAGAGCAAACAGTAGATTTTCTGCTGTCCAGACTCATCTGTTTCTTACAAGTTAGGGCATAAACTTCCCAAAATTATTCCAGAAATTACCTGCAGAGCTAAAAAGTCCATCTGCCCACTAAGTGGCCAGCCCAGAGTCAAGTTCAGTACCTGCTTGTACTTAACTGGGACCAGCTGGTTGGCTTCCTGCATATTTAGCTTGGATTGTTCAGGTTTTTTAGTAATTTTTGAGGCCTTTCTTGAGGCTTTTTCTGGTCTTCTTTCATTTGGAAAATTTTAGAAGTTTATATGATCAAAATTATGTACAAATAAAATCTCACATTGTTAGTTATTAGTATTAATCTTCCATAGTCTTAATAAAAAGCTGTTACCAACATGCCAATGTTTGCATTTGCGTGTGTATTTTTTTTCAGAACACCCATGTTAGCAACTTTCAGACATATTTTATTTTTCCAAATTAATAGAAATACTTTTTTTTTGTTTTATTTTTAAATTGATTTCTTGTTTCCAGATGGAAATTCTGTAACTGCACTCCAAGAGCATATTCATGACTTTGTATTGTGAAATATAATTTAATTTCTACTATAATATCCTGAACAATCTTTTTTTTTTTTCTGGAGATACGGTGATCCTCTCCAATCCTAGAAATTTACTGCACCTTTCCTCTGCTTTTGTCATCACTCTATTGCTGACTGAGGCAAAATCTGCATTTCTTTTTGGGGGCTATATCTATATATCTGTATATCTATTTATCTATGTGTCTATCACATTTCATCTCAGTTCTGTCACTGTTGCACAATAGAGATTTTCAATCCTTTAGAAGGAACTACATCATCTGTTTGGGGAAATTCCAAACATATGAATGCACTTTATGCTGCATAAACCCTGAGCCTTGTACATACCAAATCTCCTCACCTTATCAGTTCCTGATGATATGAACAAGATATTGAGCAAAATCCCTGTGTGCTTAGAATACCAAAGTGTCTTGTAAACAAAGCTGATGGTAAAAGGAGAGGAACTGGTTGTGTGCAAACCTCTGCCTTGCTGCAGGTGCAAGACAGGCTTTTGTGGGGCAAGGTTGGTCTTTGGTCCATTAAATAGCACTCAGGAAAAAAACACCTTGCTTTAGCACAGACACCCAGCTGCCTGCTGGCACAAGCAGCTTGTGGCCCCTTGTTATTCCCCTATGAACACTGCTCATTTCTGTTCATAAATGGACTTTCATGGATTCCATTTCTGCCTACTAGTGAAGGAGTCATGGAATAGTCCTTGCTCTCCATAGCACATAGGTGAGAATTTGTGTATTTAGGAATATGGGTCTAATGAAACTTCTGGAAAGAGCCTGATTCTTTGCAATGGTTATACTCGTCACACAGCAATGTAGAACAGTTAATTGGAAAAGTTCATGTAACAAATCTGGCTGTTACTTGATTTTCCTACGTCATGTTTTTGCATTGAATTTAAAGTGAAAATACTATTTTCATATTCTTGTCTAGGCCTGCATTTCATTGAAGGTCAGTGAATACAAAGCTGACTTATAAGGATGAATATTTTGTATTGGAAAACATTTAAACTAGATAGGAGCTGAAAAACCGTTTCATGCATATCTTCTTATCAGCATATTCAGCATTATGGAAAGGTTTGTGCCTCTAAACAACACAAGAGATTTTCTCTCAATTATATGTGTACTACTATAATAGTAGAGCAAGACTTTAAATATTAAACTGTCATCTCAAAACTGCTCTTCATCAGCATATTTGTATTGATTAAACAATGGACATTCCAGCCTTTGACTCACCTGCTCAAAATCAAAGGCAATGAGAGGAAATGAATATTCTGTATTGCCCTCTGCTGCAGGTGCCTTCAGGAGGAGATGGAAGGACTGTCTCAAGAGATGTGGCTGCATTTGGATCCCATGATTTATCAGTTGGATGTACACAGGAAACAAGTAAGTGATGAGTATGTTACAACTATTTTAAATTTGCTTTTTTTGCATTTTTTTCTTTTCTGTTGGCCTGGCTTTTTTTGGAAGCATATGAATGCTCTCAAGGTGGGAGGTCTTCGCAGTCTGGACTCTTTTTTATTTATCGAAGTTTTTATTGTTACGTGATCAACTAAATCCGAGATGTGGAACCACTTATAAAACATAAAGTGATTTGGGTAATCTGTAAGTGTTGGCTCAGCCATTGCCACAGGGGTTAAATAGGAGCAGATGGTGGTGGGGGTTAGTCAGGAGGAACAGTAGGTTGTTCCCAAAAGAATGGGGCATGGAGATTGACTTTATGGATGTAATGGCTCCGAAGAAGTCACAGCAGGATTTCTGAGGGTTGTAGCAAAAAAAAAAAAAATAATCCCTTGTGCATTACGCATACTATATATTTAACAGCCTTTGGAGGAGTTGCCTATTTTGTTTGCCAATTCATCAACCACTTATATTGAAAGAGATTATTCCTCCTAAAGCTTTCTGTGTTTAATCAGATCATGGCACTAAGATCTTTAGTCCTTTCCAGCATTTGGGAAAAAGTAGTATTTCCCACTACATTTATATGCTTAATTCTTGAGTCTGCATTAGATCCATGGCCTGTTATTTCCTATATAAAGCCTATTTATAATCCCAGTTAGAGATAGTACAGCTGCTTCAATGCCAAAGCAAAAAAAAAAAAATCAAATACAAGAGTATTAAATCTAATTTTCTGTCCTCCATGTAAGACAGAAATACAATGTTATTCAAACTAAGGCAAAAATGTGGGGGAAGTTGAAACAATTCAGGCTGGCTCAACTGTTTCTAATTTAACCAATAACCTTCTGAAATTCCTCAGAACTGTAGGTTTTGCCTTGTAAAATGGGGAAAATACCGATGGTTTGGAGGTTTGCCATATACTTGAAATGTTTTAATGGATACAAAGGTGACCCAGAATGTTTGTGGACTCTCTGCTTGGTGTCAGTTCTGGTAAGAGTCCCATGGCAGGCAGCTCCAGACCAAGGGAGTGCAAGAGCATCAGCAAAGCGTTACAGGCTAAAGATGGAGCTGATGCAGCCAGGGTGTTTTGTGGAACGTAGGCTTTGTTAATGGCCTGAAGCTGAAGCAGGGCAGGTTTAAGGTAGTTATTAGGAAACCATTCTTGGCTGGTGATGACAATGGGACGCTGTCACAGGGTGTCCAGAGAAGCTGTGGCTGCCCCTGAATCCCTGGAAATGTCCAAAGCCAGGTTGGACGGGGCTTGGAGCAAGCTGGGTTAGTGGAAGGTGTCCCTCTCCATGGCAGGGGATGGCACTGGATGGGCTTTAAGATCCCTTCCAACCCAAACTATTTTATCATTCTACACTTTCAAAAGCAAAGCTTTCAGCCCCAAGACATCAATCCCTGACTAAGAATCTGTCAGGAAAGCGTAAATATGTCCAGCCACAGAGCTGTGTTTGTGAGCACAATGCACTCTTCTGCCCTGCAGTGCGATGGCCTTGACCCTGACCGGGGGCACTGCCCTGAACCAGACCCTGACCGGGGGCATTGTCCGGCCCAGGCTCTTCGAGAAGATAAAATGGGCTTTTGGGGCCAATGGCTGCAATTGGATTAAGCGTTGTAAAGGCTTCCACCTCGTGGTTGTTCTGTGCAATGAGCCGGCAGCACCAGGCATGGCTGGAATTTAACTTAGCAGTCATGTCAGGCGCTTTGCACGTTTTGCTTACTTCCCTAATGAGCCTTCTGGGAATCTTAAAACCGTGTGAGAGGAATGGGATGGTGTTAAAGCAGCAGCGTCCTGGGCTGTCCTTTGACCCGGTCACAGAATCACAGGATATCCCGAGTTGGAAGGACCCACAGGGATCATGGACTCCAGCCCCTGCCCTGCACTGACACCCCAACAATCCCACCCTGTGCATCCCTGGGAGCTTTGTCAAACACTTCTGGAGCTCTGGCAGCCTTGGGGCTGTGCCCATTCCCTGGGGAGCCTGTTCAGCTCCAAACACCCTCTGGGGAAGAGCCTTTCCCCGATCTCCAGCCTGACCCTGCCCTGGCCCAGCTCCAGCCATTCCCTGGGTCCTGTCCCTGGGCACAGAAAACAGATGGGAGCTGTCCTTGTGCTGTCCCTTGGGAAGAGCTGCAGCCAGCCCCTGGGGAGCTCTGCCCTCAGTGTCCTCTAGCTGAGCAAGCTAAGTGMCCTCAATCGCCCTGTGACCCTCCTCTGGATGCATCTTCACATCCTTCCCCAGTGTTGGGGCCAGCCCTGCACATGGGGCTCCAGGTGAGCCCACACCGAGCCCAGCAGGACCATCCCCTTTCTGAATCAGGGTACCATGCTGTGTGCAATGCCCTCAGGATGGGATTTGCCCTCTGCTCTCTTCTCTCCAGGACTTCAGTGAGATTCTGGCCACCTCGTGTGACACAGAGAGCAGCCTGAGGCAGAGGATGATTAAATTCCCACTTCCTTTCCCAACCCTGCTCAGCCTGACCTTCTGAGGCAGTGATGGTGGGTCCCAAACGTGCTGTTCCCAAGAGGGACAAACACAGTGCTACTGCACTAGGCTACTCTTTGTAAGCAGAACTTGTTCTTTCTTTCTTTCTCACATCCTCCATCTTTGGCCCCTGCCCCCAAGGAAATATGAGCTGCTTCTCCAGGACTGTACACAGCTGCGGTTTAAACAGTGTTGTTTGATCCTGAAGGTTGGTATGCCACAGAGATTAGAGATCTCTATTTGATCATGCGAGCTGGGGTTCTGCTGAGGTTTGTACTAATCCTCATTTCCCACTTAATAAGGTCTTTCAATATGTTCTGAAAAGAGAGTCTTGTTAAAAAAGTAAAATAAAATTGATCTTTGGAAGTCCTGAGCTGCCCATGTCACATGAATATTCTCCATTTGTATGCTTCTTTCTGCTCTCTGAAAAAAACCCACGAGCTTCATCAATACTCTTAATGGCTTTAACTAGATCAAACCCAAACAGATCCTCTTTCTTTGCCAGGTCAATTTTAAAACAATGTGACCAACCTAAATACTATATATGCTAATATTAATTGAAAATAAACTGTGGACCCCTTCTTGATTTTTATCCATCCTTCAGTAGATCAAAATATTTGTTGCAAAATTACCTTTCTGCCAAATCCAATGAGAATGTAAACAAGTTAGATATTGAACTAATTTTCATTTCTTCTACAGATAACTCATTTTTCTTCCCAATTTCTTTCTCAATTCTTTGGCAAAATTGCCCTGGTCTGAAGACAGTCAAATCTCATTCTTAACCCACTATTCCCATTTTAAAGCTTGGGAGAGGAATTCCCAGCAGTTTAATAACTGAGCTGTGCCTTTGGGTTTATGCACACGCTACTTTGTTCCACGAGCTCCAGGAAATGTCTCTACCCAAGATAGCAGATCTAATCTCTGCCTTTGTTACCATGGCCTGGCACTGGGAGATAAGCTTTCATTGAAAGCAGAGCTGTGACTATCGTGTGGGAGCCAATATTAGGTGCAGCAACTTCTGCTTGATTAATAAAAATGAGTAATTTAGAGAGCCAGTAATCATTACAGCTGGGTCACTTTGAAATCAGAATAGTGGGTAACAGGCGATTCTGAGCCCAGAAAGTTAACCAAGGGAGGTAGGATGGGGCCCTGAGCAAACTGATCCACTAAGTGGCATCCTTGCCCATGGCAGGGATTGGAAACAGATGATCTTTAAGGTCTCTTCCAATCCAAATCATTCTGGGCTACTGTGAAATAACACAGATGCTTCTGAGGAGGGCAATTGTTTTACCTGAGTGCTCTGTACATCCAAACTCCATTCCATGTACAGAGATACCAGCTCTAAGCACTAACCCAAAAGTTTTAGTGGTACCACTGCAGTTTCTGTCTGATGTCTTACCCTGAAAGCAAAATCTTACTGCCTGCCTTTTTCTGAAGGCTGTTTTGTTAGTTATATAGTTAAAAACCATACAGTTGAAGAATGGTTTGGATTGGAAAGGACCTTAAAGCCCATCCAATTCCATCCCCCTGCCACGGGCAGGGACACCTTCCACTAGCCCAGGTTGCTCCAAGCCTCATCCAGCCTGGCCTTGGACACTTCCAGGGATCCAGAGGCAGCCACAGCTTCTCTGAGCACCCTCTTCCAGGCCTCCCCACAATCACAGGGAAGAGTTTCTTCTAATTGTCCCCTCTAAACCTACTCTATTTCAGCTTAAAGCCATTTCCCCTTGTCCTGTCACTCCACGCCCTTGTACAAAGTCTTTCCCTGGCTTTCTTGTAGGTCCCTTCTGCAGAACAACTGTGGCATCAGTGAAATAAAACTCCTATGTTTAAAAGCAATTACTGAAACCTTAGAATATTTTATTTTGCAAGAGATTGTAAACCTTCTGCTTCCAGATTTATTTTTTTTTAATTGAAGACCATCAAGAACAGTCCCTTGCCATCTACAGCAGAGCTTCTAAAATACATTTTGGACATTGCCTACTAGTACTTATTGATCTGCAAGGAAGGTTCATCTTCTGCTTCTTGGGTTACTGAGCCTGTGCTGGGAAAGTCACAGTGAGCATCGTAGGGTGGCACTACCAGAAGAGGTTAGTTGGATGCTAAATATTGCAGTTCAGCTGTGTTTTCTCTCTGCTTATTCTGGTTTTGAGGAGAGGATTTAGGAGTACTTAAACCAGAACAAAATAGACAACAATAAAAACTCTGTAACTGTAAGCAACAGGAACTAGATGACTTTAACAAGCCTTCCAAGAAGTCTGCAGAAATGCTTTGATCACAAGAACATTCCCAAACCCTGCAATACTGCTGCTGCTGTTACTAAGCAAGAATAAATTTTATTTTGGCACTCAAGAAGCGTAACAGAAAAAAATATGATGCATTACCTTCCTATAAATAATTGTACACACAGAAGTTTGTATTTTAAGTTATTAAAGTGTGAGTATCTTAAAAATCTTCATAGCAGCTCAGGGCAAAGACAATATGTGTTTTTGCAGACACTTGAGATGTTCTGTGGCTGACAGACACGGAAAGGGCACTTCCCCTCACCTTCTGCTCATCTACAAGTCATGGAAAGAAAAGGTCTATATTTTACTGATTCTAAAACACATGAAAATTGGTTTATTACTGTTGTTACATGTTAATTACTGGGCACAGACAGGTCTAGAAAGGAGTAATGCAGAGCTTTGCCAGCAGACCCATGGGCTTCAGCACCAGTCCTACTAATCTAGGCCCTGCATTTTTGACATGATTATACATACCAGTATACATGGCAGCTGAATCAGTGGATTCAGAAAATCTCCCAATGGAAATGAAGAACACAGATAGGAAAAATGGGAGGTAAATCTACCCAAGACTGGAGTACTGAAGTAGGAATTTGTCTTTTTAAGCATAGCTGTGATCATTCCTTACAGGAGCTGTCCCTGTGCATAGGCCAGTTGCTGCAGTTGCAGGAACAATTTGTTTTTCCAGCTCAGCTTCTGTCAGTTATGCATGATATGAATGGACCAAGATTCACTGTGGCTCTTCAGAAAGGGCTTGGCATTGAGTTACATTAAGTGAATCTGCTGCTCACTCTTTTGGAGCGAGACAAACCACAGGCAGTGACCAGAGTGCCACTTGATGCTCCACTGCGCTGGAGCAGAATGGGCTTGCTTGTCTCACATATCACTGTGGCTTGGCTCCAAACCAAATTTCTCTCTTGCAAGTCAAGCTTTATAAAAGAAGTTCAGCCTGTCACAGGGAACTGGCAAAGCTCACTTTAGACTGAGGTCTTAGAGTAGTGGCAGAACCACCACTGTGCTCAGACTGTGACCAAGGGATTTGATGACCACAGGGGAATGACCTCTGCTGTTTACAGCTGGCTTTAGCCCCATACTGCTGCTGCATCAAGCTCCTGAGGTCCATTCAGGACCTCATTTGACACCCACTAGAGCTGCAGACCAGTGGGATGGCTTTGGTGTGTGTTATAAGTTAAAGCTGAACAGCCTGCCGGGGCTGTGCAGACCAGCTGCAGCCGTAGCTGTGGGTATTTGTGCAAACAATCAGATGTTCTCAAGTCTCAGAAAATGAGCCTGAAATTCTGGCAGCATAGATATGTGGTTCCTGGTCTCCAGTTTGCATAGCTGCAAGCCTGGGTGTTGCCACCAGCACCAGGCTCAGAGCATCAGCACCTCAGCCAGCCCCATCTCAGAGCCCTGCTTTGTGCTGGGTTCACTATCTGTGACCAGAACAGCCACAATTTGAATGGTGTTGGCTCACCCTTGTTGACTCAGGAGCCTGGTCCCAAGTATTGCCAGGGGACATTCTGATTGGATATTAGGAAAAATTCCTTCATATAAAGAGTGGTGAAGCCCTGTTACAGGCTGCCCAGGGCAGTGCTGGAGACACCATTCCTGCAGGTGTTCAAAAACTGAGCAGACATAGCACTTCATGATATGCTTTATTGGGCATGGTGGGATGTGGTCAGAAGCTGGACTCAATGATCTTGGAGGTCTTTTCCAATCTTCATGATTCAGTGATTCCTTCCATGTTTGATGCAGAGCTCCTGGTACTGCTGGTTCCTACCATTTGGCTCCTTGCACTGTGCTTTACAAAACCAGTGCAGAGAAGGGAACAAATGGTCTTGTCTGGGCCAGTGAGTGCTCTTGGAAACACCTGAGTTCTTTCGGTGGGAAGCCAAAACAATCACCCCAGAGCAGACTTTTTACCTGGAAAATTTCAAACCAGACCATGAATCTAACAAATCAATAAGGCCCTGAAAGCAGGTTTGGAATGGAAACTGCCAGGTTACCTGATGCCAAATGACAAATTAGCCATTTCTGTCTGTCATGTGTGTGTGCATTAACAACTATGTTTTGTAAGGGGAACCTTTATCACCCTTTCTTATGAAAGGCTTTTTATTCTTCTTATGAATAAAGGCTCAAGTCCACTCTTATTTAACTCATCCCTTTAATCCTAGAAAATGCTATGCCTGACAGAAGGCTCACATTTCACACCAGAAGGAGAAACAGACAATAATGAAAAAATTTATATGCAAAACATTCCAAGTTTTAAGAACACCTCTGTTATGCCAAGAAGAGTGTGACTGTGGAGAATACAGTTCATGCTGGTAGTAAAACTAGCTCTCCACTACCTAGAGGTCTTGGAAAGTTATCCTTGTTAACTACTGGGGAGGTGCTGACTTACAGTCTGGCAGGATTTCAAAGGGTGCTTTGGTCTTTTATGGGCTTAAATGTAAAAACTGAAACTGCAGACTAAAAATAATAACTCAAAAATTATGAACTCATAAATTGGGTGAACTTGGTTTCTTCAAATGCTGGAAAAACACATCTCACATGCCTGAAGATATTTAGTGCTCTGTGGCTGAAGAAATCTAAAGCAGGATTTTTAATAATGTGAGAAATATTTAAATTAGCCAAGTTGACACACACACAAAAATATAATATTGAGATTGGAACTGTGAACTAATATATTCATGCAGATAAGGATATGGGGGGAGAGAAATGCCAAGCAATTTTCATCAGAGTCTCAGCCTGTACAGACAGGTGCCTGGAATCAGGACTTACGTTTGGTTTAAAACCAAATACTTTTCTGACAGGCTTAAAAGGAGCAAATCTACAGTTCTGGAGAACTAAACATTTTTTTCTTCTTTGCTATGCAAATGGCACAAACACCAAATTCATTCCCATTCCTGGAAGGGTTCAAGACCAGATTGGACAGGGCTTGGAGCAACTTGGGCTAGTGGAAGGTGTCCCTGCCTGTGGCAGGGGGTGGAATGGAATGGGCTTTAAGATTTCTTCCAATCCAGACTTTTCTAGGATTCTATGGTTTGTTGTTCCATTAAGTAGTTTTATTTCATGATTTATGATCAAGGATGCCTAGATCTCTTTCACTTCAGCTTTATCAGAACACACCCACAGGACAGCTCTATCTAATTTCTGTCATGGGGTGTTGATTTGATGCTGAGCCCTAACTCGCTCCTCCTGAGAAATTAAAACTAGAAGAGTTCATTCCAAGGCATGAGGTGCAGTAATTAAGCTCATCTGTCAACTGCATTCCAGAGGACAGCTCCCAGTATGAGAGGAATGGGATGCTTTGTGATTTTATCTATGGTTTGAGTGTCTGTCATTGACTCTAAAACAAGTTTTTGTCTGTAGAGCCAAGTGGCAAAGCAGCTGCCCTTTGTAACAGGATTATGATACTTGAAGTAATTTCCTCTTCTTTCAGAACCTATTCTGGGTGTCAGCCAGGAAATATTGCTGCTTGCCTGACAGATAAGGGATTGCAGAGCTATGTTCTGAACTAATTCTGTTAGCACTGCATCAAACATCTAACCTCAAGTCCTTCTGCAGTGTATAGGACTTGTTGTAGTAATAAAATAATTGAGAATAGTTCTGCATATCCAAAGTTGCTGTTACATGTTATAGACTGTCATGTGACGGAACTTTTGTAGATTTTTCTGAATATCAAAGTTCATTTTAAGTAATTGGGAACTGTTAAGGAGATAACAGAAAAGTATTAAATACTAGATTTTCTCTGGTCAAATTATTAAACAAATCTATCATTGGACCAGTTTTGAAAAAAATGTACTCTAATTAAATACATTATAATAAATATAAAAAATACTCTTGCTTTTTGAATTCTCCCATCACTAGAATCTCTCAGTGCTACTTAATTTACTCTCCAGAAAACCTTCCTGTAGAAAAGACTTGTGTAAATATTATGTACAAAACATTTGGACATAGGGATGGGTCTATGTATCTGTGGTGTTTGCTGCTATTTTAAGGTTGTTTTCAATCTCGTGTGAAAAGTAATTTCATTTTATATTCTCTAACTTTATTAAAAATAAGGCTAAAAATCCATCCTTTCTGTAATCCTTTCTCACAACACCTCGTTGTGATGTACCAGCAGAGGGAGATAATGCTCTTGTTCTTCCTCTTGGTTTCCTAACAAAGCCTGGTTGCCTAATTGTAAATGTATTGATAACCCTGATGTGGCCAATAGAATATATTGAAATTCTCCTTGTCAAAATTTTAATATACCTTTAAAAATATTTTTCAAAAAATTACTATATGCAACAGCAATTATTCCAATGATGAAAGCAGTAACTGTGTAGTAATTTTATCTGTTTACATAGAATTATGGAATTGTTTAGGTTGGAAAAGCCATCCAAGACCATTGAGTCCAGCCATTCCCCACCACTGACCCAAGTGCCACATCCTCACATTATTTGAACACCTCCAGGGATGGGGACTCCACCACTGCACTGGGCAATCTGTTCCAATGCCTGAACACTCTTTCCATGAAGAAATTTTCCCAGAAATCTCCCTTCTAAATCTTCACTGGCACATCTTGAGGCCATTTCCTCTCATCCTTGTTTTGTCACATCTATATATCTAGTTCTCTATAAATCTAATTTGATGTAAAGGTCATGCATGCAATTTAAAGCATATACATGGGGATTTCATGAAGAAATCAAATGGGAGATCTCCATGGACTGGAAAAGGAGCTCCAGGTGTTTAGGGTGGATGTGGACACCCATGGTCAGTGGAGATACTGATATTTTAGGGGCAATGAACCCCACACTGCCTCATGCACTGTATTTAATACACCACAATTAAGGTTTGCATGTGGGTAAAAATAGCTTGGAATAATGGATAATTGGCACGAATTCCCCATGCACAAAATTAAAAAAAATAAGTACGGGATTTATTGATCTTCATGGAACTGATCTTGAAAAATGACCTTTGTGGGGTGGTTCTTCTTTTGCTTTCAGTGTGTGATAAAGTTCCCAGTGTTTTCATAAAGAAACACATTACTTCTTCCATTAGATATTTAATATCTTGAAATCTCCATCCATCAGTTTATCTTCTCTTTTGTTTTTCCAAGTAAGCAGCAGAGCAGGTCCTAACTTGGTCCTGGTCTTGCTCCATAATTGCATTAATGAAGACAGCAAGTCTTCTTCTGAGCCAGAAACAAAACTTTTGACCCCTGACTTCTATGTCATGATCACAGGATGGCCTGTTTTATAAAACAAATGTTTTATAACCAAAAGCAAAGTGATTTCATCTTGCAGATGAGAGATGATTCAGTGCTAAAGCGGGGTGAAATGGTCTCTTGGCTCAGGCACAGGGTTTGTTAAACAAACTACTCCAGTTGCTACAGCTACTTAATGCTTGTGTCTCACTCTTTCACTGGGATGTGAGAGTTTGAAATGTTTTGAACTGTGAATCAAAGTGACATTTATATTTAAGCAAACCTCTGTGGAGCATAAAAAAGATTCAAAATGGCAGAAATGTCTGCAAGACTTCTAGATCCCTCAGATGCAGGGACACACAGCATGTTAAAATATCTAAAATATCTAAAATATCTGATTTTTACAACTTTTACATGAAAATCTTCATGTCATTAGAAATGTTTATAGAACACAGGGAATTGCTACCATACACCTGTCTGCTCTGCTTCTGTTTTAAAGCATTAATTGGCAAAGCCATGAAATATTAGAGCAGACTGAGTTTAAAAAGGAGGCAGGACCATAAAACACAGGATGGGCAGAATTCAGCCAGATACTATAGATGTGAACATTTCAAAGCAGATTTTAGTTCTCAGCTTGTCTTTTTATAGCTGTAGGGTAGGAGCAGGGAACATAGCCTGTAGCTTAGTTTCAGATTCAAACCTTTTGGGAAAGTGAAGATCAGAAACTTGCAGTTCTTCAGCATCTGGATTATGTAATAAAAACCTTCATTCCTACACAGATGCTAGAATCCAAGGGTTTGTTTCCTTAACTAGAGCAGGTTGTTTCTAGTCATGTGGTTTCTGGAGGAAACTCACAATGTGTTACCCTTCTGAAGAGTCAGAAGGAGTCAGAAGGCAGAAGTAGAACAAAAGTTACATACATTTTTATCTTAAATCACAGTTTTTATAGTGTTGGCAAAGGTGAGGTACCTCACAGGAAACTGTGAATCCTCTGTGACTGAAAGGCCTTGAGATTGTTTGGTGTAAAGGCTCTCTGGTTCTGTCTGCAGGACACCTTTTAACCGTCTCCAGTGAAATGCCTTGGTCACAGAGCGGAGAGATGAGTTCTAAAAACACACTGTCCATGTGTGAGAGCAGCTGCACAGCCAAAAACCAGAGGGCACAGGCTGGAAAAGGGTCAGGGGTTATTTGATCCCTTCAGAGTCTGAACCCTCATCATATTATGGCATTCACATTACAAAATCTCCTCCAGAAATTGTGCAGGTGTTTTCATGGTCTCTGTAGATGAATATGAAGATTGTAACAATATAACCACAGTTTAATCTATCAGCCCTTTCTCTTTTCTGCACCTTGCTTATCTTTCCTTGCAGATCTATAAGCAGCAGCTCCAGTGAGCTGTATCACCTGCTTCCAGGCTCCTGACATACCTGCTAATTCCTGTTGTAGCATTCTTGTCCTGGGATGGCACTTTAACCCTATCCTTGCCAAAACCAGCATAGGTTCTGTCTGCATGCAAGAATTTGAGACAACAAAGGTTATTTGTAATTTTAGAGCAGTGAATTTGCCACTCTCATGTGCAGGACCAGAGTGTCTGCATACATAAAATACAAAGACAAGACTAAAAGCTGGCTAAGAAAATATGGTCTGGAGAGATCTCACTCTGCAATACACACACTTCTCACAGGGAGAGCCAAAGCCACCTATCCAAAACAAACAGCAACTGTTCCCTCCTTTTGCCCAATTAATTAAGTTTGGGGAAAAAAAAAAAGAAAAGAAGAAAAGGAGGGATGGGACTTTTAGGAGGAGTTGGAATAAAAGCTTTAAATGCATAAAGGCATTAAAAGCTTTCTGGAGTTCCAGAGGAAACAAAATATTGTCAAATGTCTGTGACAAGGTGGCCCAGATTATCTGGGATACGTGCAGAACTTGCAGGCCAGGAGAGAGGTGTCGTGAGAAAGAGCTCTGGTGGACGCAGCCTGCTGTGAGTGGTCCATGGGATCCCAGGAGGAGCATCTGTTTTGGGACCAGCAGTTGTTCTGTAATTAGAGAGCAGCATCAGCTTTAAAAACAATCATTTTCATGTTCTCCTTCAGATGGAAACTTGAGTTTTGAAGTGGAGTCTTGTTTATTATAAACGAGGATCAAACAGGCAGCTCTTTCCTCATTAGCAGCCACTGGACAGTAACTATTTTTAGCCGCAAATTACCAAATGGGGCAGATTCAGACAGAAGCATAGAGGGTGAAAAGTATTTCCTTCCCAATCTTCTAAGCTAGTATATGAACTGTATTTGCTTTAACTGAGATGAGCTTGACAAAGGAATTAAACAACTTAATTCTTTATTCCACCTCAGATAATACTTTACAACTGTCCAGGATAAATACATAAAGACTCAGGGACTGTTTGGGTGTGACAGTGCAGGAGTGAGGTGGCAAGGATTTACACTATTAAAATCACATCTTTTGGATTCTTCCATGCTACCAAATTGCATAAAGAAAATGTTAAATTCCAGCCCCAAAACATTCACAAAAAGATGATGAAGGTGAAGTTAGAAACGCTCAGAATTAGGAAGTGAGAATACAACTGAAATATTTGTGCATATGAAGGAGACTCCAGTGGACCTCGTGAGGGTACCACCCGCTGTGCCAGAGCCAGGGCTGCTCCCTCTGGGGTACCTACTTCTGTGTGTCAAAAAACACATCTCTGAACATGGCTTTTAAGGTACAACATAAAGCAAAATCTTTAATTTGTAACAGTGGAAACTGATATTTATTTTGGTTGCCTCACACTTTCCACTATAAAATAGCCTTGCAGCTTGGAAGCTATGACACTATTATTCACAGCAGGCCTTTGAAATTCGCAGGAAGAAAGTCCTGTAGCAAGAGGAATGATTTTTTTTCTTCTTTTCCAATGAAATGGTTTTCATAGTTTGCCAAAGATTTGTCTATTGGGAAAAAAAAAAAAAAAAGAAATCCCTGTGTTCCTTCTGACATGCTGTACAGTGAGGTTTTGACATGATGCCAGAATTCTCATTCTGTGAAGCACAGGCACTCCGAGGTCAGGCCATGGCACTGTGGGAGTGCTCTGTGACAGGAGCACCTGGGGATTACCAGGGTGGGGGGCTGTGGGCAGGGCATGGAGGGGAGCAGCGTCGGGGTACCCCAAAGGGTTATTTTTTTCATATAGGCATTGGGTTTGTTCTTTCCTGTTCACAGCAAATTGGGAAGTAATTCGAGACAGAAAGAACTCTATGGCTTTCTTTATGATGTAAAATGTAACAGGAATTTGTCTTCCTAAAGGACTAAAGGCAATCCTTAAATCCAAATGCTGCCAGTCCTTAGGATGGTTGAAAGACATATTCCTATTTAATGGCGTGAGTGCATCTCTCTTTACACAATTTGTGAGTATTTTTGACAAACCTGGTCCTAGTTTTCTGCAAGCAGAGCTACAGATGAGACAAGTTTTCCATGGTTTGGGGTTTTATTGCGAATGCTCCGCACAGCTCTGGTTATGTGTTTCTTTTTCATGACATCAGTGCTGAAGGGGAGAAAGAATGTAAACATCTGCTTTTTATAATTCAATTCCAGGCTTATAACTTGATTAGGATAAGCAATGTTTCTACATGATTTATTTTCCAGTCACAACAATGCGCAGTTTTAGCAGCATTTTGAAGATTAGTAAAATAAGGATGGAAACTAATGAGGTAAATCCTGCTTCACGGTCTACCTTTTTGAACTGCACCAAACATTGTGCAAAGGCTGGGGATTTCCCTCCCTCTTGGTGTTTAAAATGATGTCCCATTATTCCCACAGAGCAGGATGCAGCCCATGGAAAGGAGGCTTACACAGCAGCACTGAGGTGAGCTGGAGCAAAAGGGAATTTGGCTCCTGACTCTCTACGCAGTCCTTCTGTGTGGCATTGGGTCAGGACTGAATTTCCTGGAGATGCCTGCTGGGACATTGCTGCATCCTTAAACAACTAAGAAAGCCTGAAATATAAAACCTTTAATCTCTTCCATTGCTGGAGCAGGGTTAAAACTCCACTCTGGTCGCTTCCCTTCCTTTGTTTTCCAGGGTTTTCTTGCACCAGGAACTGACAGTGCCTGGAGCCATGGTCCTGGTCACAGTCTGGAGTCTTTCCTATTCCCTTTAAACTATTTCATGTAAAGATATGCTCATGGGCACTAAGAGGGCTTCATTAGTAGTTGTGGACATGTAACTGAAGCCAAGGGACAGCCAGGGCAGTGGTGTATTTCAGATTTATTTCAGTCTCACGTTTCCAATTATCAACCACTAAAAATCCCAGAATCCCAGAATGGTTTGGGTTGAAAGAGACCATAGAACTCATCCAGTCCCACCCCGTGCCATGGGCAGAGACACCTCCCACTATCCCAGGTTGCTCCAGGCTCTGTCCAACCTGACCTTGGACACTTCCAGGGATTCGGGGCAGACACAGCTTCCCTGGGCATCTGTGCCAAGAGCTCTCCAGCCTCACAGGGAACGATTCCTCCTCGATATCCCATCTAACCCTGCTCTTCTGGGACGAGCCGGCACCAGCACCCTCACCTGCGGCAGGTGCGGCCACAGACCCCGGCCGTGAGGGACAGGCCCAGGTGAGGGCGGACCTCAGGGTGAGGGAGGGACCCGCAGGTGAGGGCAGGATCCCGGCACAAGGACGGCGACCTCGAGGTGAGGGAGTGACCCGCAGGTGAGGGCGGGACCCCGAGGGGTGGCGGGGCCCGGTGTAAGGTCGGCGACCCGAAGTGAGGGGGAGAGCCCAGGTGAGGGAGGGGCCGCAGCGGGCCACGGGAGGCGGGCCGGGGCGGGCGCTGCCTCAATCCGCAGCCGGTGCTCCCGGGGCGGCAGCCGCAGCTCTATCTCCAGCCGCGGCCGGCAGCAGCAGCAGCAGCCCCGCGGCACGGCCGGGGCTCAGCCCTGTCCCTCGGGGCGGCGCTGCCCCAGCCCTGCCCGGTAGGGAAGGCGGAGCGGGGCCGCAGCCGCGCGCAGACAAAAGCGGCGGCGCTTCCTGCGCCGCGACTGAGGGGAGCGGGCGGTGGGCGACGGGCTCCGCTCTCCCGTCTGCCCGCTCGGGCTTTGCTCCCCCCGGTCTGTCCCGGTCTGTCCCCGCGCTCTCCCTGCTCCATCCCGGTCTGTCCCCGCGCTCTTCCCGGTCCGTGCCGGTCTGTCCCCGCACTCTCCCCGCTCCATCCCGGTCTGTCCCCGCACTCTCCCCGCTCCATCCCGGTCTGTCCCCGCACTCTCCCCGCTCCATCCCGGTCTGTCCCCGCACTCTTCCCGGTCTGTCCCCGCTCTCCGCTCTCTGCTTTCCCCCAGTGCCTCTGCCGGCCGCCGCGGGTGCCGCCGCGATGTCTGTCGGTGGAAGCCCCGGGGTGCTGGGCACGCTGCT
>PYHW01009726.1:2109543-2132287 GCA_013186435.1 Turdus rufiventris | reverse complement strand
TGCGCCGCGACTGAGGGGAGCGGGCGGTGGGCGACGGGCTCCGCTCTCCCGTCTGCCCGCTCGGGCTTTGCTCCCCCCGGTCTGTCCCCGCGCTCTTCCCGGTCCGTGCCGGTCTGTCCCCGCGCTCTTCCCGGTCCGTGCCGGTCTGTCCCCGCGCTCTTCCCGGTCCGTGCCGGTCTGTCCCCGCGCTCTCCGCGCTCCATCCCGGTCTGTCCCCGTGCTCTCCGCGCTCCATCCCGGTCTGTCCCCGCGCCCTCCGCGCTCCATCCCGGTCTGTCCCCGCTCCATCCCGGTCTGTCCCCGCACTCTCCCCGCTCCATCCTGGTCTGTCCCCGCGCTCTCCGCGCTCCATCCCGGTCTGTCCCCGCACTCTTCCCGGTCTGTCCCTGCTCTCCGCTGTCTGCTTTCCCCCAGTGCCTCTGCCGGCCGCCGCGGGTGCCGCCGCGATGTCTGTCGGTGGAAGCCCCGGGGTGCTGGGCACGCTGCTGCTGCTGCTGCTCGCCCTAAGCGCCCGCGCCGTGCCCGAGCCCGAGGCGGTGCCCGAGGGAGCCTCCACCCTGGCCTTCGTCTTCGATGTGACCGGTTCCATGTACGACGACTTGGTGCAAGTTATCGAGGGCGCATCCAAGATCCTGGAGACATCGCTGAAGAGACCCAAGCGGCCGCTGTACAACTTCGCGCTGGTGCCGTTCCACGATCCCGGTAGGACATTGCCCCCGGTGGGACGAGCGGGACCCGGGCCGGCGCGGGCAGCAGCTGGGGAGGGCAGCAGGGAGCTCCCGAGGGCTGGCAAAAGGTTGGGTTTCCTGCTCTTGCAGAGACTAGAGCCTAAGTGTTCCTGTCCCATCGTAGTCCTTCTTGCCGCACGCGTTTCTCTGCCGAGGGCTGCTAACATTACATGACCACCACTTCCCTATCTCTTTACACAGCTTCCCAAAGCCTTCAGGATAGACTGGAGCGGGCTCTAAGTGCGCTTTGTGCACCCGGGTATCTTAAGGGATCAAATACTCCCCTTAATTGTTCTGATAGGAGCAGGAGTAGCGTCAGTGAGCTGCACGTGTAGTAGTAATGGTGCTACTGAGTTTTTTTCCAATGTCCTTCTATGGGAGTACACTTAAGAACATGCATAATGCAGATGCACGCTTCCTCCTGTCTTATTATCCCATGTTTACATTCAGAAACTTAGAGTGAAATGATCCAGAAGCTTTACACAGTATGGTTTTTTTGTTTGGGGTCTTATTTCTTTCTCTCACCTTTTTTCCATCTTCTGCTGTACATCGTGCACTCCTCTCTTTCAGCATCTGTGTTTTGTTCCCTTCCTATCCATTTTCTCTGGCTTTCTTCCTCTTTCCTTGTCAAATTATTCTGTTGGCTTGAAGAGGAAATAGGAACAGGATGCCCCAGGCTGGTGATATGTGCTGTACTGTGCAGTAAAAACTCCATTAAAAAAATCAGAAAATGGGAAAAAGCCCTTGAAATTTACCTTTTGGTAAAAAAAAAGACATATTTTCTATTTTCCCCCAGTAACTTCTGCTGAAAATATTTTTCTATTAGTATAAATACGATAAACCAAATGCTTAGAAAATTAGAGGGAATATCTTGAATGGGTTCTGCTTTTTTCTTAGAAAGAGTTCTTCACTGTGGTATCAGAGTGTTCTGTCATAAAAGGGTCCTTACTGTTTCCACATTTGATGTAATTTTCTTTTTGTTTTCCCTCTGGTCATCCTATCTTCCCCTACACCTTGATTTTTTTTTTTGCTGTTGTTGTTGTTCTGTGGAACAAGCTTATATGGGACTTAAACAGCATCATGCCACAGAGATAAATATGAAGGGAACTATTTGGGTCACATGTAGAACCTAGAACTCTTTTATATCCTAAGCTGATAGATCTCTTTGGAGCTCTTTTTCCACGGAATGGCCAGAAGATCAAGAGGATGGACTGAGAGTGTTTTGGTGTGGTTTTCTCTCGATGATAGCACATCCTCACTTCAGTGAGCAGAAGGGGATTCAGTCCAGGAGTTGATAGTTCTTTTTTTCAGTGATTGGGTAACTATTCCATCCACAAGAGCAAGAATTGTGTGGTGCACTTTTAGTTTGCAGGTTTGTGTGGTGGTCCTTTGTTCTTGTGCATCCTCAGTACAAAAAGTCTCAGCTTTCTCTCACAGGTAGTCCTGTGCTTGGTTTTCATCATAGACCACTTTCATGTCCTCTGTTTCAATAGCTCCTTATTTCTTCCTCATTGCATATGTTTTCAGTTTTTCAGTTTTTCTTCTGCACGTTTTCACCTTTCCAGGCCTTTTTTCTGTCTTCCTCACAATCTTGCTCCCACTACCTCTCCAGGTTCTTTGTTTCTGTTCAAGACCGACTCCTGTGACCATGCTTTGCTGTACCACCCCTCCTTGCTCTGTACAAACCTCACCAGTAACAAATCCACTGTCACCTTCCCCTGCTTGAGTCACATTTTCCCACTCACTGAGTCCTTGCTTCCTTGCCTCCTCCCCCATTCCCTCTTTGCACAGGAGATCCCTTTCCTTGGCAAATGTTAGACTTCATTCACTGGAGTGACTGAAACTTAAACCTGCAGAGAACTGACCTGTACAGCACAGAACTGCTGGCAAACGTGCCTCAGAGTATCCTGTTACACCTCCCTGTGTGGAAGTCCAACTTCCCTGAGGGGCCTTACTTCTTAGTGTGATGGATAACTTGTGAGAGCAGGGAGCTCTCTCAAAGTGGAGGATAGACAATTTTCAACCTAATTTAATCCTAGTTTCTGAAAACCATTTATTTGGTCTTTCTCAGAGTTAGAAAGACAGACACGCTACGGGCCACTGTCTTGAATTTTATGGATGTGTAAGGTCCAGATGACTGCTGTCATCATACCGTACATCTGATGATGACTAAGCCAAGGCACTTGAAAAGAAAATGCAAGAAATGCTGTTGTGACCGCTTCAACCTCTTTTTTTTTTTTTCTTTTTTAATCTATAGAGAAGTAACTTGACTCAAGAACCTCATAAAAACATTGCTTGACAAGTGTTTCACAGCATCCAGTTCCTTTACCTAGTATTGGTCTTTCTGAAGGTTGCTCACCTGAATTAATGAGCATGAAGCTATTTTTTTTTTTTTTTACAAGTTGTATTATTCACTCAATCCTTCCAAAAAAAAGAGCTTTATATGTAGCTGCATCACAGGCAAATTTTCTGGGTATATTTGTGTGGTGCTGTGGTCCCTGGGGCGGATGGGACTCTGCAAGGAATACAGATACAGCTGGGGCTCAGGTCCAAAGAGCTTCTCTTTGAATAAAGGGGCCCTGATGCAGATACACTACTGATAGGTAATTGCAGTTTAAATTGGGTGTGGATTTGGTTTCAAACTCTATTGTTTTCCCAATCTGTGTTGCAGAGTGCACTTGACATCCCACAGGGTACAGCTGGATTGTAAATAATTTGGTATAAATGCAGTCTGGCAGAATATGGGAGAATTTTTAAATAACTCAAAGTGCTGCATTATTAGGGCTGCATTAAGGCACTGGAGCTTGTCCAGGGAAGGGAATGGAGCTGGGAAAGGGGCTCAGCCTGGAGAAAAGGAGGCTCAGGGGGGACCTGATGGCTCTGCACGACTCCCTGACAGGAGGGGACAGCCAGGGGAAGTTGGGCTTCCAGGGAACAGGGACAGGATAAGGGAAAACGGCCTCAAGCTGTGCTAGGGCAGGCTCAGGTTGGACATTAGGGAAAAACCTTTTCACAGAAAGGACTGTAAAGCATTTGCCCAGAGTGGTGGTGGAATCCCTGGAGGTGTTCGAAAACCAAATGCATGTGGCACTTGGGGACAAGGTTTAGTGGTGGTGGTGTTGGGTTGTTGATGATCTAAGAGGTCTTTTCCAACCTGAATGATTCTGTGATTCCATGATTGTGCCAGTGTACTGGGGTGTGTGATGGTAGATTTAAATGTAGTGTTTTCCGTACTGCAGTGGCATTTTGGTAAAACAGGAGTACAAGTATATTTTTAGTATCAAACCTGAGGCTTTTGGTACAGAATTGTGGCCTATGGAAAAATTTGTCATGGCTTGCACATTCCTATACCATGTACCATCTGGTGGGATGCAGAGTTCATCTTTGAAAAATCCTTTTGCTTTGGATTTTACTTTGTGAATAAGCATGTGCAATGCTTCAACAGATTACAGGGAATTTTTTTATTGTGGGCTTTCAATGCCTAAACGTGATCACAGAACTTTTGTACATAGTGAAAAGGGCTGTTGACTAAGAAGTCTCTTGCCAGACTCATGTTCAATGGAAAAACTGGCGTGGGGGGTGGGAAAATTGTCCCAAATTTAAGAAGAGTTGGCACAGGAAAATTTTGAACTGGAGCTAAAGCTGAAGATCAGCAAATGCTTTTGTAGTTGCGTGTTGTGGGTCCTGATGTCCTACTAACTCCCATTGTATCCTGTGGAAATGGGATTGAACTTGGAATGTCTTTATTTAACATCTGTGGCCAGCTTTGCTATTTTTTCTTTATGCCATTAAGGAATTTTGGAATGGAAAAGAAGCCTGAGAGGACGAATTCATCCCTAGTATTTTTCTGTAAAGCTAATGGAATTATACCAGTCATAACTTACTCTGTGTGATTTAATCAAGGATTCCTTTAGTGTAAATGACTATTCTATGGACCAAACTCCAGTAGTTAATTAAAACAAAAATGAAGGGAACATATAACCCTGGACTTCCTAGGGTAGAGGATGATGTTTGCCTGTTCATGTTCTGCATATCTACAGAACTCTGAGCATCTGACCCTTTTCTAACAAATCAAAAAGGAAACACTGTGTGAGAAAAGGGGAAACATTAATAATGCTTAGTTTAGATGGGAAAATAGTACTGAAGTTAAGTCACATAGTGAGTGTGTAGAACTAGGAATACATTTTTTCCCTTGATCCCACTCCTCTCTTTTGAGAGAGTAAAGGTCTTTTCTCTCTTGAAGTGTAATTATGCACACAGTTACGTTTAACTGGAGTCTCCTTTCTTTAACAGACTGGCAGGGCTGTGTCCATAACTTGGTTAGGCTGCTAAGCCACATACTAGCTTGGATCAAGTTCAGGAGGTCATATGAAAAGTCTGGGAACTTTGGGTTTTGCAGGTTTGATGGCTTTTTTTAGAAGTTATAATGAAGAAATAATGTTTTTTCCAGAGGAGGAATTCTATGAAATTAAAATTAGGCTATTAATGGAGTTAAAGTTTTTCTTACTTCCTGACAGAAAAAGTACTGTGGCTATGCAGATGGATAATGAAGGGAGAGGGGAAGGCACTCCCATGCTTGCTGTACCCACAGCTGGATGGTATCATGGGTGATGTCACTGCCTCTTCCTCTCACATCCAGCTCTCCTGAAAGCTCTTCTCCCATGTGCTGCCCTGCACTTTTGCATTCTTCTGTCACTTGAGGTCTTTGGCCTTGGGCTTTACTCTCAGATTTATGAGTGTCTAAATTTCTCAGGCAGAGGCTGAATGTGTGTAAATCACTTGGAGGAGATGAAGAATAGCCCTTCTGGTATAGCTTTAGAAGAGGGGCATTGTCTTCAGCATTCCCTTGGCTCCCTTTTTGGGGTGGAAGAAGTGGTTCAAGACTTGTTATTAGCTCTACTAAAGAACAGGAACATGGCTCTAGAGAAACACCACTGCAGTGGTGGTTTTCAAATCAGGGAGAACAAGTTTGAGGGAAATGTGGTATTCTGTACTGATATCTGGGTTTTCCCACACCATGGCAGTGGTGCTTTTACAGGGGATGGGGGCAGCACGAGAAAAGATTGGTGTCACAGAAGCTGTGCCTGCCCCTGGATCCCTGGGAGTGTCCAAGGCCAGGTTTATCAGGGCTTGGAGAAAGCTGGGCTAGTGGAAGGTGTCTCTGCCCATGGCAGGGGTGAGCCCGGATGGGCTTTAAGATTTCTTAAGATTTCATACCAGCCTGTGATTTTATGATTGTAATGAAAAGGGAGACAGCTGAAAGATGGAGAGGAATATGACCCTGTGTTCCTGTCTGGATTCCAGGGCCCTCCTTACCTTCCTTAGTAGGTAAAACTGCTTAAACTGTTTGAAAAGTGTCTGCTGTTTGAACTAGACAAATTATTAGGTGGCCCAGAAGAAATAAACTGCTTACCAGTGAAGTTTCTGTGGACAAATGTTTTGTGAAAACTGGGTACTTATCAAAATCCCATAGTTTTTATAGGATAATGTATTGGTTTTGCCATGACCTGGTTTTGGGTAGCAGCGGGGCCACAAAGATAGCTCCTGTGAAAAGCTCCTGGAAGCTTCCACCATGTCCAGCAGAACCAGTCTCTGATGGCTTTGAAGCTGGACTTGCTGGGCCAATGAGAGAGGCTGGCAATGCTTTGATGAAGAAAATCAAAACATGGGTTTTTCATGTTTGTTTTTTTCATGGTCATGGGTTTTTGCTCTTAGTCAGAGAAGAGGAGGAAGTGAGGACATGTATAAGAAAACAACATGGGGACACTAAGGTTGGTGGAGAAGGAGGGGGAGAAGGTGATCCAGGGGCCAGAGCTGAGATTCCTCTGCAGGCTGTGGTGAGACCCTGCTGGAGCAGCTGTGCCCCTGCAGCCTGGGGGATCCACAGGGATGCTGGGAGGGACTCACACTGTGGCAGGTGTGGTTTGGCTGCTGCTTGTTAGAGTGGAACCGTGCTGGAGAAGTTAATGGAGAACTGTCTCCTGTGGGAGGGAGGGACTAGCAGGGGAAGGACTCCTCTCCCTTGGGTGACAAACTGACACAAGCCCCCACACGCTGTCCCCTGCACTGTCAGTGGGAAGGAGAGAGGGAATGGGGGAAAAAAGGTGTTTAAGGGCTTATTTTACTTCTCATTATCCTCCTCTGATTCTGCTGGTAATAGATTTCACTTTGCAACCTTAAGTTGGGCCTGTTTTGCCCTTCAAGTGTTTTCTCACTGTCCTTATCTCAACTCATGAAGCCTTTGTTAACTTTTTTCCCTCTCCTTTGCCCAGCTGTGGCAGGGGAGGGTGGGTGAGGGACTCTTGTGGGTGCCTGGCATTGGGCCAGTGTCAAACCATGACAGATAGATAGAGAAGAATTGCTTCCATTCTCTTTGGAAAGAGTAAGATCAGAGGCCAAGGAAATTATGCTCTCCACTTAATTCAAGTAGTTGTGTTATTTGAGAGTTGAGTGGCTTTTATATTGCTACCAGAATCAAAAGTGGGAAAAAATGTGCTAATTTAGGAAGTCTCATCTTCCTCTTCTTCTGATGGATCACCAGGTTAAAGCTGATCTGTCAGAGCAGTGCTTTTTGGTGACCTTAAATTTGTGAACATCCCATCTGGCAACTTGGGGATGTATAAGGATTTGGGGTTATTTGGGGGCTGGTTTACTGGTTAATTTTGGACTTAGATACACAGTGACAGCAATAATGAGCACACATCCAAATTCTGAGTATCTTCCTTGTGTTTTAGGATATGCAGTGTACAGGTACAACTGTTCAGTGTTGTCTTGAGAGCAAATGGTAAGCAGACCTAGGCATAATAATTCGGAGTTCTGCTCTTTTGTGCTAAAACTGGTGAAGTATTTCTATTAATATTTCACTGGTGACAATTTCAATGGGACATCTGCTTCCCTAAAGCTCAAAAACTACTCTGTGTTGCTACCACTACTAAGTGTTACTGTTGCTGTCACCAGGTGAGTGACTATCACCAACACCATGTGAGTGAACAGCTCTGGGCTGATAAGGATGAAGTCTAAAGCACCAACAGACATTTTCCATTTCTGAGGCTTCTAGGGTAACTGTACTGACCATGTGAGAAACAAGTGTTTGAAACATTGTCACCTTTAACGGAGACATTGTGATATCTATAAAATTAATTCCCTGTGGTTGCATGGATGTTTTCTTGTTCCTCTAGAGGGATTTATCCAGAGCCCCTGCTATAAAAGTATCTATATACAGAATACAGAAGATAGTAAGTATTGCCAGTGCTAGAAGCTCCAAAATCTGTGAGGCAGCCAAAACATTGTGACATGATCCAAAAGCCTGTTAGAAAATCACTTACAACTCATTCTTTTGCTGTCTTAACTCTGCATGTCTAGCCTAGAAGGTATGCACAAGGGTGAATTTCCCCTCTGATTGCTGAATCCCTCTGGCAAGGGAAGGGATTATTCTCCCTGTTTTTATTTGAAGATACTGTAGAGATTATTTCCTTGGGAAAAAGAAATTATAATGCCTGAAATACATAATTATTTTCTGCTTAGAATTAACAAGTTATTTTTCATGTTACATTTGAAATTGTTGCCTACAGAACTTAGAAGCTACTTGTTCTATTTTACTTTGCTCTCCTCAGCTCCAAGTGGTTATAATTCCAAGGAAAACTTTGCAGCTCATTTTCAATGTATTCCTGTGCTATTCTGTCCCTGTAATTACTACTGATGTCATTTATCAGGTGAGCCATGCTGTTTGTTAGCACTGTGTGCCTTTTCTCTAGAGCTTCTGGAGTTTGCATAGAGGATACTTCACCTGTTGTGTCTCACGTAGGAGTCACAGTACCCTTGCTAACTCAACTTTTAGGTCCGTGACAATTCACAGAGAGATCTTCTCCCAGTTTCGTAACCACTTTTTAAACAAAGAAACTTCCTCATTCACCTTCCTGTCTTCTTTCCCACACTCTGAATTTATCTCCCAGGAGTTACAGCAGCTTATGTTTCACACAATCACATGGAGAAGCCCAGTTAATCCTATTCATGGCAGTAATTGTTTAACACAAGGCCACATTGGCTACAGGTCTTGATGGGAGCTCTGTGGTATGGAAAGAAAAGAGCAATTTCTGCTGCTGCATGCATCTCCTGGATTGATTTAAATGCACACAAATCAAATTCCAACTGCTGTATAAAAAGCAGATGCAGATCCTCAAGTACTTTTAAGCTATAAATGAGCTGTCTCTCTAAGTCTGATACAGTGTCCCATTTTCATCTAGAGAAAACAACTGTTTTCTGAGAATGCATGGTAATGGAGTGAATGAGGAGCCATGAATATTGTGTACATCTTTATCTCACTTTAACTGAGACAATAGTGTTTATTATAAAGAGAATTGTCACAGAAATATGGAGGAAAGTTGACAAGGAGGCAAATCAGAATATTTGCTCTTTTCAAGTATCAATCCTGGAGGAAAACTAGGAAAAAATATGTCTTTGTTGTGGGGAATTGGAATCATAGAATTGTTAAGAGAGGTTAATTGTTAAGAGGTTGGATGAGACCTCTAAGAGCATAGAGTCCAACCACTAATCCAACACTGCCATGTTCACCACTAAAGTGTGTCCCCAAGTGCTGTACTGACGTGTCTTTTGGTCACCTGCTGGGATGGTGACTCCTCCACTGCCCTGGGCTGCCTGTTCCAGTGCCTGACCACCTATTTGGAGAAGCAATTTGTTCCCAATATCCTTAACCTACCCAGGAGCAACTTGAGGCTTTTTCCTCTCATCTTGTCCCTGTTCCCTGGGTAGAGAGTCCAACTCCCCCCAGCTGCTTCCTCCTGTCAGGAAGTTGTGCAGAGCCAGAAGGTCACCCTGAACCTCCTTTTCTCCAGGCTGAGCCCCTTTCCCAGCTCTCTCAGCTGCTCCTGGTGCTCCAGCCCCTTCCCCAGCTCTGTTCACTCCTCTGCACCTGAATTAATAGTGAATGAATGCCTTTACTGAAGAGAATGAAGTTGAGGTCTCAGAGGAAAATGAAGGAAGAGAGCCACCCAACACTTGAAAACTGGTGAAACTGGCACTCTGATCCTTAATCCTTGCTCTGTGTGCTGCACTGCCCTCCAGCTGTACTGACTTGATTAGGACCAGGCACGAGGCCATGCCCAGCTCCTTTTGAAAGCTCACTTTTTTTGTGCTGCAGAGGTGTGCTGTGTGTGACCTCCAGAGGGTGAGCAGTACCTGTCCTGCAGAGGGGGCATGGTGTGATGGGACTCCCTGTGCTGATACAAGATGTGTTTGAACTTTTCTTAACCAGTGGGGAATAAAAGGAGTTTGTATTGGGTTGTGATTTTTTCCAATGCATCATGCAATGCTCATTCTGCATCCTGCTGGACCAACTTGGAAACCTTAGAGCTATTTCTGCTGTACTGTGAAAACAGAGAACAGTCAAGACCCAAAGGCTGCCAGAGCTCCAGGAGCTTTTGGGCAATGATCTCAGGCACAGGATGGGATTGTTGGGGTGTCTTGTATGGGGCTGGGGATTGGACTGGATGATCCTTATGAATCCCTACCACTCAGGATACTTTGTGATTCTATGGCCTGAGGTCTCTGTCATCTTTTTTTCTGACATGTGCTTCATCCTTTGTGTGTGTATCAGTCTGTCTGGAATTCTTACTAGTGTGGATTCACTCACTGGAGGATCTGGATAAACCAAATTGATGACTGTGGAAAAGGAGCAGATAATTAATTTAGTTAATGTACTTTGAATGTGGCCTAAAGCCTGGCAGGAGGAACCCTATAGCCAGAGAGCCCTCAGATGCCAGTTAGTATATATTTTCCAGTCAGTGATTTTGATTGTTGTCATATGCTGTGGCTTTGGTTTTGAAGGAGACACATGCATCAGAGGAAATACTGAGAACATACATTTTTCAGTTTGCAAGTGGTAAAACAGTTTCTGTGTTGAAAGAGAGTGATGGTGTTATTTGATCAGCTCACCATGCCTTGGTAATCAGGAATAAGGAATAGGATGGATTTAATGAAATGTGCTCTGGGCTGGCTGCTTTTTGTGCTTCATTACTCTAGCCAGGGAGAATATTTTACCCTCACTTACATTGTTGAACATAATGTGCCTTTTATAACTGTTGCTGGTGTTTAGGATTTCCTGTTTGAGGTGTGCTGCTCTGAGATCATATTTATGAGATCCTTCAGTGATGCTGTTAGTGAATTCATGCCTGTGCAGTTGTTGGGTGAGCTCTGGGTCCAAGATTTGCATTTTGCAAAGGGGTAGTTTTCAGTGTTGCATTTTTAAGAGGGATCAGAATGGTTTAGATCAGGCGTATCCCCTTGTGGTCTGCGGTTAAGCTCCTTTTGTTGCCTTTTGAGGAATATGTGCAACCTACTCTTTGGTAACTGGTTTTGCCAGAGGAGAAGCACAATGACCTCATGTTCCTGAAGCACTTGGATGGGATCATATTATGTCAAGATACATGAAACCATGGCACTGAGGACAGGATTAATTTCATTTCACTTCAGGCACTTAAATGAAGACTCTCAGATGGGAGGCTGGTGACTCAAGGGCTCTTTCTGTAAATCACAAAATGAAACTGGCACCTTAAGGAGCAATTAATCCCCTATGAATTTTTAAATACTCTGGAGATCTCATTTGCTTTCACTGACTGTAGGGAAAGCAGAGGTTAGTTCAGCCAAAGCCCTGAATTTAGAATGCATGAAGTTAGTTGAGAAACTTTCTGATTTCTAACATTCTGCACTGGGCTGACTGTCCACATAGCAGTCCCTGAGGTTTGTTTCACACCTAGGTTTTCATCCTTCCACATAGATACCAAGGGCTCTCAGGGGGAAATAGGTTATTCCCATGTGGTGATTCCATGGCTCCCATCAGCAGCTGAAGAATGTCCCTGGCTGGGCAGCCCCTGCACACCCTGAGGGCTCCTGCCAGCCTGCTTTGCCGAGGGCCTTGTCTGGTCATGGGGCTACTCAGAAGCTCGTGCACCTCCTTTGCTCTCTCCACAGGGTTTGAGCCTTGAGTGTTCAGAGACCCCTTCTGTGTCAGCTAAAGGAGTGACAGTGGCAGCTCTGAGGCTGAGAGTGCCATAGGGCAATCCCCAAGCAGGAACTGGGGTGTGCCTTGTGCTGTGTACTGCAAACGTAAACAGTACATTTGTTCCTGCAGCAATGTTAACTTAGTGTACTGGATCCCTTTGCTCCTCCATCTTGGTTTGCTTTGGCACCCTTGGTACTCCTCTTCACTCTGTGCCCATTGCCATGTTGCTCTTCTCCTAAAACATTCCTGGCCATGGATTTCAACCTGCAAGGCATTACTGGTAGGATATGTGTGTTTTTGCAAATGACATATTCCCAGACAGTGAGCCAGCGTGCAGCAAACATTGCAAACAGCCAGAGAGAACTGAAAGGGTTGAATTTATTCTCAGTGATGCGTCCTTGTTAGCAGGCTTATCCGTTCCTGCTGGAATAGTGGCTTCCTTACCATTTGCTCTTGGGAATAGGCCAGTAAGTGTGTGATACTGGTACAATGAATGAATATTTACAGCTTTAAAAGCCAATTTCATGTATCCTGATACACAGTGGAGCCAAATATCAACTTTATAGGATTAATTATAACCAGCAGAGCTTGTGTAGCAATGAGAGGTAACCAAAGCAGAACAGGACCCCAGTTCTCAGCCTGGAAAAATGCTGCTGGAGTGAGTGGGGGTGGGTTTGAAGCATGGAATGAAAATGAAGGAATGTCTTGTGTTGCTGTAGTCCCTGCTAAATGTCTGTGCTGTTTGCTCAGGATAACAGCTCTGAGCTGTGACTGTAGGTTACTGCTGGACTCCTGCCAGCTTGTTTAAATTAGATTCCTAGCCCGGGGGCTGGGGTGGTCAGCAGGAAGCCATTGTAATTTTCATGCCTTGGACACCAGTGTATTTTCATGAGCTGAAGTGAAGTGTCTCTGGGGATGCTGAATATCTCTGAAACATTTCCTGAGTTCTCTTAAGCTCTGCAATGGTATGTCCGAGTCTGTTTTCCAAAGGATGGAGCTTTTTGTTTAGTTAGTGAGGTCTTAGTTCACTTGAGTAGTATGCTTTTGCTGTTGGAACTTAGTGAGGAGCAGAAGAAGAGGAGGAAAGCTGTGCAGGAAAAACGATGGGCTATGTCTTTGAACAGTAGGAGTACTGTAATTTCTTTTATGCCCTCATATTAATTTGTATTTCTACTTACTAAAATCTTCATGAGATTGTGACTTCAGGCTGCTGTGTCAGAGCCAGGTTTTTAGGTGAGTAGGGGAAATCTTTGGGTAAGCACACAGTTTTAGGTAAAAGAGCAGTAGCTGGAGTGCCTAGGCAGAGAACCTGTGGTTCTGCCCATCTTTGGGTAGATCCTTTCCTATTTTCTGTTACTTACACAAATACAGTGGTGGTGTGATTTTTAATTAGAGATCTTTAGCATCCTGTGCACACTAATTGCTGTCATGTACCACAGTCAGAGTACCAGAAGCACAGCAAGAACCCAGGGTGTAGCACAGGCCAGGCCAAGTCCCTGGTGATGCCCTGGTACTTTGTTGAAATAAGACATGGTGTGCACTGGCTGGGGTAACATTTTGGCTGCTCTCCAACAGCATTTGGAGAACATAATAAGGTGCTTGGGCAGTGGTGCTTGATTTAACAACATATTACTTAAACTCCTGCACATCAGTGTTTTAGGACATTTTAGGTGTCTGTGTGGTTGGCTTTTTTTTTTGCGTGTCTTGGGTTTTTTGTTTGTTTTGGCCAATTCTTTCCCTTTTAAAATTTCACATAAGCTGAATCAAATCACAGAGAATTCATGTGAGCTACCCCTGAGTCACAGTTTTCTGTGTTAAACACAAACTCACAAACCACTTTTTTCTCTCTGAAATGTTTATTTCTTCTTTTCATTTCTTTCCCAGTCTGTCTGACTCCTCATCTTTTTATCTTCTTTGTCTCTGTATTCAGCCCATCCCTTCCTCAAAACTTCCATTGACCCTTTTCCCTCAGATGTTCAGTGTCCCTTCTCAGTATTCCCCCCATATCTCAAGATTTCTTGGCAGTCTGGAGTATCTTTTGCATGTACATACTGGATCCCTGTGGTGAAATGTGTGGTGCTAAAGACAATATATTCTTGCTCTCAAGGAGGTGCTGTGTTATCCACGAAAAGGTTTGTGCAAGAGAACACAGAATCATGGAATGAATTGGGTTAGAAGGGACTTCAAAGGCATCTAGGGATGCCCTGCACTAGTCCAGATGGTCAAAGCAATCCTTCGATTGTGCTGAATCTGTTGGGTTACTCCTTCCTAAGGTTGTAACTGTAGTGGACAAAATATTTTTCTGCATTGCTCCCTGCTTCCCTCTTCTTTAAGGTCGTGGCTTTTTCTGATCCCCAGCCACGAGTGCTGCTTGGCAATCCCCGATTCATTCTCAAACAGTCCAGGTTAGCAGAGGCAGAAAAAGCTCTTTAGTTTGGGAGGCGTGAGCCACCCTGGGGCTGAGTAGAGGAGAGGTGATGGTTTGTGTTGTGGTGGTTGTGGCCAGCAGGACTGGCAGTGGGCTCAGCTGGCAGAGCTGCAGCAGGCAGTGGGGGAGCATCCCTAGTGCTAGTGAACTGGAAGGATTGGGTTACACAGGATCTGTGTATGAGGGAGAATCTGGACAGTCTCTGTGAATGCTGACAGTGGAGGAAAAATGTGGCTGCTTTGTGTGTCCAGCTTTGTTCTCAATATTCCTGCTGTGGCTTATGCTTAGGGTGTGAAAAGCAGGGATCATGTCATTGCTGTAAAACGTTGGCCCTTTCTCTACCTTCCAAAGTTGATTTGAATGTCATTCTGTTACCCAAGTGAGCCATGGTATAGGGAGATGAAAATAGTGACTGTTGGCTAAGTGGAGTTGTGAAGAATTGGCAATTTTACCACATCAAGCAAATAATTTAATGCTTTGGTGGTTTGGCACAGGCACCAATATGATGTACCCATGGCTGGGACTTGTTTAGAGGGGAGGCAAAGAAATACTCCCCAGTCTAGAGGTGTATGGTACGGTATGGAGCTGGAGCTGCAGCTTAGCAAAAGGTACAAGTCTGTATTCCTTTCTGGAAAGGACACAAGGGAGGCAGCTGAAGAGATGCTGTTGCATTCCTGCTTTGTGGGAATGAGTCTTGATTCATCTCAAACTGTCTTTTTTACAAAACAAGCTAATAAGAAAAGCCCTGAACAAGTGAAGCATATTCTGAAGTAACTCATTAATTTGCATAAATCTTGCTTAGAGGTAAATTTGAAGTACGTGAAACTTTTCACTACTTTTCTCTGTGGAGAATTTTGACTGTGGGACACCTCAAACCCAATCTCACTTTGTTTTGTAGCTATGTAGCATTAAACACTTGCTTAGTTACTTGCAATGAAAGCCTTTTTTCCCAGTTTGATACTCTGTCTCTGATCAGGTTTTAATCTCAGTTAAATGGAGTAAATCCAGAGTAATTCCATTATAGTTAGTGATGCTAGTTTGGATTTACACCAGTACAACTGAGCTCAGAGTCTGGCTTTGGTTGTCTGCCATCTTATTCTGCTAAATATTACATCTTTCCCAAATATCCTTTCTCATCTTGTTTTCAGACCTTGCTGGCTCCTCCTACTTTACCAGATTCCAAGAGTAACAACATAGGTGAAGTTTACGTGATGAAAGATTGTTTAAGCAGGGTCTGGTTTTTATTAGCTCAGCTGGTTTTCATTTTTTCAGCCCTGTTTGAAGTCTGATTGTGCTCAGGCTGGGATCTGGATCCATCCTGCTTTTCCTACTTGACTCAATTTTGTCCATTAGAAGTGCGGTGTTTTAAATTACAGGGTGCTCCCCAGCATTATCATTCAGTAAGAATTATGTGCCTCAGTGATGTTTTAAGGCAATATTTAACTCCAAAGATCAGAAAAAAAGGAAAAAAGAGTACCTTAAGGCATTACTGCTAATCAGCAACATAACATGTTTGGAAGGGCTCAGTAAATGTGAGATGTGATTTCAGAGAATGAAATGAATTAAATTTTTCCTGGTTTTGTTGGTATTTCCTTTGTAGAAGTGTACACTGAACTTTTTTACAGAGTATTTTAATTTATCATGTGTGAGAGACATCTGGAATTTCATCTAGGCTATTCTGTTAGTTAAATGGGGTTTATTGTTCAGGTTTGCAGTTTGAACAGTTTTATCTGTGTTTATGTAGTGTAGCTGGACACTGGGGTCTTGGGCCTTGTAATCATTCCAGAAATGAATCCATAATGTTTGTCGTAATGTTTTTACAGTTGGGCTTATGCTGGTACAGTATTGCTACATTCATGGGATGATAAATAATCCTGCCCAGATATCCAGCCCCAGCTCTAGGGATAGAGAAGGGATAGGAAATGGGAAATGTCACCTCCTTTAGTTTGGAACCTCAGGCACAAACTCTAGTTAAGCAAAACACTTTGGAATGTTTTTATACATATTATGTTGGTATTGATACCCCTTTCACATATCCTTAAATGTTTTTCTGAGCGAGGCCTGAAGATTTGCCTCTGGCAGCAAAGGGGATGTTTGGCAGAACTGGTCATTTAAACTGAGCCATCCTGCCTTAATCATTTGGATGCCATTTTGTACTGCAGACCCCTGAACAAGATCTTCAAGAGAGACTGGATGACTGTCCATGTCTATGTCTGAATAGCTCCTGAATTCCATGAAATGACAGTCTTTACTGTGACCACTCCAGTGGGCAGTTGGTACAAAAAAATGGTGCCTTGAGTCTGCCCAACAGGTTGTTGTTTAAAGAATTAGTGATGCCCTCACAATGTTTATTCCTTGGTCTTCATGTTCAGGAAAATCACCTTGACGACTCTCAATGTTTGCTGGAATTCTGTGATGGTTTGTGAATGTCTTTAAGACACTGGAGTGGGGGGCAGAGAGAGTTTGGAGCTGGAGCACTGAGCAGCACAGCAGGACAAAGACAGGACCAGTCTCTAAGGGCAGGATTGAAGACAGGCTGGGAGAGCTGGGGGTGCTCACCTGGAGAAGAGAGGTTTCTGGGGAGACCTGAGAGCCCCTTCCAGTGCCTAAAGGGGCTCCAAGAGAGCTGGAGAGGGACTTGGGACAAGGGATGGAGGGATAGGACAAGAGGCTTCCTGCTGCCAGAGGGCAGGGTTAGATGGGATGTTGAAAAGGAATTGTTTCCTGTGAGGGTGGTGAGGCTCTGGCACAGGGTGCCCAGAGAAGCTGTGGCTGTCCCTGGATCTCTGACAGTGTCCAAGGTCAGGTAAGACAGGGGCTTGGAGCAAGCTGGGATAGTGGAAGGTGTCCCTGCACATGGCAGGGGATGGAATGAGATAACCTTTAAGGTCTCTTCTGAACCCAAATAATTCCATTATTCCATGCCATTCACTGGTGACATCCTCAGTGACTGTACTTGCTGCAGCAGCTCAGGAATTAGCACTCACCCTTCACTTGTGTTGACTCATGAGGGGAGTGGTGACCTGACCACTTCAAATATCCATTGTGAGCTGTCAGACTGTATTTGAAAGGACCTGCTAGTTCAGAGAGTGGGTTTTCTTCCAGACACAATGCAGACCCTGAGAAAATATGCTTTAAATTGACTTACACAAACAGTGCAAGTCAGGTGATAACATCGATTTTTTGGAGCCTGATGGCTTTATGGTCACAGATCCAAATTCCCCAGAGAAGAAATCTTTGTGCTCTGTGTTGTATAAACAGGATGAACAGTTTAATAAAAACAATCATCATGGTAAATGCTTCTGTTTTTAAACTGTAATCATTCTTTTAGGGTAAGTTTGGTAATTATTTAGTGATCGATTATTTCATTGCCTTATGAGAGTTCCATGTTTTTCCAGTAGTCAGCTGAGTACATTCCAGTCTATTTGGGCTAGGCCAGATGGAGGGTGAAACTGGGAAATACAAGGCTCAAGACAAATGAGTTAGTCTAAATTAATCTCTGTCTAAATATAAATAGTGGCATTATTTCAAATAAATTTTACAAGATGAGTGAACGGAAAACAAGGTTTTGCCTAATGTATTCCTGTTTAGCTGATTAGGGCAAAAAAAGTTAATGTTCTCATCCTCATTCCCTCTTCCCTCCCTGTTCACATCTGCTTTTTGAGTTAGTTTGGAGCACGCTTGCATTTTTACACTAGTAAAACTCCATGGAATTTTATATCCCACAGATAATATTTAATGTTTCCCTCTCTTCCACAGCTTCCTAAAAACTACTGAGCACTGAAACCTGCATCAAGAGCAGAGATATTCGGATGCCTTTTTTTTCTTCGTCCAAAGCCATGAAACAGCTTTCTTCCAGCTGCTGAGCTCCTGTTGTGCTGAGGTGTCCCAGCGCTCCCGTGGGCTGTGCCGTGTCTGTGGGTCAGGGCAGGGGCAGAGAGGTGATAGAGATCTGCACGGCTGGGATTCCACTGCTGGGCAGACAAGGCTGGGCAAAGCTGCCCGGATTAGCAGCTCCCCAGTTAAGCTCTCGTGGATCACGCTGTAATGAGCTGCTGGAGTTCTTGCTTGTGTAGAGGAGTTGGCAAAAGGCAGCGTGGTTGTAAGGGATCTGCTGGCGCACAGGGAACAAATACTGTTTGTGGGACTCATCAGTGGCATCTGAGCAGGGCTGTGGGACAAGTGCCAGGCCCTGTGGCACACATATACCTGTGCTGTTTCTGTGAACTGGGCACCCTGATCTAGTGGAAGGTGTCTCTGCCCTTGGCAATCAGTTGGAACGAGGTGATTTTTAAGGTGTTCACTGGTTGCATCCTCAGTTACTGTGCTTGGCTACCAGCTGCAGCAACTCAAATTTGCCCTTGAAATTAGATTGTTATAAAACACTTCCAGAGGCTTAAATTGGAGTTTGTCCTGAGACAAGCCCATAGGGAGCAGACACAGCACTGTGGTACTGCTGGTGGTCAGCAGAGGCACTTGCCCTTTCTGCTCACAGAGTGGGACAGGGTAACAGCTACAGCTGAAATCCTGATTATTTTTTTACTGTGGAGTCCAAAAGTGCAGATGGTCTCTTAGCTTTAATCCATGCAATTTATCAAATCCTTCTGTTTGTATCTTTTCCATGCAAACATCAGAAATATTATAGAGTTATAGGCTCATAGAATCCCAGAACAGTTCTTGTTGGAAGAGACCTTTAAGCTCATCCATTTCCACCTCCTGCCATGGGCAGGGACACCTTCCACTATCCCAGGCTGCTCCAAGCCTTGTCCAACCTGGCCTTGGATGCTTCCAGGAATGGGGCAGCTACAGCATCTCAGGGCAAGTCCTTCAGCTTGCTAGGGAAGCTCATCTGCTTTGAAAACTTCTCATACACTTGAGGGTTTAGGTAGACTCTGAAGGATACTGAAGAAAGGACCTGATGAGCTTTTAGGATTCTGAGTCCTGATCCTGGTCACATGAGACAGTAACATGCTCTGAGTTCTTGGCTGAGCTGCTGGTGATGAACCCCTAGAGCTGCTGGTTCACAGCTGGAGAAGCAACCTGAAATTCTTCCTGAACAAGTGCATGGCTCTTCCAGCTTTGGGTTTCTTTTCTCACTTGACATTTAAAGCTATATTGTTATATAGGACAGGTGGAAACAGCTTCAAGTTGCTGCAGGGGAGCTTTAAATTGATATTAAGAAAATGTCTTCCCTCAAAGGATTGACAAGCACTGGAACAGGCTGCCCAGGGAAGTGTCACCATCCTTGGAGGGATTTAAAAGCTGTGTGGATGTGTCACTTGTGTGGTTAGTGGTGGCCTTGGCAGTGCTGGGGCAATGGTTTGACTCCATGATCTTAGAGGGCTTTTCCAGCCTACATGATTGCATGATTCTCTATTATAAGGTGTTTTGCTGTCTGACTGAGATGTCAATTTTATGTGACAAATGAGTGTGGGCAGAAATGATGCTTAGACATGGATTGGGGAATTGTTTACATACCACAGAGTTTATGTTAGTCAGTGGATGTGCAGATTCCCTTTCCAGAGTGAGAGCTAAACGTGTGTCTTGCAGCCAGACCCTCAGCAGCACTGAGTAGGAGACTTCTGTGCAACAGGATTCATTTCCCAAATAGTCATTCCCAAGAGTTGTGTGACTACTGTGGGGAGTTCTGGTTTTTGGTTCTCGAGGCAGATTAAAACCATGAAGTGAGTGCAGTGCTGTAGAGGGGGAGAAAAGCCTCTGTGCAGATGGCTCCCAGCAGCCCAGCTCCAGGGCTTGCAGGCTGTCTCAGGGAGGGGAACTGCCAGGGAGCCCTGTATGTGCTGCTGGGCCAGGCTCAGAGCTGGGAAGAATCAGAGGCAAGGCATTCTCACTGCTGCAGCCCATGAAGAGCAAGGAGATGCATGAGACCACTATCACCTCTGAGCTATTCTGGCAGTGTGGAGACACTGCTCAGCCTGGCTCTGCTCCTTTCCCCTTCCCCTGGGTTGTGGTGAGCATTCCAGTTTCTCAGGCTTGGTTCTCTAGACTTCCGCAAGAAGTTTATCCCTTACTTGAATGGTTTCTGCTTAAAAATGTTTTTCTTGGTGCCATTTAGAAAATGACACAATTACAAATGATACAGGCAAAAGTGAAGGGATGGGAGAGAGCTGCTTCCAGCTGACTTGCCAGTTACCAAAGTAAACAGTTCTCTGATGAAGCTTTTGTGAGGCTCGTCTGGCCATGAAAAACTTGCTATATCTTTCTTTTTAAAGCAGCATTTCAGTCCAAAACACATATTTTAAAAATTAGAACTAACGTGTTTCAGTATCCTCTTTTTCCTGGTCTGGCTCTGTCAGATAAGCTATTTTGCAGTCTTATTTTCTGCTTCTTTTTCCCAGTGCCTTATACACTAGAGTCCTACAACAGCCCAGGTTAGAAGTGACCTCAAAAAAATAATCTGATCCAACTTCTCAAACACAGCCTCACCAGGAGTAAGAAGTATGTCTGATAGGTAGAAATAGAAAAGGAATTATTTAGAGTCTTCACTGTTTATGTTAGCAATAGATTTTTAAAAAGACCAAAAAGTTCATGTTAACCTGGAACACCAGTAACAGCCCTTTTTTGAGCATCCTTAAATGAGTATTTTAAACTTCAGCTAATCGATGCCTCTTTATTCACAGGGATATTTGAGGCATTGCTGGACCCTTGTTAGAGCACTAGGGATAATATTCCCAACTGGATATTGTCAGAGTGAAAAACTGGTGTACACAGACAGTGTTATCTGCTCTAACGTTCCATGTTCTGTCAGCTGCACATGGATTAGTTCTGTGAAGTGGAGACTTAGCTGGAACGATGCAGAGATTTGAACTTTCAGTTGTAATACCTGAAAGGACAGGGTTGGGGTTTCTAATGGTTTTACACTGGTAATCCTTTAGCAATTCATTTTATAGTGGAATAGTTGGATGGGAGCTGGGGTCTGTTCTAAATGAAGTCAATAAAAACTCTGTCAGTTACTTGGAAAGAAGGCATTTTTAATAGAAAAAGGAAAAAAATTAACATTTTAGTGGCAGAGAAATTTCATGCAGGATATCTGATTTTTGTACTGAATGTGATGCTTCTTCCTCCCAGGAGCTGGCCTCAGGTTATTTGAGTTCTGTTGTATTGGAATATCTGCATTCTCAAAGGATGGCAGCTGGATATATCCTAAAGCCTTTTGTAGTATCAAAGTGATGATGTTCATGCACATGTATGTATATGTGTGCAGGCACTCATAGGTCATCTAGAACCTTGGTTTTATTCTCCTAGAAATTTCAAAATGAAACATTTTTCTTTCTTCCTTGTGTTCTATTGAGAGACAGGTGGCTTGGTATAAAAACTGAGGAGACTCTATTTAGTAGTGTTTGAATTATGCAAGTGTAGGTAGGTCTGTGTTTAGTGTCTATCCTTTGTTTAGGGCTAATTGAGTAATTATGTGATTTCATACTTTGATACTTTGCTGAGCAAAATTCAGTTAATGTTTCAAGGATTGTGTCTGGCATCTGAAGGAATTCTAGCTCAGTCTTCACTTTTTTGTGTTTCTTTTAGGGGAAAAATGCCTAAAACTTACCACGCTGTGTTTGAGTTTCATATCCAACAGTAGTGTTTTGTCCCAGGCCATGTAACTCTCTCCAGCTAAAGAAACCTCCAGATACTCATTTAAACCTAATAGACCATAGTGCATGTATGGTCAGATGGAGAGCCACTGAGGGGATCAGGGGAATGGAGCACCTCCCTATGGAGAAAGGCTGAGAAAATTGGGATTGGTCAGCCTGGAGATGAGAAGCTTTGTGGTTACCTAATCATGGCCTTGCAGTACCTGAGGGGAGCCTGAAGGAAAGACTGAGAGAGACTTCTTATAAGGGATAGAGGGGACAGGACAAGGGGGAATGGATTCCCACTGCCAGAGGGCAACACTGATTAAATGTTAGGTGGGAATTGTTCCCTGTGAGGGTGGGGAGGCCCTGGCACAGAGAAGCTGTGGCTGCCCCTGGATCCCTGGAAGTGTCCAAGGCCAGGTTGGATGGGGCATGGAGCAACCTGGGATAGTGAAAATGTCCCTGCCCAAGGGATGGAACTAGATGAACTTTAAGATCCCTTCCCACCTATGCCTTTAATTTTATTATGATTTAAAATAAAATTACCTTTTACCATGCCAAAGCAAACCCTCAACGTAAGCCTGTTAAAGAGCAGGATAGGGTAAATATGGGAACATACTCTTGGAAGTCCTTGTGTTCCCATGGTCTCTTGGCAGTTTTAAGCACTGATGGATTAGTGCCATGGTCTCCATAAAGCTTGTTAGGAGAATGGCTTCTTGAAGAAAACACTGTGCTTTATTAATAACTGGGGAGTAATTACCCCTGTAAAGTACGGTTCCTGCCTTGGGACTTCGCTGTGTGCTACAATAATGGGGTGTAGAATGTTTCCCCTCATTCCAGACTGAGTAGGACTGGGTTATCCTTCTCCCAGGTTGCTGATAGTGACTTTATTTACAGTAATTTCACGACTATAAGGCGCACCCTTTTGACTAAAATTTTTCCCCAAACCCGGAAGTGCGCCTTATAGTCTGGTGCG
>PYHW01009726.1:2052048-2109181 GCA_013186435.1 Turdus rufiventris | reverse complement strand
TACTTACAGGGTCTGCTTTTGTGTAGCTGTGGGTTCTGAGTTCATTAGTAGCTCTGTACCCTTTGGGAAAGCAATGCAGCTGCACTTTCAGCAGGAAAAAGCCGGTTGCTTTTCAGTTTGCTGATGTCTCAAGATCAAAAAGCTGTCTTGGCTTCAGTAAGGTAGCTCTGTCCAAGGATCTTGCAAATGTCTTTGAAGGATGTAATATAATCTTCCAAGCAGAAGCAGCTTTTGATTAGCCATTGTAATTGAATTATCTATCCTGCAAATAAAAGAAGCTGTGACTTTTTTTTGCCAGTCAGCCATGGACCCCTCCTATGGTGAGGTACATTTGGGGACATGCTGGAAGCCTGAGTTCCACGAAGAAGGAGAAGGAGCTTTACAGATGAGCTGTGGTACCCTGCAATGCCAGGAGGCTCTTGATGGTGGAGCTCGGATATTCCCAGCCGACAGCGGTGTGGGCAGCGGCTCAGAATCAATCAAACCAGATGTCACAGTGAATAAGTTCATTTTGTGATGCAGTATTAAGCATAACTTGTGAATTAAAAACTGTGTTTTAAATCTTCCTTGATTTGAATTCAGCGTGGTAAGGTAATTAATCACAAAGCAGCACTGTGAAATGGGTAGTTGCACTCGTCCCTGCCCGATTCCTCAGTGCATGTTCTTTATCCAGTGCTGTTACAAGTGTAGAAGGAGCAGTGCCAAAATACACAGACCCAGAGATGAGACAGAAATAGACCTGGACTGAACTGGAGTTCAATCTGGAGAAAGAATTTAGAGAGCATTATGAACTGAGTTTTACTCTGTTCAGCCTGTTGTTAACAAGGGGAAATAAACACAAACAGAAAGTGAGCTGATGACCTTCTCAGATGTTCAGTGGGAGTTGGGAGCACGGGCCAGCCCCAGGATCCGGCACTGCCGCCAGGCTGGACAGTAAGGAAGCTGTGTCTGCAGTCCTTATCAGCTGGTTGTCCTTTACTGTAGGCTGAGTTCAGCAAATCACTCAAAGCTTTTTCCCCTTGTGTCTGCTCGTGCCTTTTGTTGTTGGAAAATCAAAGCAGCCCCATGAAAGCCTGCAGTAGTGGCAGTGCTGGACAGGGAAGCACAAACCCCAAATCTCTGGGCATGCAGGGGAGCACAAGAGAGCTCAAGCTCAGGACTTGGATGTCAGGGACCACCTAGTTATAAGAGCCTCCCATAATCTCTGTGGCTCGCTCAGCCCTTGGCCTCTCTCAGGCCTGTCAGCCGAGTTGCCAGCCATGGCTGTGTGGTGGGAGTTGGGCAGTCATCCACGGAGGGCTGGCCAAAGGCAGCAGAGCCAGCTCAGACACGGTGCTGTGGCCCTGCTGGGAACAGACCTCCAGCACTGCGCAAAAGACTGAGGAAGGTGGGGCTGCTCCAGATTTCAGCATTCAGCGTGTTTGCTTGTCCTCAGAAAGGAAAAAACCTTGCTTTGTGTAATTCTTTCTGGGACATTTAATAGCCACTAAAGTCATTACTTTAAATCTGAACCACATGGACTCAAGTTTTCTGGTCTCTTTGCCCGTAGTTGTGCACCAGCAATAGACAAAAACTTCTGGCCTCGCAGTGGAGCTAGAGACATTTAGTTGGATTATTTCCTCAGAACAATAATTAACCTGTGTTTCTATTTAATTTAAGCTATCTTTTTCTCATTTTCAGCCTCAGGGAGTTGTTTTTTAAATTAGTATTCCTTGGTTAATGTGATGTACCGCTCATGCAAAGGGCTTGAGAAGCTCCAAGGCTGTTTTGTGCATCACTAATTTAAGAGAGCATTTGTAGCAAATCTGGGTTTATTTTAATGGTCTCTGGGTAGAGGAGGTACTCTGCACACACTGTGGTTTGTGACTGTAGTTCTCAGAAGGTGGAGTTAACAGTGTGCTGGGCAAATCTGTCCCTGATTTTTATTGTTACTGCATGTGGTTGATAACTTTTAGACAACTGCACTTGAGGCTCATAAGCTAAACTTAATGCTAGTTGCAGCAGACAAAAGATGAGCATCCTAGATTTTATCTACTGTGGGTGTCCAAATGAGCTTTTCTTTTCCAAAAAATGAAGCATGTATAATGCTTTTTTTTGTCGTTATTTTCCTTACCAAAAAAAAAAAAAAATCATGAGCTCATAACTATTAAAACAATGGGAAATAACACAAATGTGGCACTTGCTAAGGCACATGGCTAGTAAAGCTTGTGTTAGATTTAGATCTTTGGTCACTCAGTTTCAACCAGCCTCTGGCACTGTCCGAAGGTGAAGAGTTTAATGATGAGGGTGGTGACCCTTGCCATCTGTGAGGAAGGAGCTTCATCAGCTCCACTGGTGCTGGGTCAGGCTGCTTAGCAGGGCTCTGATATTCCCAGGATCATCTAGCTGGTTTGTCTGTGAACAGCCAACTAATGAAAAACTGGGTGAAAAACTGTGAGCAGTCTGACTCCTTCCTGTCTGCTGTTACACTTAGTAGTCATAAGTCATGAGGCTGAAAAATGATTTAAAAAACAACAAAGTGAGTGTGTTAAGGAAACATGAGCTTGCTGGGCTGGTTTGGCTCATTTCTCTCTGGTTAAGAATCTGGTAAAAGTTGCTCAGTGCAATTTCTGGGCTCTTCAAAAAATTAATTATAGCCAGGTTAGAATCTGAAAGTAGCTGAGTCATGAGGGAATATCATTTAGGAGGAAACTTTAAATAGCTTATTACATGTTCTAGTGCTAAAAGCATCTTGGCTTACTCGGTGCTCCCTGAATCCATTGGGATGGTCTTTCCAGTGGGATGTGGGATAGCCATGGGGTGCTCATGACTGTAGGCAGCATCTCCTGTGCTGCTTTGTGCTCCTGGAAAAATTAATTGAGGCTTCTATCCACATAGCTCACATCATCTGAATGGGAGTTGAGAGTTGTCCTTCACTTCAGAGCAAGAAGCACAAGGCTTTGAGTTTGGTCTTTCTTTACTACGTGGTGGAGTCAGCTTCTTGGTTTGGTAGTCTACAACAGAAGTTTGCAATCAATTAAAATGGAGCATCATTTTTTTTTTTTGTGCATTAAAACATAATGCTGTAAACCAGCTTCTGATCCTGTATGCATGTATTTGTCAACTGTGTGAGGAACAAAACTATTCACTATCATTTGAGATGACATTTACAAGTGGTTTTCTTTTATATAGTCTCACCTGTTCACACAGGTGAGGTGATGACCCTCCCTTTAAGGGGAAGGAGAGCCCTGTGAAGCACTTCCAGTGGCAGCTTGTGAGGGATCTGTAGAGGGAAGAGCCTGAAGGACTCCAATTTGCTGTTGGAAAATTGCAGGTTTCTGCTTCTGTGCCCTCAGGGTGGACAGCTGGCTGGAGCCTGGCTGGGAGCAGCTCTATCATTGTTCTTTTTCTCTGAATTCTTGGCAGTGGCTGCTCCTAAAGGTCTTCAGAGGCATTATAAGCAGAGCTTTGCAATGGCTTGGATACAGTTCTTTCTCTGAGAAGAGCGTTAAATCAGATAAACCTCAGTGCTCAGCACCCTTAGTAAATGGCTCTTAGGGAATAATTGTGCATCAACTTCTTTTGGCAGGGATCTTGGTTTAGGCATTTCAGCTGTCCCATCTGATTACTCCTAATCCTTCAGCATCTCTTCATTTGTGGTGAAAATTATTTGATATACATGAACTCACACACACACACATACAGATACATGTAAAAGGGCAAGTGAGGATTTGTATATACGGGTATGTCAAACCCATATTAGTCCTCTGATCTCAAAAACTGTCAGAATTGCCACAGCACAGTGCTACATGTCAGTCCATTTCATAAACAAACAAACAAAAAAAAAAAGTGGAAGATAATTGTCACCCAGGTTTTTTCTGTGTATACTGTGTTATGAAGAGGTAACTAAATATACTAGTAACTGTAATACTAGGTTTTATTACTATATAATTAATGTAGTTATATAATGTAACAGTGTAATTATTGTGGTATTATTATATATAATAATAATGTAGTTATTGGAATATCAGGGATTTGTTGCTGTTCTGTGGTAGGTTTTGGGGTTTTGGTTTTTTTTCTTTTTCTTTTTCATTTGTAGTGTCATAGTTTTGAAATTTATATTTCTTTGGAAGTATTTAAAGGTATGGAGGCTTTTTGGGAGGATATCTTTGCTTTGTTTAGTTAATTAGTTAGTTTTAATTCTGGATATGGCTTTGCATCAGGAAAACATCCTTGCTGTGAATTAGAAGAAAGAATTCTGTGGGTGAGAGCACTCCACAAGGTTTAGCATCTCTGCCAAAATTCCTTCAGCTACCATGTCTCGCTTAGAGCTTTTTTCATTCCTTCTGGAACAAACAAATCCAGTGTTCTGAGTTGATGAGAGGTGGGTAAAAGACTTCCATATTCCTTTGCTAGATCTCCTAAAGCACCCAGCTGTCCAAAGCAGACATTTGGTGCAGATGTGTTCTGTGGTCAGGACTAGGGGGGTGCCAAATTTGCAATCACTGTCAGTGGTAATTATGTGTGATTGTGTGTCATGGGGGAATCTGTGGTTTTCCCAATGTGCTTGCTGCTCAGCTTGTACATAAACATGTGGCCATTTGAGGAGTGGCAGAAAGCCATGGAAAAACAGCAGGGCCTTTTGGAATGGCCAGTTTCTCAGGTTGCTGCAGGCTTTTCTCCATATATACCAGTGAGATAGTTTTTGCAAGACCTGCCCCAGAAAGGAAGCATCAAAATCCTTGATGTCTGTGTCACTCAGTCTTATGTTATCATAGTTGTTGAATTGCTTAGGTGTAAGCTCAGATGCCACAGTGGCTACACTGACCTTAGTGATTTCAGTTTTGGAAGTCCAGGCTTTGACAGGGATGTGCAGCCATTCCTTTGAAATGTTTCCTTTTGGCTGTTAGCAGTTTGTGTGTGTGCAGCATTGACTGTTGGATTCCCAAGTTAGTCTGGAGCAGCTGACGTTTACACTGTACTTGTGAGGCCAGAGAGTTGAGTTTGTACCTCAGAAAGACTTGCTGCCATTCTGGGGCTGAGTCAGCTTTTTCATCTTTGCACAGCTCCCTCTGGGTGACCATGAAAGTGAGTAGTGGAGCAAGTTTTGGAGTAGTGTGCAATGGAGAGACCCCCACAACAAACCAGTTCCAAATATTCCCATATTGGTCCCTAAAAATGGATTCTGACCACAGCATGAGAATGGAAAGCCACACCTCCCCATCACTGGAATTGTCCAAGGCCAGGTTGGATGGAGCTTGGAGCAACCTGGGATGGTGGGCAGTGTTCCTGCCCGTGGTAGAGGGTGGGACTGGAGGGGCTTTAAGGTCCATTCCAACCCAAACCATTCTGTGGAGCATTCCATGTGTCAAGCTCCATCTAAAGAGCTAGCAAAGTTTAAAAGCTTATTATTTTCTTTTACTTGGTATGTTTAGAGAGTATAGTTTCTAAGTGAATATTCTGTTTAAACTGCTTGTTACGTAAATTCAAATAATTTCTCAATATGCCCTCTCACTTTTTTCATATTGTGGACACTTTGAAGGCCTGTGTTTACCTGTGCTGGTAAAGCTTTTCTGACTCACAGGTAGGTCACATAAGCTGGTGGCGCAACAGTATGTGAAAGACAGCTGCTGGGTTTTCTGGGACAAGCTGGTGAGTGTTGAGGTGGTGAGGAGGAGCACCATCACCATTCAGGCATAGCCTTGGCTGTGGAATCAGCTGAGCTGATTGAGCTCTCAGCAGAGGGCAGCTGCAGCCGTGATCCTGCAGGAAGCTGGCAGGGCTCCGCTTGGCATCGGCACTGCTGGAGCCAGCCCTGTGCTGCCTGTGGGGGAATAAGGCCAAGTTCTCAGCTCATCTGACCTGATGGGTTGTTTTAGCTTAGCTGAAGGAGTGTTGCTTTTCAGATCTTTATTTTATAGGGTAAGAAAGCTTTTCCAAAGGATTTACTGTGCTAGACTACAACGCTGAATCCCTCAAGGGATGGGAATGATGGAGCTAAGGGGGTTTCTGTGTGGATAAACCTCCAGTCAGTGATGTGCCTGGCAAGGGGGAATTTGGAAGCAAAACAGTTTGGAGGTAGCTTTATTGCAGGTGTTTGCTTTAAAGGATACCCAAAGGAGAATAGTGCCAGGGGGAGTGGGAGCACAGCAGGATGAGGTATGTGAAGGAACAGTGAGTCCTTTTAATGATAGTGCAGCATTTTAGTACATGGCATTCACAGATAAATGACTCACAGCCATACAAAAAACCCCCAAGGACAGTTTAATAGCCTAGGAAAGATTTTGTGTGATTTCGTGGGAGACTTTGAAAGAAATTAAACCAAAAGACACTCATGAATAGAGCTTGCCCAGCAAATACTGGTGTGATTAGAGACCTTAGTGATGGCAGTTGTTGTAACTCCAGTGAAATAAAACCTTGGGTTTTTTAAAAAGAGAAAAATGTCTGTATTATATGGCAGAAAAGTGCATATTAACTTTTATAGAGCTTGGAAAGTGTTGTGAGGTCTGCTGAGGCAGCACTTCCCTGTAAGCTGCAGCTCTATTAAATTGGCACCGCTGCAGTTTCATGCTTGGCTTTTACCCTGACAGGAGAATTGTGCCCCATTTGGTCTGTCAGAACTCAACTGATGTCTTTGAGTGCTTTGGAGCACTCAGCTGTCAGAAATCTCTTCATTTGTGTGCGTATGTGTGTGTTTATTTACTTACTGATTTTTGGCATAGCACCCTGATTGCGCTTGCTGAGCTGGGCGAGTGCCCATGGCCAGGGCAGCACTGCCTGCCTGGGCCAGGCAAAGAATGAAGGGCACTGGTGCCAAGGCAGATTGAGGTGAACATGCAGGAAATCATGGCACAGGAACCAGCTGGCTGGAATAACATTTGATACCGATCAGGAAGGCAGCTGTGTGAGGGGCAGAGGGACAGCTCTGTGGGATTGGGAAATGCTCATACATGTGCTGCTGTTACACACCCCAGGCAACTCCACTTGGACGTCCTGCCCTTCCACAGTAGACAAAGACATGGCAAATGCCATGAACAAAGTTGTTTCTGCTTTGGTTCTTTCTGGCAGCTGCTGTTAGATGTGCTGGGATTGGGGATGGGGCTCACACCAGCATTTTTCCAGAGGTACTTTTTTTTTTCTTCCAGGCAAGAAATGTGGGTGTCTTTTTTTTCTTTCTTTTTTTATTACAGGAGTAAAATTGCAAAGCCAAGTGTGTGTGTTCTGTCCAGAGAGGCCACTTCTTTTTTACCTGGAATCACAAAATCGTGGAATGGTTTGGGTTGAAGGGACCTTGAATTCCTCTCGTTTCACCCTCTGCCATGGGCAGGGACGCCTTCCACTATCCCAGGTTGCTCCATGCCCTGGATTTGGACACTGCCAGGGATCCAGAGGCAGCCACAGCTTCTCTGAGCACTCTTTGCCAGGGCCTCCCCACCCTCACAGGGAAGACCTGTTCCCCAGTATCTAATATCTTAAAGTTTGAAGCCATTTCCCCTCATGCTGTGCATCCAGGCCCTTTTCCTAAGTCCCTCTCCAACTCTCTTAGAGCCCTTTAGGCACTGGAAGGCTGCTATAAGGTTTTCCCAGAGCCTCATTTTCTTCAGTCTAAAGAGCCTCTTTCTGGAAAAATACATTATTTCTTGGTCCAGCAACATTTGTTCTGGGAGTTTTTGTTTCCTTTTTATTACTAAGAACAACTAAATTTTTGATCAAAATCAAAGGTGAAAGGCTTTATGTGCCTATAAATGTTTAAGGCAGAGTTTGGGAATACAGGAAAATTAAAGTTACCAGATTTGAAATCATAGGTTTCAGTACCGGGGATATCATTCTCTACTATTTCTTTCTGTTCAATGCTTAGTTTAATTTTTTTTTCTACCATATGTCTTTGAATAACTCTGTTTTGTTTGTATTTCATTCTAGAAATTGGTCCAGTGACAATAACCACAGATCCCAAAAAATTTCAGTTTGAACTTAGGGAACTTTATGTTCAGGTGAGTACCTTGTTTCCTGTGTGGTTCTAGCAAAGACTGTTTCCTCTTGTGCTGATATTCCTGCTGCAAGCATTCTTGATGTAGATCACTTACCTCTGTCATTTTGCCTGCACAAACTGTTGTCTTCCTGCTCATGCTAATTTAGGGCTATGATTCATTCCTTTTGTCTTAGTTTACATCATTGTGTGGAGACATGGTTTGATAGCACAAGAATGAATAGTTATGAAAATGCTAACTAAATGTTAGCATTACCTAAGTCCTGCCACTTGTCCACAGACACTTTCATAGCCTTCTACTGTGTTCTGGAAGTTATATTCCATGAACACTATTCAAATAAGAGGACTGTAAGACCAGGTTTTCCACAGGTATTGCCTTTCCCGCTGTGCATTACTTGGCACTTACTGATTCAAAGGCTTCTTAGAATCACAGAATATCCTGAGTGGGAAGGGACCCACAGGAGCATCCAGTCCAACCCCTGGCCCTGCACAAACACCCAATCAATCTCACCCTGTGCATCCCTGAGAGCATTGTCCAAACACTTGTGGAGCTCTCTCAGCCTCTGGGCTGTGCCCATTCCTTGGGGAGCCTGGTCAGTGCCCTAGCACCTTCTGGGGGAAGAACCTTTTGCTGAGATCCAACCTGACATGGTTCCAGCCATTCCTTTGGGTGATAGAAAGAAAGGGGGAAGTACTGGAATGAAGTAATCCTTACTGACAGAACATATGTTCCTATTGAACTGTCTTTAACCAAGGAAAATGCTTCTGGCCTGTGGCGAACCTTGCTGGAGTCAGTAGAGCTAGACAGGCTCTCCTTCAGAAACTGGCACGTGGTGTAATCCCTGTAAGAACAGATTGCTTGAGGATTGCTTTAAAAGTTGGCAAAAGGTTTGAAATCCAGAAAAAACAATAGCTATTGCAGTTTTCTCCTCCATGAGGGAATTAAGCTTCAAAACTCCATCTAGTTTTCATGTTTTGTTTCCTCAGTAGTTATACTGGCCAGTAAGTGCAGCTGTTTCTAGAAGGTGGATTATTTGGGTGAAGCTTTTGTGAATTTCAGACTCTTAATTTCTAATAAATTTTATGTCTAATTAATTTTAGATTTTGTTCTTTAATGCTTGTTGATAGCATATTTCATAATTACTTTCAAGATATGCTCATTCTGCTATATGAAGGCTGTCACTGACTTGTATTCATCCATTGTAATGGTGAAGGCCAAAATAGAAATCAAAAAATTATTAGAACAGGACTGGTAGGTCATCTTGCAGTAGAGAAAATGTAAACGCTTTCTACAGGTTTGCTACCAGTATTTTTCCAACATGACTGATAAAAGATGCAAGAATGAATGGTGTGGAGGTATAGGGAATTCTGAGCTTGGGTTTGTTTTGAGAAAGGGCATGGACCAAATATTCTCATTAATGAACAAAGCCAAAATTAAGGTGAAGATAAATTATTTCAAGGCATCTTGCGTGTCAATTGTGTTATATCAAAATATGCTCAATGTGTCCTCCCTGATCATCAGGGTAAGCCCAGCTCTTGTTTTCCTTTCATCTGTCACAGAACAGTGAGAGGGTCTTTTGGCTGACATTTGACATCAGGTAAAAATTGGGTGTGTACATTTCACTGCAGAAACTGGGCCCTCTTTCTTTTTATATTCAGAGTGGTAAAGGACATGTTCCTTTGATGCAGGAACAGCTTAGGAGTTTATCACCTCTATTTCATCTGTAATTACCTTTGAATCATTCTTATGGACTGTGATAAGAATGTGGTCTTGGGCACCAGTGGCTCCTTAGTGTTTTTTGGTTTGGATTTTGTTTGTTTTGGTTTTGTTTGCTTTTGGTTGGTTGGTTGGGTTTTTGTGTGTGTGGTTTTTTTTTGTTTTTTTTTTTTTGTAGTTAGGCCTGTTCAAACTGAAGGGAAAATGAAGCTTCCTGAGCTTCACTCACTTCACTCAGTTTTTCCATAAAGCTTCATGAGGTACTTGTATTTAATTTCAATTTGGAGAGAAAGGCAGGAAATACAGAATGGAAATATGGAAAATTTTCTACTTTTTTATTCAGGTAAAGGCAATACTAATGTTAAATATTGGGAAGCAACTCTGCCTCTGAAGGTGGGGAGGCCCTATCACAGGGTGCCCAGAGAAGCTGTGGCTGCTCCTGGATCCCTGGCAGTGTCCAAGGCCAGCTTGGATGGGGCTTGGAGCAAGCTGGGATAGTGGAAGGTGTCCCTGCCATGGCAGGGGGTGCCACTGGATGGGCTTTAAGGTCCTTCCAATCCAGACTGTTCCATGATGGTGATGTTTTGTTGTTCYACCAGCTGYCTTTTAAGGGTATTATTCTACATTATAGGAATAAAAAAAGTCCATGCTTGTTCTCAAAACAACCATTAAGCTCAGTAGTGCTTTTCATACTCTGTGTAGAAAACATATGCTGCCATGTAGAATGTTAGGAGATGATAATCAAGTAGACATGAAGTGGGAATAGAAATTTCCCTGTTCCAAGTAGATGTCTGTAGAAATTAGCTATTATTTTGACTTTGCTCACAAATTAAAGCTTTACATTGAAGAGTCTTCTGCTGAATGAATTTGGGTATACTGATGTGTCCCATTGGACTGTATAGGCATCGCCAAGATAAAGTTCTGACATGTGTCTGAAATCTTGGAGAGCTCTCTCTTGAATTTCAGGCTGTCTGGAGCCTGCCACTTGCTTTTCCCATAAGACTAAGGCTACATTTAGGAGAACTGACTTTGAAAAAGAACAATGGCTCTTACATGACTTTCAGAAAAACAATGACCACATGCTTATTCTTTTGCATAGATGAGAAACTTGTTGATAGTCTTACTTTGAAATTGCGTTGAGGACACTGATAGATTAAACTTATTCCCAACATGAACATTTTACTGAGGACAAACAAAATCCTTATTTATGAAGGACTGCTCTCTTTTTGTCACCTTCTTTCCCAGCATGTGTAGATTTGTATATACACTTGTGTGAAGGCATGTTGACTATAAAAATAAAAGAAATCAATCATTTTTATATTTAATATTGAATATACAGAGATCTCTTGTAAATGGCAGGACAAGTTTCACAGTTTATATCAGCTCTTTGGAAAGCTTTGTCTTCAATATGCCAAGTGAATTTTTATGTAAGTTAGTGAGCTTTTATTTAAACAGTATTTTGCCCAAATTCTTAATTTAGGGAGAGAAACGAATCCTTTCCTATAAAGATAAAGTCATACTTGGAAGCATTTTGGTTAAACACATGGTCTGAAAAACCTCCAGCTCTGCAGCTGCTGCTGTGCAGAGCTGTGGGAACACAGCACCTGTGCCCCTGTGCTGAGCTCCCTGTCCCAGGGTGGAGTCCAGGCCAGATTCTTGCTGCTCTGGTGTCCAGAGGTGCTCCTGGAGCTCGGCACTGCCTGCCTGGGACCATTTCCCATCTGTCTGTGCCCCTGACCTTCCGTGACTGCTGTGTGCTACAGGAGCACGGGAGTTGTCAGCCAGGAAGGGAGCATGTGAGTGTGGGAAATGGGGCTGTCACAAAAGCTGGAGCTGAGCACAGCGTGGATAAGAGTGACCATGACACCAGCCAACATCAAGGCTCTTTCTTTGACTTTATTTTCCCTTTGTAATTGTTGCAGTTGCTGCTTGTGAATGTGTTACAGCACTCTGCAGAAACCATAAAATCCTTAGGGTGAATAAATGATTAGAGGCTGAGGAAGTATCTGTTTTATATGTCCCAAAAGAAAGTATGGGGTTTTTTTTATTTAAAACAAAAAAACAACAAGAAAAAAATCATGTTTTCTTTCTCCTTGTGAACAGGGTGGTGGAGATTGTCCAGAGATGAGCATTGGGGCAATAAAGATTGCTCTAGAAATTTCCCTGCCTGGCTCTTTCATCTATGTATTCACTGATGCCCGATCCAAGGATTACAGACTGGCCCATGAGGTGCTTCAGCTCATCCAACAGAAACAGTCACAGGTACTGAGGGGATTTGCATTCCTAGCTGGGTTGTATGTTTAATGCTTGGTTTCTTAGTGACAAAGGATAGAATTCTCTTGTGTGAAACTTGGTGAAATCTTCTTACAGAAGGGACCATAATACTGCAATCAAAGGATTTATTTTTTTTTAAATAGAGTTCACTGATCTGGTTAAGGAAATCTTAGTGGAATATTTTTGTTATTATTGTGAAATAAATAATGCAACTGAATTTTCTACCAGTATATGTGTCTTTGGTAGCTTATCACTTATGTGGATTTTTAAATATTGTTCTAAAAGAAATATTATGTGAATGACAGGGCTGATGTATTTTTAAAGGGATTTTTGTCTGTTCCTTTTCTTCTGCATTGCTTTTTTCATCATAACTGAGTGCAATGCCTCTGTCCATGCAGGGTAACAAACCCATCTCGACTGACATATTCTTCTGTTGTCTTGCCTTAATGCTTAATGAGCCAATGCTTTCCTCACCTGTGCACCATGTGTCCAATGATTCACTGATTTTTCTTTAATCCAGGTGGTATTTGTGCTGACAGGAGACTGTGATGACAGGGAACATATTGGTTACAAGGTCTATGAAGAAATTGCCTCAACAAGTTCTGGTCAAGTTTTTCACTTGGACAAAAAACAAGTTAATGAGGTAACTCTGCTTGAGTTTTGCAGTTGATAAAGAAAATGGGGGATGAGTTGCAGTGTAAATCTTTAAGAGACCTTATGGTGGGTTAGGGAGCAGAGGGGGAACTTCTAAATGTTGTGGTTTTAGTATGTGGACTCTATTCTTCCTTTTCCTTCCTTCCTTTCTCCATCTTCTATATCAGGATGCAGTTCCGTGACTTCTGTTGGCATTAGGGAAGTGTGAAGTGGCACACCTCACCAGAACCTCCTCAGCTTCCCTCTGCCTGTGCCAGAAGTCTTCCAGGAGAAGTGCCTTTTAAAAAAGAGTGGTTCTGGGCACTGTGTAGCCTAGTGACTTCTCTGCTCAAAACAAGAGCACACATTTAGCTTTAAACAAGCTTTTTGTGAGCAAGCAAAGGACTGCTACTTAGCCTGGACAAAAATGTTCCCCACAGAGGATAGTGTGGACTTTCAGGTTTCCATTATTCGCAGTCATGGAAGGAACTGTTTAATTGAGGTTCTTGCTGCAATACTTTTATCACCTCTGCTGCCCTTCTGGTAACTGTGGTTCCTGACCCACAGCCATGAATGACTATTTGCTTTGGGAAATTCAGTGAGTCTCAGACAGAAATAAAACTTCAGAAGTGCGTGAGAAAACAGTTTGGAGAGAGGTGAAATCACATGATATTTATCTGGAGAGCTGGAATTGTTTATAAATGTTGTAAATGTTCCCCTTTGAATTCCCAGTATAGGCAATAACTAGCGGAGGTTTTTTAATAAAAATTTACTCTGTTTTCTTCTTTCTGTCCTAAAATTTGGACAATGATAAATGTTGGAGATAAATTGCATTTTTGTACAGCTGTTGCCTAGAAAAATTGAAGTTCTCGTTGGGAATGATAGAAGCTATTGGTAGTGATGTGAAGGTGATCAAAAGGAGAAACTTCCAAGAAGATTTATCCTCCAAAAGTTAGTTTAAAATTTGGAAGAAAAGAAATTACCTGTTTGGTCTCTTCTTGGCCTGCATTTTGCTATAATATATAAAGGGTAAAACTTCTCTGGGACACTTCATGAAATCCTTTTATACAGAAGGGATCATCATGGAATGAGATGGTCTTTAAGGGCCCTTCCAACCCAGCCTATTCTGCAACCCTCTGATACTGGCGGTGGGGAATGCTTTTTGCTAGGACTGGAGTTTTGGGGTAAAGGTTTAGTTTGAATGTTGTGTCTTTGTTTTTTTCTGCTTCTGAGAGGTAGAAGTGAGCAGATAAAGCCATTTGAGGTGCTACACAGCACCGTGTTCTGGAGTGGAACTGGCACAAGTTGCTTTCCTGGCTGCCTACTGCTGCTTTCTGAAATTGGCACTTCTCTGTTTCTAAGAACACTACCTTCTACCTGAAAGTGTAGATTGTCTTGGACTTTTGTGGAAGGTTTTAAGCAGGGGGGTTTCAGTAGCCACTTTCACCCCTTCCTGCTTCATCTCAACCTTTCTTTTGAATAAATAATCATAGAATTGTAAAGTTGTAAAATGTTCTGAGTTGCAAGATATCTTGAGGATCATCTCATTCTACCCCCTGCCATGGGTGGGGACACCTCCCCCCAGCCCAGGTTGCTCCAAGCTCCATCCAACCTGGCCATGGACACTTCCAGGGACCCAGGGGCAGCCACAGCTTCTCTGGGCACCCTGTACCAGAGCCTTGCCACCTCTGTGCAAGGGCAGAGGCTGAAATCAGTAGATGATATTTTTGCAGTGTTTTGCAGATATTTTTGCAGAGAGGGGGAAAAATACAGCCTATGGCCCCTGGAAAGAAATGCTTAAACAGTGCAAGAGATTGCCTAAGGTGGAAAAAAAAAAAGCCAACCCTAAATCACTTTCAGAAGTCTTCCACAATAACTGCTAAACAATTTGTGTTGAAGCCAAACCTAAAAGACTCTACAATTTTAGTGATTATCGATGTTACATAAATCTATGTCTGTGCCAAGTGACTGTGAAAATGAGTAGAGCAAATTGCTGCCATCCCCAGTAAAACCTTCTCTGTGGTTTCAGTTCTGGATCAGCATTATGGGATAGCCCTCAGGCAGGATTCAGCAGCAATCAAACAATCACACTTGCCCTTCTTTTTCTCTGAGGAGTCGATGATGTGTAAGAATGCAGTTTACAAATGCTGAAGCACACTCACCGTTATGGGCCCAGAGACAGCCAGTGCTGGATTGGGGATTAGGGAATAGCTACAAAGTCCCTGCAGAGCACCCTGCCAAACCAAAGACTTGTTTTGTTAAAACATTTTGATTATTCTACCCCCCAAAAACCCAAACAAAGCTATTTTTAGTATATAAAGTTTCAAACCATTCCTCTTGTTCTTGCCCTTTGAGCATTAAGTGCAGAATGAAGCAATATTCTAAACTAGATACAAGGAAACAGCAAAACAGTACTTGATACGCATCCAATGCTTGTGTACTGAGAAGGCTATGAAAGCTTAGTGCCTTCTTTTTACTTCTGAAAAACATGTTCTGATTTCAAATACTGCAATTAACTTGGGAAAAATTATTAGTGATTGACAAAGTTGTGTTGGGTTAATCCAGCAAAGCATGAAATACATACATATCTCTTCTTACCTGCTGAAGGTAGCTCATCTAAGAGTGTGGGATGAAGGTCCTATTTTTACAAATTCTCTGTGATTTCTATGCATTAGATAAATGTGAATATTTATCTAGTTAGAGTATCAAGGCCCATATTGGGGCTCCTGGTTGAACAACTTGGACTTGAAGGTGTCCCTACGTATGGCATGGGCTTTAATGTCCCTTCCAACAGAAACCATTATAGGACTGTAATATTCTGAACATCCGCACTGTTTGGGGAAGCCTTTCTCAAAGGGCTTTATCAAAGCATTGAAGTCCTGATTTTGAGAAGTGTTTCTTTAGAGTTTCTTTTTGCTTTTGTAGGCTCAGGGCTTAACTTGCAATGATTGCTTGAAATTTAAATGAATCATAGAATATACTGAGCTGGAGGGGATCCTTGGAATCTGCAAGGATTGAGTCCAACCCCTAGCCCTGCACAGACACCCCAACAGCCCTACCCTGTACATCCCTGGGAGTGCTGTCCAAATGCTCCTGGAGCTCTGGCAGTCTTGGGGCTGTGCCCATTCCCTGGGGAGCCTGGGTAGTGCCCACCACCCTTGGGGGAAGAACCTTTCCCTGATCTCTGGCCTCACTCTGTGGCACAGCTCCAGCCCTTCCCTCAGGTTCTGTTCTCATGTCATTGAGAATATTCATCATGCATGGGTTAAATTCCCTGTTAGGAGCAGATTCTCTATTCTCATAACTCCAATTTCCAAAAGGTACTACTAATTTTGACTTGAACTAAGTTACATTACACCACACCTAATTCTCCTTTGGTAAGGAAATTCCTGTAAATGGTTGTGATGCCCAAAGGTTTGTACTGATGTCAGAGGAGGTGTTGAGATGAACTATGATGATCAGCAGAGTGTGAATATGGTCTTGTGGAAAATAGGTGGAGATTTATTAATCGTTGGCAATTCAGGTTGTGTCTCCAGGTTGTTTTGATTGTTTGTGGCAAAAATGAGTCATTCCTGTGTTGGATCAGTGTGGATATAGCAGGGAGTTCACAAGGACTGAGCTGGTGAATGATCTTTTCCCATTTTTTTTAGTGTTGAAGCCCTTGATTTTTCTTATTTCTAACCTTTCTGTAAGAAGGGAAAAATTCCTGTCCTTAGACTGCCTAAAAATATGTCTTTCTTCCTGATTTTTAAAATAGGTGGAAATGGATCTTCCATACAGAACATTGATAGGAGGAGAACTGAGAATGACATGGGGGCACAGCTTTGACTTTGGTGGAAGAAGGAGGTGTTGTTGAGTGACTTGAATGAACCTATATAGCAAAAAAAGAGTTTGGAATTGGATGAGAAGCCTGTGAATGAAAGGAATGCTGTGGATCAGACGAGATTGAGGGGGGACTGAAGACAAGACTGGTGACAGAACATTTAGAAGGGATGGTGCAAAAGGGGTTGTTGTTGTGGGGAGGTTGCTGAAGGGTATCATCAAGATCACAGGGAATAGTAGTGGTCACTCATGAGTGCTCTGCTGTAAACAGAGGTCCCTAAACCCTCTGGAGAACATTCCATTTCTGCTGCCCTTAGTCCTCCCTGGAGATGGCAACCCAAGGGTTACACCAACACAGCTTAGCTTGGTGTTAGGTCCCTGCTGTGTATGACCAATGGGTTTTTGGATGATGCTGCAGAAGGAAGCTATTTGTAATCTTGTTTCACTCAGCTAAAGGTGTGGAAGGCCCCTCCACTACTTTTCAAGGATATAATGCAGGTGACAAAGTCAAAGTTCAGATTTACAGTATAGAATGAAGGTTTTGTGCACACCTCTGTTTCTTGCCTTTTTTTCCTCCCTTGTCCCAAACAGGCATTATCCATTTGCATTGAAAAAGGAGTGATGGTTTCATGGGAGAAACAGCTGAATACTTCTATTCTGAAGATACACAATGTACAGATGTATGCTAAACAAAGAAAGGAAAAACAAATAGTTATAACTGGTCTTTCTCTAGAACTCTTTGGAGTCTCTGGAAAAAATAAACCATGATCATGTACCTAAGGTCTGTCATAACTGCAGAAGGGCTTTTAAAGGACAATTGAAAGCAGACAGGCTTAGTTCTAGTGGTTCCTAACTTTGAAGAGCTTGAGATCCAACACTAAAGCTTTTCAGATGTGTCGTTTTCGTACATGTTATATACAGAATTCCTGTTTTATTTTTACAATATTATTTTCTCATGCACTGTCTCAGTTATATTTTTGATGTGCATTTAAAAACATTACTGGAATATTCTTCCTCTTTGGGTATAAGATATAAATTTACTTAAGCAATGAAACAGTTAACCTGAAATCCCATTGCTTTGACTGCTTGAGAAATATTCTTGACTCCCAGAATAAACAAATGGGAATAGAGACCATGCTCCACAGATTTTCCAGGTTTCAGTATGCATTCCAAGAAATGACCTGACAGCAGGGCAGGTTGCAAGAGCAAATTTTCTGGGGAAATGTTATAAATCATTCCTGTATTTGCCCTTCCCTCTCTAATAATATTCATCATGTCACATTTTGGCAGAAGAACAAAAGCTGCTGTTGTTTTGGGGGCTTTCTGTAAAGATCCCAGAGGAGAAAAAGCCTACTTCTAAACCAGTGTTACAGCAGTATTGCAAACCCCTTTGGAATGACAGGGTTGGGAAATGGATCTCCCAGAACTGCCTAGTGAACTTATATAAGCAAGCTGCTGCCAGACTGCAGACAGCTGGGTTGTTCTGTTACCTTCCATTTTCAGTTTTGATCTTGAAAACTCTCAGAAACTGAAGTTCATATGGGTTCATTGAATTTTACAATCCATTTAAAAACTTACCAGTGGAGGTAAGATCCTGGAATTAAATAGGAGCTTTTCCATATACCTCATACAAAAAAGTGTCATGCTCATCTCACTGGGAGTAGAACACTGAAATGTCTTTGGAAGCATTTTTGGACCCAGATGTATAATTTCTAAAGTAGAAAATGAGTTGTATCTTTTTGAAGCCTTGTGATTCCCGTTCCAGGCTTGTATAAAGCAAACACAAGCTGCTCCCTAGCTGGTGTCACCAGCTGTTGCACAAACCCCACTTCTCCCTTGGGCCATGTTACTGCAGAGCTTTGAGCAGCACAGGCAATTTTACTGTGGTTTTTTTTTGGGAATGTTGTTTTGCAGACATGCACAAGCCCCTTGCTCGTGCACACCCTTGGTGAGGGGACACCTGGTCAGTGCTGTCTCACCCTGTGCTGGGAGCACTCAGCATGACTCAGGTGGGACATTGCTAAGAGTAGAGGGGAAATCATTGATGAAAACCTGCCCCCACCATTTCAAATGTGTTTTCAATGATGCCCTTCACTTACTTAAGCTTATTTCATCTTTGCACAAAGGTGGCTGTAACTTATGAGAACAAGTACGCTTTTCTAGCAGGCTGGAATCTAGTTTCTGTGACAAAGGCATCTCACACACAAACCTATGGCATATTTCCATTTTTTAAATGATAAACTAGGCAAGTAATGCACAATAAACCAGGGGAATGATGTTCTTTTGGGCAATGTGTTGAATTAGGTCCTAGGTTGAAGGACTTGCCTTGGAGACCCCCAGTACAGAGGGCTAGCACATCCAGGTTAGTTTATTATTGGTTTTCCAAGTCTTGAACTGACATATTTAAAGGCAGCTCTCTTTTGCAAGGTACTTCTCAATGCCACCATGGTCAACTGTAACTTAAAATCATGGTTCAGTATTACTGTGAGTCACAGTCACATTGTTACGCAGACCCAGTATTCCTTCCGTAGGATTTAAAAAATATGCTGCAGCTCTGTTACATACAGAGGTAATGCAGAATTACATAATTTGACAAACCAGATGTGTTTCTGGGGAGGCTGGGTTGGTTGTAGTGGGTTTCCCTTCCCTGATTGCCAAGCTCCCTCTCAGCCACTCACCCCTTGCAGAGGAGGAATGTGTTGAGGAAGATTCTGGGTTGAGATAAAGACAGGGAAATCACCAGTTGTTGAGGGCAAGGCAAAGTTGACTTAAGGAAAATTAATTTGTTGCCAATTAAAATAGATACTCAATTATTCCTTCAGGCAGTGGGAAGCAAAGACAAGTAAGAACACGTTTGCCCCACTTGCCCAGTTCAACTTCTCCCCTGATTCCTTCTCCCTTCCCCAGTGCCACCAGAAGCAGGGCTGTGGTCAGTACACACAGGTTTCTCTTGGCTACTCTTCCTCCTCACACCCTTCCTTCACTGAGGGCTCTCCTGTTGTCCTGTCCCTGGTGTGGGAGCCTCCATGCTCTGCAGGGACATACCTTCGAAAGCTATGTTCCCCTCTAGTCTCACCTCTCTGCTGTGCCTAACAGTAATTTGTATTAAGCATTTTAGGAGAAAAAAAAGTCCTGGAAAAGTCCGTAGATAGCAGTTACTCAGTACATCTGGATGAGAACATTTCCTTGTTGCTTCATACACCTAATAACTGATGACCAGAAATGTCCACAGGTTTGTGTCCCTAATTAATTTTAAAATTTACCTGTGGTTGTGTAGAGAGGTGTGCTTGTGTATTCCTTTAAACACCATGCTGACCATAGTTTTGCTAGTATCTTCTATGAAAATTGCATTTTGTTTAAGTATTCACATTTTAAAAAAGAAATCAGTATGGAATCTCTACAAGACAGAGGACACATGCATTTCAACAGCCAATACTGCTGACAGTATAGTAACAACTGTTCTGTTCTCTTCTAGGTGTTAAAATGGGTTGAAGAAGCAGTTCAAGCCTCCAAAGTGCATCTCTTGTCTACAGACCATCTGTCCAAGGCTGTAAATACTTGGCAGATCCCTTTTGATCCCAGTCTGAAGGAAGTTACAGTGTCCTTGAGCGGTCCTTCACCAGCAATGGAGATTCATAATCCTCTAGGTGAAGCATTTTATACTTTTTTTGTGATAGTGAAAAAAGGGAAGGAAAAATCCCCTCTGATACTTTATATTTTTATATTCCAAGTTTGGTTTTTTCCCCCTGGAGGAAACTGGAAACTTATTCTGTCCACTTCATCTCACCTCCATCTTCTTTGTTGCCATTTGTCACTGCATTCCAGATTGCTGGACACTTTTGCCTTTCATCTGTTTTTGTATTCCCTGAACCATCATTTAAGGGTTGTACATGATGTTTGGGTTTTATGTGAGGAAAGCTCAACCATGGTCTGGCTTTTTTGAACTGTGAGGACATTCAGAACCAAACCTGTCTCCCCTGCCCGTCTCCAGCTGAGCTGTGTGTGATGGGGAATGCAGTGACAGATTTGGAGCTGATTTGTAATTGAAGCTATTTTGAACAAATCTGTTGTTTATTATTATGTTGATTTGTTAGGAACTTGGAACAGCACTCCAGAAATAAATTCAGATCATATTTTGTATTCTCTGAATGACTTTTGCCTGAGGATATAGCTTGAGTAGCTTGGAAATATTTTTATGCTCAGGATGGGTTCCCTGCAACGTGGTCTGGTCTGTCCTGCACTGAGGCGTTCCTGTTTACAGGAGAGAGAGATTTGCTCAGTGTCTTGTTCAAGCCATGATAATACCCAGTCCTGGGTGCAAGTATCAGGCTTCAGCTGAAGCTGCCACCCCACCTGTTTTTGGCCTTTCTCATAGATCAGCTCCGTGCATCTAAATCCACAGGGTTTCACTGAAATTACTCAAGGCACATCTAGTAGGTTATGAAAATGTGTACTGGGACATCCCAGTCTCCACTTCCTCTTTACTGCTGTGAGAGAACCAGGTGAGTTTTAGGGATGATGATTCTTCAGGGTCAGCCTTGAGGGAGCAAAATCCTTCTAGAGAGCCAATTCCTGCACACAACCACCCACATAAATTAACATTTTCAACATTCTGTCAAAGAATTATAAGGAATTCTGACTGTTGTAAATGTCATTGACTGCTAAGTAGTGAATAAGTCAAGTATCAGAAATACATTGGTACGAAACTACAATATTGTATTTTTTCTCTATTTTTTAAAGCAATATTGTGTTTACTCCATTGTGTATTTACGTTCTGTTTCTGTTTTTTCAGGCAAGAAGCTCAGTAAGGGATCAGGACTGAATGAATTGCTAAATATCCACAACTCTGCAAAGGTAGTAAATGTCAAAGATCCAGAGCCTGGAACATGGACAATTAAGGTAAAGTTATTGCAGAATTCATGTATGGTTGTCCTGTAGTATATAAGGGGGGTTGTATAATGATTTGCTGTGTTATTTATCATAGATACTCACAGCTGAGTCTGTTACAGTAATGTCCTGTGATCTTCTATTTAATATTGCTGTATACCTCTTTATGTAGGTAAAGCTGCATGATCCCAGCTTTCATAAATAGATGTGGAAACAATCCTACTGGTGTAGATCCTTTCTGACTGAACTGTTCTATTGTAGCAGTGTAAATACTCTAGAGGCATTTTTGGAGGGGAGGGCACCCGGGTGAGGCACTTTATAGGCAGTGCTGAATGGATCCTGCTGTGCATTGTCCCTGCCCTAAACACGGAGGTGCTTTGAAAAGGATCATTAATTCACACACAGCGCAGGGGAAAGCTGTTGATTCTGCTGCAGAACTGCAGCTACAAAAGCATGTTGAGCTCAGCAGCTCTGGGGAGAATTGTTTGAATGTCTGTCTAGGACTGGGGGTAATCAAACGAGGGACAGGGACTTTTTATATGGGCAGATAGTGATGAGAGAAGAGGGAAAGGTTTTGAACTGCCAGAGGGCAGGGCTGGATGAGCTAGGGGGAAGGAATTATTCCCTGTGAGGGTGGCAAGGCCCTGGTACAGGGTGCCCAGAGAAGCTGTGGCTGCCCCATCCCTGGAAGTGTCCAGGGCCAGGTTGGACAGGGGCTTGGAGCAAGCTGGGATAGTGGAAGGTGTCCCTACCCTTGGTAGGGGATGGCACTGGATGACTTTTTAAGGTCCTTTCCAATTCCATGGTTCTATGACCAAAAGTGCTGAAAACACCAGTACAGAGACAACCCAGAGGGCTGTTAAAAGTGAAAAAGGTTTGAGTCCTGCTGGGCATGGTAACATGAGCCATGTTGAGTCCTGAGACCTTTTTCTACAGTCAGTGCTGGAGGATTCTCTTTTATCACTTGTTGGAGATTTCTAGGGTTAGGAATCAGTGCAGGAAATATCCAGTGCCCTGCAGCCCAGAGGGACAGTGCAGGAAGAGCTCTGTCTGCTCCTGGCTGTGTGATGTGAGCTGAGCCACTGGTGTGTGCCAGCAGCCAAGTGCTGCCTGCTGGGGAGGAGTCCTGGGCTCAGCGTGGGACACCTGCAGAGCCAGCAGTCCCCTCGTGCCCAGGCTGCCACTGGGGACATGCACTGCTGGCAGCAGGACAGCAGCCCTGCCAAGCTATTAGGCTGCTCCTGCAGGCAGGGCCTGGGAGGTTTTTGGGGGTTGGGAGGTTTTTTTTATTTTTTTTTTTCCTAAACTCGGCATAATGCTGTCTCCAGCTCCATGGAGACCGTGAATAAAACATTCAAATTTATATGTTTTGGGTTAAAAAAGAAATGAAGAAAGTCTCTTGAATATGTAGTTAAAATATTTTAATCTATATTTTATGAGCAAGCCAAGTCATGCATTTCTTCATAGATACCTGTATTTTGGGCAATTTTTGGATGTTGTTTGCAAGATAGGAAAGCATCTTTCACAAATATGTATTTGCTCTTTTGATTATATTCATCCAGCCTGGGAGGGGAAACGCTATTGTGCAGTCTCTGTAATCCATGTTCAACTACAAATAATGAGAAGAGACCCAAACATGATAATTGGAAAGCGGTCCTAATTCCTGGTGTTTGCCTAGAGACCCCCAGCTCCTAGACCTGACAGTGCGAGATGTGTTAATTTTTATTAGGAAATGGTAAATTTTTATAAGGTTATTCTGGCCTTAAAACTCACAATTATCCAAAGGTCTGAGTAATTCATAAAGAGAAATGATTTCCCAGTGTATTTTTCTGTAGATTGTGTACTCTGCTTTAGTCACTGGCTTGGTTTATTTACACAAAGATTTTAAGACTTAAACTTTGTGAAAATTTTATTCGCACCATAAACTCCTTATACAGATGCACCAAGCTATAAAAATAGAACTTTATCACTGAGTTTATCTAATGAAATTTTAACTGGCAATTAACACTTGATACCTTGAGTTGTTTGGCACAATTAAATATTTCTTTATATTGTTAACAGCTGGCTTATATAAAAAAGGCTTTAGTGGTGCTATTTCTGAGGTGAAAGGCTAACTAAATAGAAGGAAATATGTAGTTTTAATGAGATAGACATTGATTTGTCATGGTGTCTAATGCCTGTCCCAAGGCTGCTAGTTATAAGAAAGAATTGCATAATTTTTGATATTTACATGCAGCAGTGGGGGGGTTTTTCTGGAGTCACCTCTCTTCCAGAGAGATGTAGGAATTTGAGAATGGATCAGGTAAAACTACAGAGAAAGCTCAAGCTTCCAGTTTGAAGGGTGTAGAAGTAGGAGAGGAGGAAAAGCCATGGGTTCCTGAGCACCTTTGGCAAGTACAACTTGATCTTTCTTTCTCTGCATAGGAAGTAACTTATAATTACTTTGATTTGTCTTCTTTATGATGAAAGACTTGCATTAAAGAAGTTGTACTCTCCAGAACATGAAGCTCAGGCTGTTTGAGGGTAATGGATGGGTGGGGATTGTTCTGATTTGGTTTTTGCTGGTTGAAGCAGAATGACAAGGTGAGGGTACAAGGGTACAGACCAGAGGGGAGAGATACCTGTGTACTCTCTGCTTTCCCCTTCCCTGGAGAAGAGGAGCACCTTTAATGCATAGATTTCTCTGTTGAGTTCTGATTCATTCACTGTTTTCCAGTAAAGTTTGTGATGGTCAGGTCCTAACTCCCAGACCACTCCCATTGCAGGCACTAGTGTGTGGCAGGGAGTTGTTGATTTGTTGATGTGATTTACTTCCAAGACAAACTGGCTCTCTTTGCTGACACCACAACTGTAGGATCTGGATGTGAAAGCAAAACTTTATTCAAGGAGCTTTTCCTTACAATTTTAGCCATGGGGCTGCTCTGTGTGCTGCTGTTAACCATGCTGGAGTTAGTCCCTGAGCTCAGTGGCTGGCTCAGCCTCTGTGCAGTCCCTGCAGTGCTGATTCCATGTGCTGGCTGTTTTGCAGACCTCGAGCAGTGGCAGGCACTCTGTGCGCATCACGGGGCTCAGCACCATCGACTTCCGGGCTGGCTTCTCCAGGAAGCCCACCTTAGACTTCAAAAAAACATCCAGCAGGCCAGTGCAAGGTTTGTTTCCACTTCAGTCCATGTTAAATAGCTTCAGGCACCCAAAATCGAGTAGAGCTCTGTGATGAGCTTTGTGGTAACTCCAGGGATGCTGTGGGTTGGTTCCTAGGGGGACTTTGTATCTGTGTGACATAAATACAGATATTTTTAACTATCAGAATTACGATGCTGTTTGTTATTTTTGGAGCTTCAGAAAAACACCTTGGCCTAGACGCATGGTGAGGAGTTCATAAAGAAGCTGCTATTTCAGAAACCTCTTGGAAATCAGTAATTTAAACTCTCCCCAGCTGGGTCTCCTCACATCTAATAAGCAGAGCTCAGCTCAACAGAATTTAGCCTTTCCCTACTGGGTAGGTAAGAGCTGGAGTTGAATGCTGCATTCGTGTAGTAGTGAGCCATGCAGATGGAATTTAATCTTTCATGTTTTAGTTATCTGTTTTCTTTAGCACTTAAAATAGCGTGTTTCTGTTTTTCTAGGGATTCCTACCTTCATGCTGCTGAATACCACAGGGATCCTGCTTCCAGCTAGAGTAGACCGAATGGAACTTCTGAGTATTACAGGGGAACTCCTTAAGACCTTGCCTGTGAAATACTATCCTGACAGAAAACCCTATGGACTATGGAATATTTCTGACTTCATTCCACCAGATGAAGCTTTTTTTGTTAAAATAACGGGCTATGACAAGGATGATTATCTTTTTCAGAGAGTTTCAAGTGTTTCATTTTCTAATATTATTCCTGGTAAGAGACTAACTTGAGTTGACTATTTATCTGTTTCATCTGAATCAGTTAAAATTGAGATCTTGTATGCTTTTATAACTTATGCAAGTACTTTCTCTGCTCTTTCCTTCCAAAGTTGTCTCTAGGTCATGATGGTCAATACTTACTAAGTGGAGCTTTATCAGAAATGGAGCTTCCCTTTAATGAAAGGGAAGGATAGGATGGGTGTTAGTAGCTGTTAATATACTTTCTGGGGAATGTTTTCTTTTTTCAGATGCCCCCAAAGTTACAATGCCCATGAAGACTCCAGGATATTATTTACAGCCAGGCTCCGTTCCTTGCCATGTTGAAAGCCTTATACCTTTTACTCAACGTTTTACTAAAAATGGAGTAAAACTGGGAGTGGATCAGTTCTTCAAGTAAGCAGTGACCTTTTTTCACAATGCTGCTTCATTTCCTATTCATACCTTATGGTTTTTGTTATTATTTACTGCTATGTGCTGTCTATATCCTGCTACTTCTAGTCTGTTATTTTTGGTGCTCTTCATCAGGAAAGCTGTGTTTTATGGAGATATTGATAATATTTATATATAGAGAGCTATATCTATATATGATATATAGAGGAGGGTGTATACTCTGTACATGTGATGGGGCTCTGAAATTATGATAAACTGGGTCTAAGTGTCTAGAAGGTAAATGGATTTAATTTATATTTTTAAAAGTTATGCAAAATTGGGAATTTGCCTTGTTTATAAACACACCCCTCACTCTCGCCCCAGTGATATGTAGATGACTGGGCATACACTAATTTGTTTGATTTTTAATGCCTTTCATGGATGCCCTACAAGTATGTCCTAAGATCTGCCCTAGAAACTTAATCTTCAGAAAAATCTCTCAAAGTAGCAAAATTTATGTGATGTGCCAGAGAGTCTTCAGATTTCTGTATAGAAAAAGAATTGTGTGCCCTTTCTCTGTAGGGTGAGAGAAGAATAATTAAAAAAAAAAAGAAAAGGTAAATTAGTTAAAATACTCATAAAATTCCCCTTGTAATTCTGTTTGTTAAAACCAAAAGTGAAGTGTGCACTAGCAAACAGTGTCAGCAGCTTCCTGTGCAGCCTGAAGCACCTCAGGAGCAGACTGAAGACTAAATTCTGCATTCCCCAGCAGGTACAGCATACCCAAGTTAACATATCCTGCAGCTCCCTTGTGCACTGCTGGCAGTGGGAAATGCTGCAGCTTGGTGTGGTTTGGATTTTAATGAGGTGCCAGTGACACACAGTCAGCCCCAGCACAGCACATACTTGGGCTGCTGTGTAATATTTTCCATTCCTTAGGTATCAAACCCCACGCTTCTCCTTGTTCTTCACACATCCAGCTGATTCAGCTGCGTTTTTCTTTTTTCTGTTAAAGAGCAGATGAATGAACACATCATCCAAGTTAATTTAAGAAAACATATCTCAAGCCAAATATTGTTGGTCACAGTTAAATAGGATCTAATTCAGCTTAGCTTGTTTGCCTCTTATTTATAGTGAAGTTCCAGGCAGGGTTTGTCCAGCTTCATAGTTCAGTGCAAATTTGAACTGTAGTATTCCTCTGCATTGAGTAAGTTTTGTTTTAGTGTTGAAATGACTTTACTCAACTGTTTTAGTATTTATTTCAAAACCTAAGTGGTTTAGAAGTTGAATATCATATTTCTATTGTGACAGTTTTTTGTGTGAAAAAACCCTTAGAATGACTACAGGTTCAGGGTTCATGAGAGAACAGACTTTACTCAAATTTTGTTTATTTTGGTTCCAGAGGTACTATCAGCTATAATAATAATTCCTAATTTTAAATGAGTAATATATGTTAGGATGAAGAAATTTCTTAAAATTTTTATCAGCTTTGTCTTTCTACATTTATGCATCCTGTGGTAGTGTAGTAAGAAGATTTGGATTTTGCTTAATATCCCAGTGCATTTTTGCCCAGCCTGATATAGGAGGTCAAGTTGAGCACCTCATTCCATTGGGGAATCAGTGGGAACTGAGCACTAAAGTGTATTTACAATCTGTTCTGTATTATACATAGCAGGTCCCACCAATCCTGCAGAGATTACAATCAGCAAAAATAAGACATTAGATTCTGACAAGAAAGGCAATTCATGTAGTTAATCAAAACAACAATCATGATAATTAAAAAATTCATTTATAATCAACTGATATTTGTGGTTGCTGTTCAAGTCTAGAAAACCATGCAGAATATATCCCTCCAAACTCCTGTGCTAGTAAGTGAAATTACAGGTTTCATTTCTCCCTGCGAGCCACAGCCTTCTGCTGTGATTTCCCTGCTGGGTCTGGAGCAGTGTGGTGGGGTTGTCCAAGAGGTGAGGTCTGATACAACCCAAGCACCACTGTGCTCTCTGCAGTGACCCAGTGGGTTATCTGGGCTTTGGGGTTTAAATGTTTGTAGTTTCCAAGCTGCCCAAACAACCCAATCAGCAGATTGCATGTACATACAGTAAGAATTTGGTAGGTAATGGTGGTGCTGAGTTATCCCATGACATGTGCTGTGACTTCTGTGCAGTTACAGCTCCTCACGCAGTGCCCGTGTGTGGAGCAGATGCCCTGACCTGTTAGTCCTTGCTGCCAGTGTCAGTTTGACTTTTTAAATTGTTCTTTCATAGTCCACCACAGGTCTTTGTTTTGCCAAGCTGTTCCACCCCTTCAGGCACATTTCCCTTTGTGCTTCTGTTCTCAAGGCTTCCATGTTTGACATCTGGTGTGTAGCATGAGTCAAGAAGGAAGCGAAGCAGAGTTGCCTAACCTCACTTTTAAAATACTTTCCATGAAATAGAGGAGTTTCTCACTCTTTATTTGGAAGATACATCACCTTGTTCTTTAGTGCTGGCAGTTGCTGCCATGTCCATGTGCCAGCATTGCGCTGGGAAATGTCATAGATTTGAAGTATGATATATTATGTTATCTAGAGTAAGTATGAGGTAAGAGTAGAAGGCCGTTTAAGGTCACCATACACTTTTCATTTGTGGTGTGATTGGATTGTATGTCTCATGGTGCTACAGCACTGAACTTCCACGCACATTCCAAGTCTCTTGTTCCTTCTGTATCCTTTAAGGGCTGATAAATCAATCTATTCAGACAAACAAAGGGGTCATTAATGTAGTGTTTTCCTGTAACGTGGCAATGGCTTGCCAAAGCTCTCACAGATATTTTGGTGCTTATCAGTTTTGTTTATGTGCCATAGTAACAGACCATGAAGAGCACTGGGACACTGTGGAACCACTGGTTTGCTCATTTATATCATCCTCTGTGTGTCTGTAGTTTATAAAATGTGGTTTTGAATCATGAGAAACTGAGAATGTTTTGAAGTGCATGTAAATAGCATATGTAGCTACAGTTTTATTCCCTTCTTGTTTTCTGTGTGACACCAGTATGGTGTAACTGCCCAGCAGCCTTGGCCTTGCTGGGATCTAGAGAAAACCTGCAGAGGTTCTCTGGATATCTGTAGCTGTGAGTTTGGGAAGCTCAGGTGAGCAGATGAGACCTTGTTGCCTTTGCTGGTAAGAGGCATGGGTTTGGTACCACGTACTGGCTCTGCACAGAAACTTGCTGGCAGCAAGGAATGTGTCTTCTCAGGTGATAAATACCACGGAGCACAAGCAGCTGAGGGAATGACAGCAAATGCACTGCCTTTAGGTATTGTGTGACAATTGCTGACTTGTTAAAGGTTTGTTTTCTGATGTGCAAATGGGACATTCTGCAAAATCTTAAAAGAAAATGACATCCATAAAGTGACATCCAGTTTGATTCATCAGAGGTCTGTCTTGCCTCTTAACAATTGTGAAACTCTCCTGTGTCTGCAGTGAGGAAACCAAGCTGGTGTAGCTCTTGATTCCTTGAGGGATTCAGTGAGTGCCCTTTTCTCCTGCAGAGAATCCTCCAGCATGAGCTGGGACATCACCCAGGTGTCTGTGTCCGACGAGGGCTTTTATGAGTGCGTGGCCACCAGCACAGCGGGGACAGGACACGCGCAGACGTTCCTCGACGTGTCAGGTGCGTCCCAGCCGCCCTTCTGGGGTGCATTCCTTGGGCTTGAGCACTTAAGAAAAGCATTTGGGCCCAATAAAATGCATTCCCAGTTTTAAGTGTATTTTTAATTACTGTATGTTTTCCTCACCCATGTCCATAAGTGAGCTGAGGTTTATTCAACAAACCTGTTTTAAATATCAAAGTTGGGTTGGTTTTAATTCCTGCAATCAGTTGGACTTGCAGAATAGATCTGACCTGTAAAGTCCAAAACTTAAATCTCAGATTTCAATTATTCTCATTTTTATTCCACTTTGTAGCAGTTATATATTGGCTTGATTGTATGTATACCCTTTCTGATATACAAGGGAAGTACAAAAGTTGTGTTCAAATTTCTGCTTTTTTTATAATACAAAATTTAGGAAATTGTTGGAAATCTCATCTATTATCTTGAATTTCTTAAAAGTGGTAATAAAGATGAGGAAGTAAAATTAATGATGTAAAGGTAGGGCTAATCTTAAAGATTATTTTGAATAAACAGTCTTATTTCTGTCTGTGGATGGATGGATAAGACCCCTGCCCATACTATAGCAAATTTTGTCACGTAATTTACAAAAAAAAAAAATTTGACAGTTGCAGTGCAGACAGAGTGAGAGGGGAAAAATAATTTCTGATTTGTAGCAAAGATCCAGTCTATACAGCCCTGTGTTGGTGTTGGTCAGATAGGAGTCTTGGAGCAAAAAGCTGTTGCTGGCAAGCTGGGAAAACACTAAAGCAGTTAATTTTCTGTGACAGGGAGGAATGGGAGAACACAGAACAACATTTTTGACTCAGGGTTTCATTTAATGGCTTGAAATTGAAGTTTTCTTGCCTGTTATCTCCTGCAGTAGCTACTCCAGGTAAATTAACCTGGATTATGAGTCACAGAATCACAAGACAATTCAGGCTGGAGGCACCTTTGGAAGTCGCCTCGTCCAATTCACTCAAATAGAATTAGCTTCCAAGCTTGATTATGTTTTTCAGGAACTTGTCCAGTCAGTCTTTGAATATCCCCAAGGGTGGAGATTTCACAAGTTCATGGGCAGCCTTCAGTACTTAATTACCCCCACTAGGAAAATATTTTGTGTATCTGATCAGAATTTCCCCTCCTGCATGTTATGAACTAAGTATGAACAAAGGCTCTCATGTTTTTTTCTCTCCTGTGCCCTGAGAAGACTCTAATTGTGTATTCCCTAAAACAATCCTCTCAGTAGTTGAAGAGAGTGGCTCCATCACCCTTCACCTTCCTTTTTCCCGGCAAAGATGTTCCCTTGTACTGTGAGCAAATGCAAAGAAGCCAATGTGATAGCATTGATGTTATGAAAGGCAAAGTTTATAAAGAGCCCTCTTGTACCAAGGGATGAATTTGGGGAGAGGAACATCCTTTTATTCACATGAGGTAGTAAGTAGAACAGAACAGTAACATCTGTGCTTACCCAAGTCCTGGTTCTAGAGTACTAGTTCATATTTTAGTCACAAAAAATTCCTTCAAGAAGAAAGGATATTCCCAGATGTTTGTTTCAAACCATGGCTTGGAGGGCAAGCAATTGTGGGCATAAAGGTTCTCAGTCTAAAAACTGCAATCATTCTCCTCATCAAAGAGAAACGTGCAAGAGAATCCTGACCTTTTTCTTGTGATGTTCGTAGCACTTGAAAGCCAAAATCCCATATCCCCTCGTTTGCAAAGCACGAGTGATGGCCTGGAACTGAGTCACTGTGTAAACATGACAATTTGTTCTGTTCAGAGCCCTGCAGGGTATTAATGGGAGATACTTTGAAATCCTTGTGTACAAATATTTGCAAGAAAATTACTTGAAATTTCTTCTTGAAACAAAGTAAACAATCTTTTCAAGTGTTCTTGGTTTACTCAGCTGACAGACGGTATATCACAGATAATCCATTCTGGCAACTGCTGTGTGAAAGGTATTGGAGCTGTGCCAACATTTTCTCATTTCACAGAAAGCAAACACTTGAGTTTGACTTTGTTTTACTCCTGTTAAATCTTTAAAATGTCAAATGGCTCATTAGCTTGTGCAACACCCTAACTGAAGAGCCAGTAAAGTGCTGGGGGATGGCTGAGTGTGAGCACTGCTGTGGGCAGAGGCTGGGATAGTCCAAAACTTGTATTGTCCCACTAGACTGGTGGTCAAAAGATGAGGATTCCAGTCCTGTACTGCCTTCATCTCTCTCTTTCCTGAGTTTAGGTAACATATTTAATGATAAGCCTGTGGAAAGCAGTAGAAGATTCATTGTTTCTCCCAAACATCCCAAACCTAAAAGTACAGGGGAGAAACTCCATTCAGTAAAGTGTAGCTTTCCCTGACTCTCCTCTGCATGGGTTAAAGTCTATGGATTTGGCAATTTGGGTGATTGTTGTAGGGAGGCAGAACTGCACACCCAGAGCACAGTGCTGTGCAGGGATCCAACATGGAGCATGTGAACCTCATCTGAGACCCCCCAGGAGACCTTGAGGAGGAGGATTTATGGCTGGTTCAGACCTTAGGAGTAACTTTAACCCTTAATAAATACAGATATTTTTTTTTTAATTCCCTGTTATCTTTGGGTTTTTTAGGATAGTTGTCTTTTAGTGTGTAATGATAAAGATTTGGTCTTGCTCTTACAGCTGTCTCATTTCTGCACAAGCATCCCTCCCAAAGTATTATTTATTGTGGAATTTTCTTTGTTCAAGAACCAGTCTGGGGAAAACCAAATGGAATATATATGTGGTACTTTTAATGGGAATGCATAAAGTCATAAATAATGCATTTTCTTCTTGAAATGTTGCCTCCTTTATCAGTAATATCTCAAGAAGGAGTAGAATGACTGCTACTATTTTAAGCATCTGTGTTTTCAACTAATGCAGTAGAAAATTCCTGCATTTGCTTTCTTCTGGGAGCATGATAGAACTGTACAGGTGGGTCGGGTAGAAAGCAGATAACAGTTACAGCATAAAATACATACAGGAAAAGATAATGAAATTCCCAGAGATTTGAGTGGAAGTGAGAATTGAAGGATGTTGTACATAGCTGCAGGAATTCCACCTGCCTGGGTGCCAGAGCTCATCCCATGTACCCAGGGACACCTGATCTGTGGCAGTGCAGCACTGCCTGAGGTCACTGTGGGCTCCAAGAGCTGGGGCTGGGACCCCAGGCCCCCCTGGAGCTGGTACCACTGGCATGGGGTTCCTAAATCCCTGGTTTGACTCTAGCAGCTGGCACTCTACTTACATCAGTCCTCCTGTAGCTGGCACTTCATAGTGGCAGGAATACAGAGAAGGAACAGGGACTAAGGTTACACTGGGAGACTTAGAGAAGGCATTTACTAGTGAGAGAACAAGCTGTGCTGGTCAGGCCAGGGCTGGGGCAGACAGGGCACTGACTGATGGTGCTTTACAGGGGACAGGCCTCTTTTATGCCCCTTCCTGCCTCTTCCTCCCTTTTCTCCTCTCTGATTCACTTTCCTGCATGTTCCTTCATGAGTTTGCCAGCTGGCCCTTGCCCCCATAGCAGGGACCTTGGGTTTGTGTCCTTATGAGCTGCACAGTCTGGGCTGGCCCCTCTGCAGTGATGCTGGTAACTTTTGGTGCCCTTCAGATCAGCATGAGGAGGAGTGGCTGTTGACATTGTCTGCTGTCTGTCAGGGCTGTCTGCCTACTGTGTTTGTTATCTCCCCCTTTCTTATACTGTTTTATGAACTCCTTAATCAAATAGTAGCATGGATGCTTTCTCCTTCCACGTTTTTGTATAGAATCCATCACGAAAAGATCTCACTAATGGTGCTAACACTAATGGTGTTAACTCGGTTTCATTGTTGCTGCTGGAAGAATTTCCTACTAATGTTTTTTTCATACACAACCTGTAAAAATCTACTGCATGGCTCAGATGCTACCAGGTGGGGGTCAACGAGATCAGACTGAGGCCTGTGGTGGTCCTGTCTCCCTCCCATTGCTGTGGCACTATCCTTTGTTGGCTGTGCTCAAAGAACAGAGCTGCCTTTTCTCATACAGATGTGATTTTTCATCCTAGAGGATGTGTAGTAGTTTGGATCTAGACCAGGTGTGACCTTGTGATGTGAGCTCCTGGCAGGTAGCGAATGAGGCTGCTGCTCTGGGTTCTGTTAGTGGCTTCAGAATGGGAGCTGAAACCAAATATGAAACGTGAAATATTAAATAATTCATTAAATTTAATATTTAACCCCAACATTTTAGATAAATAATTAAATACTAAAATTGCATGACAGGTTTTTTTGTTCTGTTGCGTGCCTAAAGTTGTTTATCAAGAAGGCACGAATGCTAGAAGGTGTCTCACAGCTTTGCTTTCTGTTCTCAGAGCCCCCACCCGTGCTGCAGGTGCCCGCTAACGTGTCGGTGGTGCCTGGGGCCGGGGCGGTGCTGAGCTGCCTGGTGCTGAGCGCGGGGCGCTACAACCTGACGTGGCAGCGGCACGGGCGCGACGCGCGCCTGCAGGACCCGCTGCGCCTGCGGCTCCTGGCCAACCTGTCCCTGGAGGTGAGGCCAGCCCGGCTGTCAGACACGGGCGCCTACAGCTGCACTGCTGCCAATGAGGGCGGCTCTGCCACGGCGTCTGTCTTCCTCACCGTGCAAGGTAACAACGGGACACTGGCAGGGCTCCTGTTGGAACAGGCCCATCCCTGCAAGTGTCCAAGGATGGACGGAGCTCAGAGCAACCCGGGATAGTGGAAGGTGTCCCAGCCCATGGAGGGGGTGGAACTGAGATATCCCTTAATATCCCTTCCAACCCAAACCATTGTGTGGTTTCATTAAAAATCAGTCAGAACAAACAGAGACCAAACAAATCTAGATCTGGGCTTTTGCTGTATACCAGGAACAAATTTAAAAGAAAAAAAATGTATAAATGTAATAATTGGTATTGGAGCAAATATTTTTAAAACTTTGAAGTAATACAGGATTGTTGTTTTTTTCTATTTGCCTTGAGTATGTAGAGATTTGAACCTTGGTTCTTTGTTGCCTGTCTATGGGTCAGAAGAGATAAAACTCAAAATTGTATAGAAAGAAAATGATTCTGTCACTTGTGGGTGATTCTAACAGATTTCTGCTTGTCATGCTGCTGGGTCATGTTCTGTGAAGAGAGAGACATTCATCAATTAACTTTTCTGCTCTAATTCTAGTAATTTGTTAGCTAATGGAAAACTTAGAATTATGGAAAAAAGAAATTTTGAATTGAATAGCTTGACCTAAGATGCTCCTAAACAGAGGTTGACAGTGGAGTTGTAACACTTACTAAAGGGATGTCATTTTTCCTGTATTGGATACCAAGGTAGAATAAATAGGTGTGGAACCACTCGTGCAGGGCCTAGTACAAAATACAGCAGAATGAAGTGATTTTTTTCAATATCTGTCTGAATTACCCTTAGATTGCTACAGCAGAGTTTTAACTTAATTTCTAACTGACTTAGATTTCTCTAACCTAACTTTTTAACTAAGCTGAAAGGAAAAAACTAATGAAAAAACCTCAACCCCCATGGATTTGGAAAACCTAGTTTTGCATTGTACAGAACTTTTCCATCAAGACACTCATCCAAGCACATCAAAGGCGTCAAGAGAATGGCCATTCTCCCTTGTTCATCTCTTCCTGGGTTTTAGGTTTTCCTCACTAATATCTGTAGCTCAGTTGGGAGCTTTAATACAATGACCAAATTGCTTCTGGTGGCTTTTTTCTAGTAAAGCTGAAGAAGTTTAGTGCTGCCACAACAGAATATTGAGTTTCAAATCACTTATATATATACATATAGGATGCTTGTATGAAGTAGTTGGGAATTATATTTTGGCTGGTCCTGGTAGTGCTAACAGCTTTCAAACATGTTTGAGAGAACCCTCTTGGGCAGCTCAGAGTCGAGTTTTCTTTATTTTTTGTAAAGGATGCTTAGAACAGAATAAATACATAGGAAACACTAAACTGAAGCAGAATTCAGCTTTCACAGTGCCTGCCTCTTTTTTGTTTGGAAAAAGTAATCTACTGTCAGCCTACCTGATGGTTGCATGTGGGAGCTGAATGGTATTTGAAAGGCTTGCAAGTACCTGGACAACATGATTTCCATTCCATCACATTTCTGGGGGTCCTCAGTGTGTGATTGTCATGTACAACTTGCAGTGCTTGTTAGGGCCTGGAGCAGTTTTCAAAAAACAGCTTTTATTTGGTAGAAAAGAGTAAAGGGTGGCCAGATGTAAGAGCTACAGCTTTATGGGCTTGTCATTATTGACATGCCAAAGAGGGAAATTTGAAATCTTGTTAACTGATGGAGATGGGTCCGTGCTTTGTGTAGTTGTAAGTAATTCAGAACGTCAAATTAAATTCATCCTGAAGCCCTTTATTATTGTTGGACCAGCTCCATGTAGATCTCTGCATTTTGGATCATAAGAGAATAAACACTGCTTTCATCCCTGTTTTCTCTCTCAGGGGGAGTTAAGGCAGAGAATAAATGCTGGTGGCTCTAAAAATAACCCAGCATCTGCTTTTCCTACTGAGTGGGGTTGTAGTGAGCCCTTGTTTTGAAAGTGTTGGGTTTGATGCTGCTGTTTCTGGAAGGGAACATTCATATGACTCCTGTGCCAGCTGTGCAAATACAGCCTGGAGTCTTCGTGGGGCTGACTTTGTGCCCCAGTTGTGTGCTCTGTGCTCAGGAGGACACTCTGTGTCCCCAGCCTCCCACTGCTCCCCACGGCCAGGACACAGGTAGGGCACAGCCCTGTGTCAGACTTGGGCCTCTCTGTAGGCTGGGGGTACTGCCCAGAGCACTCTGGAATATCCTGGAATGCAGTTTGATAAATCTCAAGGAGTCTTGATGCTCACTGAGTGCTAGGACTAAAAAGTAAGTGCTCAAATTTGGAGCTGTGAAATAGTGGCTATGTAGTGTGAGTTGCTCATGTCCTCCCATCAAATTGGTCTTGTAAGGAAGCATAAATTAATTTATGAGAGGATTCCTCACTTTTTCAGGTGCTTAGAGGAGGCTGGAGATTGGCAGATTCACTTCTCTTCCACTTGTGTGTCTGCACATCTGTTGTGGCTTTCATTCTTATCCCTCAGGTTACATTCTGACAATTGACCTACCTGGAGGTCTGTGGGCCTTAGTGTCCAGTAGGCTGGAAAAAAATCATATAATCACAGAATGGTGTGTATTGGAATGAGCCTTAAAGCTCAGTTTGTTCTGACCCCTGCTATGGGCAGGAACACCTTCCACATTGCTTATTGTCTGGTGTTTGTCAGAATTTGCTCTCTTGCTGCTTTTTTAACCTCTTCTCAGGAAGGCAAATACCTGAATTCTGACCTAAAGCCTCTTATAAAGGTGGTTTAGTCTGAGACTTTGTGCCAGTGGAAACAAGTGGGCTCTGACCTTCATTGGATTGCTTTTTAACCATGGAGCTATTTGAAAATGGGTATATTGTAGCCTGTGTTTTCTAACAAGACATTTTTAATGGTTGCTTTTAATTTCTTTTGGTAGAACCTCCAAGGCTTGTAATTTCACCCGAGAACCAGACTTTTAAAGAAGGCTCTGAAGTGTCCATCAGGTGTTCTGCCACGGGTTACCCAAAGCCAACAATTGTGTGGACACTCAATGATATGTTTATCATTGGCTCCAGCAGGTGGGACTTGAAGTTGTCTCCATTTATTTTAACATCATATGTAAGAAGTAAGGTTTGAATAGTGCCAAAATATTTTACTACTTTAACAGGAGTCTGAGTTTTGGAAATAGTCTTTACTTTGATAATTCTTTAATTTCAATTACCTCACCTCTAACAGAGAGATACTTTGGTTCTCTTCTCCAGGCTTTTTTACAAGAATAATTTATGTAGTTTTCACAAAATGTAGTGCTAGATATAGTAGTATTAATAATGTTTATCATAAGATAAAAAAACCCAAACCCACCTTTTTATAAACCATCTGCTTATGCTGCTGTGGCTGTCTGGAGTGTGGATATAACCATGGTTTTTTCTAATAATTCTGCTTGGTCCCCTGTGTGTTCCCAGGTACAGAATGACCCCAGAAGGCACCTTAATCATAAGAAAGGCAATTCCCAGAGATGCAGGAGTTTATGGTTGTTTGGCAAGTAACTCAGCTGGCACAGAGAAAGAGACATCCACCCTCACGTACATCGGTAAGTGAGAAAAATAATGTAATTAAATTAAAAAATAAACTAATTATCATCAGGGAGGAGGAGCTGTTCAAATGAGTAGATCACTGCAGAACACACTAGTAGATATTTCAAAAACCTCAGAGGATATGTTGAACAGCTCACAAATGTCCCTTTTGTTTTTTTTGTAAGACCCCTAAAATAGGGTCTTACTTATGGGATAGACTGGGAAACCTGAGTGATTCTTTGGAAAAGAAATTGTGTTTCTGTATCAAAATACTGTGTTAAAATATCAATAGCAGAGTATTAAACTTGGTTAGTGACTGACAACTGGCTGGAGGGGGAGAATTACTCATGTTTGTTCATTCACTTTCTGCATAGTGAAACTTTACTGATTTTATCCTTATATTTCCTTTACATTCTGCATATGATTCAGATACTCTGGACAAGACTGTACTTTTCCTTGTTTCTCAGTGTTTATCTTTCTCTTTTAAGTCTTTTTGACTTTTAATGCAAACCTTCTTCCATATAACAAGGAAAAATTAGAGTCTTTCGTGATTTATATCTTTAAAATTACCTATACTTTGGGTGGAGAGCTCATTTTTTTCTGTCTTGTTTTTTTTAGAGGACCCAACATTGACTGTAGTTCAGAGTGAAATTCTGGTTGGTCTTGGAGACACGACTGTTATGGAGTGTAAAACAACTGGAATCCCACCCCCACAAGTGAAGTGGTTTAAAGGTGTGTTCATTGCTTGGTGATCGAGTAATTTATTTAGCAGCAATATTTAGAACAATGATTGGGAAGTGACTTCATTTCTCTTATAGCATTATGTTGTATTTAACTAGTGATAGACCTGTGAAATGCTCTAAATCTAGAAGAAATGTCATTGACCTCTAGGGCATAAATTCCTGCTTCTATTTAAATATGGTGAATTAACACATCATAATTAATAATAATAGTAGCATAATTAATAATAATGGTAAAATAAAGCTGTGCCTCCTGCCTGCTTAAATAAGGTTCATTCTTTCAGAAAATACTTAGCTTTATGCTACAAAAATCACAAAACATTTTTCTGTAGCCTTTCTTGTTCTGTTTTCAAGTAGCCTCTAATTAGAGAAGGAGAAATACAGCCTGACACACTGTACTAGTGCTGATCTCTGTCCAAAGGTACTTGGGTTTGTGTTTGCCTTGTGGAAACAATAAATAAAAAAGGATGTATTTAATGTAGCAATGAACTTTTGCTCTCAGTTGAGTGGGAGTCAGAGTTCTCATCTGCTGAATTCATACAGCTGTGTTGTGAACTAACTCAAACTTGGACATTGTTTTGTTGGGATAATTTTGATAACTGTAGGTGTATATTTTTATATTGCCATTTTCTGTCTGGACTTAGGTGACTTAGAGTTGAGGCCATCAGCATTTCTTGTTATTGATGTTCACCGGGGTCTTTTGAAGATCCAGGAAACTCAAGAGCTGGATGCTGGTGACTATACGTGTGTGGCCACCAACGAGGCAGGCAGGGCTGCTGGCAAGATAACTCTGGATGTTGGCTGTAAGTGTTAAAACCTGTGTGGGGCACACTCAGATTGCAGAGTTTCTGTACTGGTCAGGGAGTGGTGCTTTGGCTCCACAAACCTTTCTAACAGATCTCTGTGTGTGCTGAGAACACCTTTTGGTGCTGTTGGCTAAGCAGTTTCCTTGCCCCATTTGGACTCCAGCTTGGAATCACGGCATGGTTTGGGTTGGAAGGGACCTTAAAGCTGTTTCCAGCCCAGCCTTACTTCTTTTGCAAAGCATAAGAGTTATGGGGAGGAAGAGAAGCACAGGAGGAGGAAGCTGTTCAAACCTCAACCTAACAAAATTCTCAAATAGAGAGTTAATTACACAGACTTGAGTTACTATGTGAGGTTACTGTAATTAGCCCTTCTCTCCTCTTTTCCTAATTCTTTCCATCTGCCTGTGGCCTGCCACATTGCATCCTGTTAAATGTTCTTGTCAGGCACATGTGCTTTCTGAACGAGTGGCACCGTTTACAGAGACAAGGAATTTAGCAACACTGACACTTAAGGTGTTCCTAGAGTTGGGAATATTAGAAGAAAACCTATGCACTGTGGGACAAACAGGTCATCAGTGGTGTTGGAGAATGGGATTGCTGTGTTGCAATGCTCACTCTGTGTGTGTGCTCTCTCCCCAGCTCCCCCTGTTTTCACACAGGAGCCAAGTGACGAATCCGCGGATCTGGGCTCCAACGTGACCCTTCCCTGCTACGTGCAGGGCTACCCTGAGCCCAGGCTCACCTGGAGGAGGCTGGATGGGGCTCCCCTCTTCTCCCGGCCCTTCGCACCCAGCTCCAGCAGTCAACTCAGGACAGGCGCTCTGGCCATCCAGAGTAGGTAGACTCAACCTTAAAGGAACACAATTCCATGAGGAACTAAGACATTTGCGAGTTACTACATGACTCTATTGAATTAGCTACGTAAAAAGACTGGATTTTTGTGACAGGTTGTGTTTGTGATACTGATGTCATTGCTGTTGGCTTGCAGTTCATTTTACTGTGAGCTTGTGAATTCAGTTGTTTGGTCATTGGCTTCAATCCTCTTCATGTAAATTAATAGATCTTTGTTGAAATACACGTGGGCTCTAGTTTCTGATCCTGAGGAGTAATGAATTTTCATTTTTGGTTTGTTGTTGTTGTGGTTTTTTGGAGTTTTTTTGGTTGGCTTTTTTTTTTTTTTTTGTGTGTGTGTTTGTGGGTTTTTTTGGTTGGTTGGGTTTTTTTTGGCAGAGTTGGTTCCAAATTCAGTGTTTTAGACCTGTCCTAATTTGGGTAATAATAAAAAACTTTGCAAGTGGCTTTGTGATTTTGATTATTTTGGAGCATTTCAGTCACTTTTATGTGCTAAACAATATTATTCTGTTTTTGTAATTAGCTTTTAATTCCTTTCTATATATTCACTGCTTCTGTACTTGGTGACTGATGGAAAAGAATGCTCTGTTTCAAACTGAGCATTTGAAGGTGGGAGAGACCAGGACATGGTGTCCCTGTGGAGAGGGAGAGGCTGGCTGTCCATGTGTCATTTCAGATGCTGCAGTCAGCTCTTTTCTCCCCCTGCAGATCTGTGGGTCAGCGATGAAGGGACTTACATCTGTGAAGCTGAGAACCAGTTTGGGAGGATTCAGTCCCGGCCAGCCACGGTCACAGTGACAGGACTGGGTAAGAGCAGTGCATGGCAGTGGGAGCTGCTGCTGTTTGGGCAGCAGACAGGATGCCTGGGGGTTATGTCCATACATGCTGACTTATCTGTCTGCTGTATTTATGTGTCATCCATACAACTGAATTAGAAAACATTTACATGGAATATTGTAATGGATTTCAGTGGATTTTGCTTGTTAGAACAATTTTTTGACTGGCTGCACTAACTGGAATTAGTTCCACCTGCAATTTTAGCTTGGACCTTAAAGAAGTTATTTATTTTTTCTTATTCCTAAGTAAATTTATTGAGGAATGAAAAATCACTGTAATGATGAATGCTGATGATGAGGTTCCTGCCATTTAATCAATCTTAAAAAAAACCAAAAAAAAAAAAGGCAGGAATGAACATGGTTGTGTTAGTGTTGAGATAGGTGGGAAGAAATCTTGGTGATCCAAGAAGACAGTAAATGTGTGGGCTTGACCAGAGAATCCCACAGTAGTTTGGGTGGGAAGGGACCTTACTGCCCATCCAGTGGCCCCCTGTGCCATGGACACCTTCCCCTAGCCCAGGTTACTACAAGTCCCATCCAACCTGGCCTTGGACACTTCCAGGGATCTGGGGGCAGTCACAGCTTCTCTGGGCACCCTGTGCCAGAGCCTCACCACCCTCACAAGGAATAGTTGCTTCCCAATGTCCCATCTAACCCTAATCTCTTTCAGATATCTGTGCTGTTAGAGGCTTGATTGTTATCTGTGTTTGACATCTGGTAATAAAAGGAAAAAATAATGCAATGAAATGTGTGCATTTGCATGAGGATAAGAACTGAGTCTCTCTGCCATCAAAGAAGCCACTTTTTAACTTCAAACTTCTTGCAAGAGCTAGTAATACTGATAGTGTTTGATAGACATGGTTTTACCTTTTTAAAAATATTATTTAATGCCCAGTACTTAATTTAATTTCTCAGCCATATGCCCAGGTGTATTTGCTGTTGGCTTTTCACAGAATGTGCAGATTTTCTGCTGGGCTGTGACCTCTCTTCTGATCCTTCACAATTTTATGCCCAATGGAAATTGCAACTTACTTTTAGTCCTCTCCAAACCCACTATTTCTGTTCTTCAGTATTTTGCCCAAGTAAGGAAAAATGATACATCAGCTTGGTGCCCGGGGAACATGAGTTCCCAGGGAAACCCTTGATTGGATCCAGTTTCAGTTAGACAGCATCTTCCATTTGCTGCCATTCCTTAGGCTAAGGATCACTGAAGCTTCCCATCTCTCCTGTGCTACTCCTCCCCTACATTTATCTTTATTTTCATGTCTTCAATTTAATGCTAGTTTAATTTAATACTTTTCCATGAATATATAAAAATTCCTAGTAATTTCTTCTTGTTCTTCCTTTTGTTCAAGTCGCTCCTCGGATTGGAGCAAGCCCTGCCACAGCCAATGTCATTGAGGGCCAGCAGCTCACTTTGCCTTGTGTTCTGCTTGCTGGGAACCCCATTCCAGACAGGAGGTGGATTAAAAACAATGTGGTGGTAAGATGACTTTGTTTCCTGAGAGATTTATTGGCAGAGGAAAGCTACAACTGACATCTTAAGGCATGATAACAGCTTGGTTTAATTTACAAAATTTAATGTGATCACTGCACATGCCAGGGAATTTCTGATCCTGAAGTACAACTGAGGGAGTAGGAGATGGCAGTGAGGGATGTGGAGGTCTAAAAAAGAACTTGGAACTAAAGTATTTGTGAATTATCCTTTTGTCTTCTGTTTTGCTTGCTTTCAAAGGAGTTTTATGCATTTTTTAGCTCATGAACTTCAGCCTTGGACTCTGAATGTGGGAATGCTAGTGGAATATACCTATTAGAATGACAAAAGTGGGTTTTCTAAAATAAAGGTACTAGAAAAAATTCTGTAGGTTTAGGATGTCTTAGCATCTTTCCTTTTGCTGTTGCTGATGGGCTGAGGTAAATACCAGTGTCCCTGTTCCATATCCTCCTTTCCTGGTGGTGCTCTACTCAGAGCATGAATAAGTGTGTTTTCTTTCCACCTTGGGAACATACCATTGCCAGTTTATATCTCCTGCAGACACAACTAGATGATTTCTATGGTCCCTTACCACCTAAACCACTCAGAGATTCTAGAAAGGTGCTGTAGACACCACACCTGAGTTGGCTGTGTGTATGAAACTTCAGTTCTTTAATACTAAAATTTCTGACTTTACCCTATGAAGCTGCTTTTTATCTTTGCTGCTAATTTCTCCCTAAAACCCTTTCTGCACAACTGAAATTAAAATATTGTAGCAAAATGGCTAATTTCTTGTCACAAAGCAGAACCTGGTACTAGCTGACTCCTGTTCAGTTTAGGTGTCTCTGGGAATCACTGGCTTTTCCTTAGGCTGTGCAAGGAGCACAGGCTGTAAGGTCTGTGAGAAATACTGGCAGGATCCTCCTTGTTGAGTTGCTAATTCCTCTCTCTAGTAGTGCTGGTTTCCTGTCATTGTAAACTGCTGGGAAAAGCTGTGCTTCAAGGAAAGTGTTGGAGTAAGTTATATTTAGAGAAGAATTTAGCTGCTTCTGAGTGTGACTGGAACAGATTTGCTTTCTAACAACCCTTTTATGAGACAGAGCTGTGCTGCCAAGCTCAGCTTGATACTACTGTGGGACATACAACTCTTCAAGGGTTACTCCTTAGTGAAAGTTACAATTCTCTTTCACAATGGCTTGCTTCAGAGCCGATCTGTTTTATGCATGTGGAAGTTAGAAGGTTTTAATAACTGTAAAGGAAAATAAGTCTATTTGTGGAAGAAGAATAAGTCGCTGTACTTACCAAGTACTGGAATTACCAATAAAAGCACAGTGAAATAATTGAGCTAAATTTGGGTTTGCTTCATTAAAAGTGGGAGTGGCAGCACAGGATGTGCTGTGGCAGAGCAGAGTGGCTCTTGCAGTTCTTACTCTCACTCCAGCAGTAAATACGAGGTGCTACTAAAACTCTTAAGTAAAATCAGCTTTGTATGAAAGATGGAAAGTAGGAAAAGCTCTAGTAAAATCCTCCAGGAACACATAATTTTTAACAATGTGACATAGTCAAGTAAAGCCCCACTGCATCCCAAAGTGAGCATTGCCGGGGAGTGTTTAGCCAGTGAAAGGCTGTGTCTCTGTTTGGCAGCTGGTTCCCAATCCGTACGTGAGCGTGCGCAGCGACGGGAGCCTGCGCCTGGAGCGGGTTCGGCTGCAGGACAGTGGGGATTACACCTGCATGGCCAGCAGCGTGGCGGGCACCAGCAACAGCACCACCACTGTCCATGTCTTCGGTGAGTGGCCTGCTTTAGGGCAGATCTGGGAGGAAACCTCCCAGTGGGGACCCTCAGCTGGTTTGGAGAAAAAATATTCCCTCAGAGAGAAGTGGGGAAAAAAAAAATCTGTTTATTTAACTGACAAAACACTTTACAGCACAAGATTGAACAATACCAACCAGCACTGCTCTGAAGAGATGACAAATTCAGAAGAGTCCCCTCCATGAGTGCAGCCTGGCTCACTCAGGCTATTCTCAGCACTGGGAAATGTCACAGCCCAAGCCAGGCCTGGTGGGCTACAGGTGTGAGCTTCTGGGTTTTCAGTCCAGAGCAGGTTTACACAGTCCAGGGGACTCCTTTTGCCTCAACTAGCCAGAAAAACAAACTAAAAGCAAAAAGCAGCTCTCTCCTGCTGTCTACTGCAGACAACATGGTCTGTGTGAAGGAATGTGGGGAAGCAAGTGCAGTCTTTGATAACAACTCTGCACCTCTTTCTCTTCCCACTCACTCCTGGAAGCAGTCTAAAAGCTGCAGAACTCAATATTCAACACCAACAGACTATTTGGGGATACAAGCATCATAGTCATCCCAAGACAGTGAGCAACAGCCTGGCCTCTCTGCTCAGGGTGAGGAGGGGCAGCACTGACCACAGCAGCTTCCACTGCTTTGCTGCTCTTACACCCACTTCCCGCATTTCCTCTGCTGTCATGATGCTATTTGTAAAGTAACACAGGGGGAGATTGGATCCACTCCACAAGGATCCAATCAAGACTGTTTTTCAAGTAAAATCAAATAAAACTATTTTGTGTTCCTAAAAGATCCTCATTTAATCTCTGGGCTGTGGTATCTTCATCTGGTTTGGTTAACAAACAGGTGCAAGTGAGAGTTAGCTGGGAAACCATGAGAAGTGATGTCTGAATGTTTCATATCAGGGGTAGGGGAGCACAGTTCATGGGAGAATTAGAATGAAAGAAAATGAATTATGAGTTTGGTAAAGTCATAATTTGTTTGTTGTTTGTGGTGTCATCCCCATTCTCCTCTCCCATATTTTTTTCTCTTTAATTAAAACATACCCAAAATTGCACTGACAGCAAGACAAAGAGTTAGCACTCTGGTAATCCATCTGTGTTTCAACTGAACATATTTGTGTTAACTCTGTGAGGCCACAATCACATCATGGTTTCTCATGTGTTAAATTTTGCCACATGCTAAGTTAATAATGGGAGACTTATTTTAAGCTTCACTGAAGATGCTGAAACCTTTTATGTAAAGAATGACTATCAATTTCTAGTACAGGCAAGTACTCATGAGATCTTCCATGTCAACACTAGTTTTTTGAATGTTTCAGAGCTTGAGAACAAAAAGGAATATCTTTGTGTGTGTTTAGAAATATATTGGTTTTGGTTTTATACCCTTAAATCTTACCTTATTTTTCTGCTAATTCAAAGGCAGCTCAAACGAGTGAGGGAATTCAGGCTTTTATTTTGTTCTGTTACTGATTTTGAGAAGCAAAGCCTAAAATGTTGTCAGAGGATAATGTGACAAAGCCTTTCTGAAATAATTTCAGTCAGTGAGATACCTGCAGTTAGTTTAAAACTACATGTACATAACGCAGTGATGAGCCTATGGCTGGCAGGCTCTGTAGTGAACAGGGATTTATTCTGTACTGAAAGGCTGGAAGTGGCTCCTTGTCCATGTTAAAGTTGGAGAAGAGGCTGAAAGGTCCCAAACCCTGCTTGCCTGTAGAAAGTAGTAATTGGATATAAGGATTGTATCACAATAGTTGTGCCATGTTGAAATGTGTTCTGCATGTCTTTAACCTTTGCAGTCCTGCCTGTCATTCATCATGGACAGCAGATATTCAGCACCATTGAAGGAATCCCAGTGACACTGCCCTGCAAAGCGAGTGGAGTTCCCAAGCCATCCATTGTTTGGTCCAAGGTAATCCCCCACCTTTGGATTGCTCATGCTGAAAAAATGGGCTGAACGTGTAATTTAGTTGTCATAAAAACTATACTCAAAGAACATGGCCCAAAACTCCAGTTGTGAGGGACCTGGAAATCTCACTTTGTTCAGAGCTGCTTTTGTTTCTTAGAGCAGAACTTTTGGCTGTGGTCCTGCCACAGCTCAGTGTTCTATTCTTTGGCAGGGCTTAGGTTATCGCTCTATCTTTATGGGTTTTGCACTTTAGAAATTGTTCCTGTTCCTGTTGTGAGTTGATAATTTGAGTTTAGGCATCCTGCCACAGACTAAGAGTTCATTTTTCTTGTGGAGCTCTGACTTTTTTCACTGAGGAAAGTGTATTTAATAATGGCATTGTGGGGTTAGCCCATGACTTTTCAGTCCTGGCCTTGACAAGATGTGCACTGAGGAGGGAATTTGTCTTAAAGCCAGCTGGGTTTTTTTTTCCCTCCTTGAACAGGATAATTTCTGGTAGTAACAGTTATTTGGGGTATGTTACAGCTCATATGATGTGGTGTGAAGGCACTTCTGGGGCCTCAGAAGTTGTGCAGATGTAACTGATTGGGACCTTGGGAACAGTTTTGTTTCAAAGAAGGAATAGAACATGGTTAACTGTTGGTCTGGTAGGGAAGAGAATGGGAGATTTATTTTTCTTTATTTTATCACTTATTCAACTACACGATGAGGAGGCATCTAAGAACAAGTTTGTGTCATGTATACAAGATTCATTTTGACATCAGAAATCAATGTCAAAATTAACTCAGTTGAAATCTTGTTCGTTATTCTTGAATATTATTTTTAAAATTTTTTTTTAAGACTTGGGGTCTGTAAAATTTAGCAGATTTTCTGCATAAGAATCCCTGTGCTTCTGTTCTCATTACTGCTTAGAAAGTGATACTCAAGGACTGTAAAAAGTTAATTGTAGTTAATTAGTTTGTATAAATGGAATTTTAGGGCCCAGTTTCTTAGCTAATATAAAATATTTTGTCCACCTCAACCTTGAAAAAAAATAAAAGCAACTTTTATTGAATTAAATAATTGTTATTTGCTTTATTTTGAAAAATCCAGACACTGTGGACTTTTATTATTTTTCTTTCCACAGAAAGGAGAGGTAATCCTTCCCAGCAACGTGAGGTTCTCGGCAGGGTCAGATGGAAGCCTGTATGTGGTGTCCCCAGGAGGAGAAGAGAGCGGGGAATATGTGTGCACTGCCACCAATGCTGCAGGCTATGCCACCAGGAAGGTGCAGCTGACTGTCTATGGTGGGTGTCAGCTCAGCTGCAGTCCCTGTCACCCATCCAGTGCACTGGGATGGGAGCTCTTGTCTAGTTAGTGCTTTTGGATCCCAAACCCCAGGTAGTTTTATAAAAACTGATCCCAAAAGGCCTGCCCTTCAGCCATTATAATTCTTTTTAAGCCTCCTTATCCCTTTTACCTTGAGTTCACAGACCTTGGGCTGAGCGTAATTTCAGCTTTATGGAAGTGGATAAGAAGCATCTGTATGGGAGTAGAATTTCCTACTGAAAGGAGAATGAAGATCCTTTAATCCCACCAGTCCCAAGCCTTCCTGTCATCATCAATCAATGTTATTAAAATTTGGTGTAGGTGTAGGCTAACTACCTGTGCAATACAGAGCTCAGCTCATGCCGGAACTGCAGCCATCTGTTGTGTCCATCTTTTTGAATGGATAGTCCAGGCTTTCTGATATTTGTGGTGTTCCATGTGGGCATCAGCTGGTGTATGAGCTACAGGCACTATACATCAGCATGACATGATTTATCTCTACTGCAGATAGGTCATTAAAACAGGATTGTAATATTTTATATCTGATAAAAAAGATATGTTGTATGGTGTTACATTTGTATAAATATGTATATTCATTGCAGCTTCTTAATGTGTTCCATGTTATAGTGAAACCTAGAGTGTCCAGGCCTGGAGACCAGCAAGGAGATGATAAGCCCATAGAGGTCTCAGTAATTGCAGGGGAAGATGTCACACTTCCATGTGAAGTGAGGAGCTTGCCACCCCCCATAATTACCTGGGCCAAAGACATGCAGCTCGTATCTCCATTCTCTCCAAGGTAACAATGTTTGATGAAAATAAAATAAAAGTGAAATTACCTCTAAACTATCGGGATTTTGGAAGGATGTGTGATTTCTGATTGCCACAGAATCACTTTGTCCTGCCTGACCTGTTGTACTGGGTCTTGTAATTCTCCTTCACAAGCCTGCTAAGCCTGTGCATGGTTGCACAGCTCCCATTCCAGCATGTGCTTATATCCAGTCTCAGGAGGCTAGGAGGAAAAAAGATCCCGGGTATTTGTACTGTGGTGATGCCCAGAGACCCACATCATCTGTACATGATTATAATTGTTTAAAAATTGTGTTTCTTTTCTTATGTACTTCACATTTATGCTCAGGGGAGCACTGTCTGTGCTTTACATGAAGCCTGGGCTGCCAGTAGGATACAGATGATGGTGATAAGTGTTTGGATGTGCTGACAAGGGTGTATTGCTTGCTGTGTTTTGGATCCAAAAACTCACCAGAGACTTTTGAACATGTAAAAGCAGAGTTAAATACTTGTAAAATGTTGAGCTGACAGCCTTAAAGAATGAAGAGCTGTGTTGGACAGTGTTGGAGTTTCTCCTTACAGTTTAATGTGGCACAGAACAAGAGGGGAGATGAGCTGGTGAATATTCTCTGGATGCTCCCCATTGGAGTGCCAGGTACTGTCACAGGCTGTACTGCTGCTTTCTGCTCCTCAGGGTCCCTCAGAAGGGCCAGACACCAGCTCTGTTCATGAAATAGGGGATGGCAAGGCTGGCCACAGGCACACTGTACTTGCTGGTGTCTCCCAGTGATCCCATGGATGGAATCAGCCAGCATCTGAGCTAAGGAATTGTACTGGAGATCCTCTTTCTCTTGTGGCCAAACCTGCACCTTAGAGGCATTCCTGGGAGCCTGTGACAGCCTCAGCAGATCTTTGGCCCTCATGTCTGCTGAAGGAGGCTCATGTGCAGAGATTTGGCTTGTTCTCAGTAATCCATTAGGGAATTTTTCTGCTGTGTCCTGTGAACATGTTGCATGCACTAACAAATCTGCATTCTTGGTCTCTTACTTGTCCTCATTTTACCTCAGGAGACACTGATAAATTAGGGTACTTGCTCGTGGCTGTTTTGGTGAGATCCAAGTTGTCCAGAGGAACAGAAGTCCAGCTCAGCCCATTCCATAAAATTGTTTACAGATGTCAGCAAACGTTACAGATTAGTCCAAACAGAATTGTTTGAGACCACCCAAAGATCTTGTTAGAAATGTGAACAGTAAACAAAGGGAGAGGGAAATCAGATATGAAGGAATTTTTATCAGAAAGTAAATGTAATTACTGGACAAAATCAAGCAGGAAAAGTTGCCTCAGAAATTTGTCTTTTAAGCTTATTAAAAAAAGGTGCCAAAAAGTTTGGAAATATAGAGGCAGCAGAGGAGGAATTGTAGTATCAGACAGATTGAGGAATTGTAGTATCAGACAGATTTTACACTGGACAAAATACATTTCACTTTCCTTCCATTCATCTCTCCAGCCGTTGCAATCCCCAAATTCACCATTCATGTCCTTGTGGTAAAGTTGTAATTAGTGCCACAGAAAGGAAGACAGATGATCCCACCAATTCTGGATGTTACCTTGAGTGCCAGGCTTGAATTTCTTCTTGCTAATCCTTAGCCATCATTTTTTATTCCCTCCTCACTTACTCCCCCTGCCTCTATTACCTTTGACTCCTACAGAAGATTTTGGTTTACCTGGCCAAAGTAGCTTCTGATGTTACAAATCTGTGACCAGAAATGTGGAAGAACTTCATGTTGTGTAGTTAATTATTTACTGAGGGATAATGGCAATTACTATAAACACCAGAACTGGCAGTTTTGAATCAAAATCCTGTCTTCCATCTTGAGTCATTGTAGCATCATTTTTTGCCAGGATGGAGCAGTAATAATTCTCACCCTGCTGACCTGAGCTAGCAAAAAATTTTAACAAGAGGGTGAAGAGCTCTATTTCTTTCCCTCTATCACATTTTGACAAGTTTTATAAATATCTAGAACCAAATTTTGTAATTTTGATCTTAAATTTTGCATATTTTCTATGTATTCTGAATATAGGGGCCCCATAAAGAGTTAGAAAAAAATTAGTAAATATAAGTTATAGTTGTGTAATATGATCAGAGTGGTGTTATTTTTAGCTTGTAGCAATCATTGGTAGTGTGTAAGGAGAAGTCATTTGCCTTTCCATACATGTTTATGCATTTTATCTGCTGCTTCTTTTTCCAGACACACTTTGCTCCCCTCAGGGTCAATGAAGATCAGTGAGACCCAAGTCTCAGACAGTGGAATGTATATCTGTGTCGCCACAAACATTGCTGGGAACGTGACTCAGTCAGTGAAGCTCAGTGTACATGGTGAGTTAGAACTCCAGGGTTCACCATCTGCAAGTTTCCACATGGAACTGAGCATCTTTAAGAGGTTTTCAAAGTTTTTTCCTAATTGACATTAAGTCCTCTCAGTTGTTGTTCTTTCAGGTTGTATTATCTTCATATGTGAGTTACTAATTTTGTGAGAAGGAAATATTGTATAAACACCCACAAATACACAGATATGTGTAAAGGTGTCCAGTGGCTCTAGCCAGGACCTGTCCCTCTCCCTCTTCTTACCTTTATCTCGTGTCACTTGTTTGTCTCTCTCCTGCTGTCCCTATTCTGGGGCCTAAACACTGTCTCTTAAACACTCACACAATGTCAAGTCTGGAAAAATGTCACTTGTTATTGTTTCAGGCATTTTTAGAAAGTCTTTTTATTACCAATGATCCTTAGGAAAAAAATATTGTAGCAAAAGACTTATGGTGGATTTATATTATTCTGTAGGACTGGCAAAATCACTTCCAGTTATATTTTATCTCCTTGTCTGAACTTGTGTTTGGAAATGTACAAAGGTCAGGGATTAGGGAAAGGAAATTAAAATGCCAAAAGGAAAATGTGATTAACTCTATCATAAAAACTTTGGAATTGTTTTGTATTATGAGGAGCCAGTACCTACAGATCTTCCAGTGTGCTCAGAGTATGACAGTGCTCATGGGAGTTGTGCACTGTGGCTTGTTCAAATAGATTCAGCACCGGGATATCGCCCATCCTGTTCTGTGCAGAGAACATGCAGGGCTGCTTCTGTAGTCATCTGAGGGCGTTTGATTTCAGTAAATAAGGAACATTTTCTAAAATTATAAAAATAGAAAAGAATTTCATAGGATCATAAAATATTTGGAGTTGGAAGAGACTTTTAAAGGTCACCTAATGCCACCCCCTGCCATGGGCAGGGACAACTCCCACTATCCCAGGGTGTCCCGAGCTCTGTCCAGCCTGGCCTTGGACACTTCCAGGGATCCAGGGGCAACCACAGCTTCCCTGGGCACCCTGTGCCAGGGCCTCCCCACCTTCACCACAGAAAATTTCTTCGTTATACTTGGTCTGAATCTCTTAGTTTAAAATAGTTCTCCCTTGTTCTGTCCCTCCATCCTTTGTCCCTCTCCAGCTCTCCTGGAGTCCCTTTAGGGCACTGGAAGGTGCTCTGTGGTCTCCCTGATACCTCTTCACCAGGCTGAAGACCCCCAGCTCTCCCAGCCTTAGGAATAATCCTGTGTGTTGTTTATTTCACATTTCTGTGGACTAAACTTGTCTTCCTCAGTTCCTCCAAGGATCCAGCGTGGGCCTCGCCTCCTGAAAGTGCAGGCTGGGCAGCGAATGGAGCTTCCCTGTACTGCCCAGGGCGTCCCTGCCCCAGCAATCTCTTGGTTCCGAGGCACAAGTGCTGTGCCTGCAGATGGGGAGAGGTTCCTGCAGAGCCCCAGTGGAGCTCTGGGCATTAGCAGCATCCAGCTCCCTGATGCTGGCATCTACACCTGTGTGGCCACCAACAGTGCTGGCAGTGACACGGCAGAGGTCACAGTGCAAGTGCAAGGTATTTGTTTGGGGCCACGCTCCTGCCCTGGCCCAGGCTGGCATGGGGTTGGGCCCTTGCAGGGCAGGGCTTTACATGATGCAAAAGGCACATCTGGTTTAGATGTTGTGTTCTGATATTAATTGAGGAGAATTAAAATGAGCAAATAGTCTTTGGAAAGGTTGCAGAAATTAAAAAAAGTCATGCACTCTCTATGTATATATATTTAAATTAAAAAAGGATGTTGAAATGGTGAAAGGGTAAGTGGTCAATGTGCCAATTTAAATACGTAGCGTAACCCCTCACCTGAGGGGCTGACAGATGTCAATGGAGCGTGACTGACTTAAGCTAAGCAAGGAGCTGTTTCTTCCTTACAGAAATCTAAAGGCAACATTCTGATCCCTTTGGATTAGAAATGCTGAGAAGCGCTTCCTACGCACAACAAAGAAGTCTTAGTAACTTTATGTAATTACAAAGAATATTCTTCATATAGACTCAGTCTGCACAGGAGTTTAAAATGAGACCTAGTGTCTGGGGAACAAAGAATGGCAGTAGCGCTAAAATATGTGGTGTGGGGAAAAAACAGTTAAAATAATATTTTTCAGATTATGCAGAAACATTGCCTTCAAAATAAATATAGCAAGATTTGAAAAGAACTATTTTCTTTCAAGTTTGAAAGCCTCTTTGTACTGCTTACTTCCTAAATATTCCCACCAAAATGGAAACTACTTGTGTAGTACCCATTCCAGTCAATATAAGAAGGGTTATTGGGATGTGACCTGTGTGAATGAGAGAGACTTAGTGTTATGTATTGCCAAGTTGTATTTTTATATTTGGAGCAGAGATCAAGCAGTTTTTTGTGTCTAATTTTCTTTCAGAGCCTCCCACTATCGAGGACTTGGACCCTCCATTCAACAGCCCCTTCCAAGAAAGAGTGGCCAACCAGCGCATTGCATTCCCGTGCCCTGCAAAGGGTGAGTGTCTTGGTTACCTCTTGTAGTGACAAAAGGATCTTTTTCTGCTGATCACTGCAAATTGCAATGCTCCTGTAAAAATGTCTGATCCACACAGTATTTTCCATGTATGCTTTATATGGAAAAATTCAAACTAACAGTGATTTAAATTACCACTGTGTGGGGAAGTCCTGTGGAAAGTCATTGCTAGCCAACAAGGATTTTACAATATTTAGGATGAAGATTTTTAATGTTAAAATCATCCTTGAACAGCTGGGGCTTCCTCTTGGAAGCTCCTGGCCTCCCTGTGTGTTGTCCTTCCAGCAAGCAGCAGGAGTTGTTTGAAGCAATCTTCTTCTGACTGAGTGAAGCATTTGTGGCCGTTTCCCCTTTTCCTCACAGGTATTCCCAAGCCTGCCATCAAATGGCTGCGGAGCGGGCGGGAGCTGACCGGGGCTGAGCCGGGGCTCTCGGTGCTGGAGGATGGGACCCTGCTGGTCATAGCTGCCCTCACACCCTCGGACAGTGGGGACTATGTCTGTGTGGCAACCAATGAGGCTGGGAGCACACAGAGGAGATACAGCCTCAAAGTCCATGGTAAATAATACCTACAGCCCTTGGGGAGCTGGCTTGGAAAAGTATCTTATTTTCTTCTTACAAGTTGCATGACCTAAATCTGCGACTGTGCTGTTGAATTCTAAAATCTAAGTACTTCCTATTTTTCTGACACTCTGTAGCTTTTCTTTTCCCCTGTTTTTTCTGTTCTCTGTGACTTTATGCACAAACCATCTTTGTTTTGCTCAAGGATCCAGGTACATCTTATTCATAGAAACTCCAGTTATAATTGAAAATTTTAATGTAAATAACAAATGAAGCTTTGTACTGTAGAACTTAGAGATTGAGGGCTGGGTCTGCATTTCAAATGAGAGAAGAGTTATCAGAATGAACACCGATTAGGAGATTTCTAGTTGCTAATCTTCTTCTTCCAGCATCCTAGTTAGGAAATAGAAACCCTACAAACCACTTTTATTCCAGCCTTGTTCACTTCCCATGACAGTTAGTTCTAGTGCTTGAGCAGGATTATATCCTTATTTTGAGAAGAACAGGAGTTCCATCTCATGCCAGCAGGGTTCCTCATTGGAGTTGGAACTTTCTAATCAACCACTTAGGGCCATTCTCTCTGCATTCATAGTGGGACAAATGACAGATGGGGCTCTTGGGCATGACTGGACCAGTGAAGAGGGAGGATGACTCTGGAATAAGCTTCTTTCACATGCTAAACAAATAACACTAGTTTTCAACATTAAATTTCAGATTAATTTTAAGATTGTGCTCTTAAAATATTGATGGTGCTTGTGTTTGAGTGAATTTCCCTGGGAGTCTGTTGTTGAGCAAGAGAAGACTGTTTTTGGCAAAGAGAAGAAAGGACATAGGGAGATACATCCAGAGCCTAAAGACAAATGGAAATGTTGGGAAGGGATTGAGAAGGGTTTGAGAAATTTTGATTTATAGTGATCCTTGACTGGGATGGGAAGGAGAAAGGGGAAAATCACTGGAATAGGAAGACTTAAATCATAATGTTGAGCTTTCTTGCAGTTCCTCCTGAAATTAGAGATCAAGATAAGGTGACAAATACATCCGTGGTCGTTCATCATCCTGCAAGTCTATTCTGTGAAGTAACTGGTAACCCCATTCCAATCATCTCCTGGTATAAGGATGATATCCAGGTATGTGGGATTAATCTAACTGTGTACTTCTGAGGGCTTGGTATGAGAATTCGTTCAAAATAAATACAGGTAAATGCCTTTATGTATATTTAAGTGCTCTAATAACACCTCCACAAAAAGGCAGCTAAATATGGCTCATCCGTTAATTCTGCAAATCACATGTAAACTCTTTATTTTCAGTATTCCCTTAGAAATTTGCCTTGGCAATCTCCCAGTATTTTAGATGCATATTCATGCAGGGGGGACCAATATTGCCATTTTTTTCATTCTGTAGATGGAGAAATAAGAACTTTTGGAGGAGAATTGAATTTTTTAGGATTATCCTTGAGTTCTCTGTTTCCACTTGCAGCTGATAAGTCCTAGTTTACGATGAGTAGATGTCCCTTTATGCACTCCTGGCACTGCCCATTGCTGCTGGTTGGAGTTTCCCCATTCCCTGCCCTAGGCTGAGCTACAAACCATATTGAATTCGTTGCAGCAGGGCAAGAGATTAGTACTGAAACTGAAAGGGGAAACAGATTATCCTTCCACTAAAACTACCATTTTCTTATAAAAATCCAGCTGTGATACTTGGCTGCTGTAGCTTGGATCACATAAGGCTAATGTCTTGGGTTCCTCTAAGGTTGTGGAAAGCAGTGCTCTCCAGATTTTGCACAATGGGAAGATACTGAAGCTCCTGAAAGCTGCTACTGACGACACAGGACAGTATTCGTGCAAAGCCATAAATGTAGCAGGAAGTTCTGAGAAGCTGTTTAACCTGCATATACTTGGTTAGTTCCATGGCTTTGGGGTTGATTTTTGTTTGGTTTGGGTTCTAGTTGTGGTTGGATAAACAGTTGATATTTAAGAAGACAAATAATTTTAACTCATTATAAATGGATTCTTTCACTGCCCATGAATTATTGGATGCTGAAGCACTGATTGCTTAAACTTTTACCATTCTTGTAGCAACACAGACAAAATGTTACTTTTGATTTCTGGGCTTTGGTGCTTTGTTTTATGTTTGGGGTGAGCAGTGTGACAAAGGGGTGTTCCCAGGTACAGTTCACCAGTGCAGGTGTGGAAGTGCTTGTCACAGACAGCAAGTTGTGATCTGCAGAATTTCCCCTCTGCAGTGAACACTAAAAGTGTTCCAAGGGAATATTAAGATCCACTGCAGCATTCCCTTCAGTCACAGGGCCCAGCTTCCCTGCCTAAATACCAATCCTTCCCTACTGTTTGTGTTTTTAAAGTTCCACCGAGCGTGATAGGTGCCGATACACCTAGTGAAGTGGCAGTCATCCTCAACCAGGAGATCCGTCTGGAATGCAGAGCCAAAGGCTTCCCTGTTCCTGACATTCACTGGTTCAAGGATGGCAAGTGAGTACAATGCAACTTTTGTGGTTTGTGTCAGGCTCTTCTTCCCCTAGAGCAGAGAGGAAGGAGGTGCAGTGTTTAACTACTTAGTGTTAACTTAGTGTCATCAGAATTTGGGGTGGTGTGAGGTGGTAAATTTTTAAATCAAAACTTAACATCCCACTTTCCTTTCTGAACTCACTCATTTTTGACACTTGCAGAGCAGATTTTGGGTTTTTGAAGCAAGATGATGGTTGAAGCAAGATAAGCAGAACCATTTCTTTTAGTTTATTCTGTGAGTTATTCTACCTGGATTATTTTATGTACATCATTAGTTAAAATGAAGTTGTTTAGCTGAGATGGTTTTTCACTGGTAGACAGTAGTCATATCAGATGTTTTGCTGGTTAGTGCATTGTGCAGTTCTACATATATACATTAAAGGTTTGAAAGGTTATATGTACATATATATATATATAGAGTAAATGTTTGAAAACATTCATAGCCTGCATATTTTCCATTCCTCATCTCATCTTCCAGGAAAGCACACCAGGAAGAAGAATTCTTAAATATTAGCTGACAACCCAGCTGGGCTGAGTGTTTTGTGGTGTTTAACAAGGTAGTTCAGTATAGGCACTGGTCAGGACTCAGATACTCTGCTGTGACAATTCCTTACTCTTTGCTATGGATATGTTGTTCCTGTGTAGTTGTTGACATTTCATTATCAGCAAAGGCCTGGCATGGCTAAATAAATTAGGAAGAGGAACTGAGGTCATGTGTGTGCCTCTTGCTCTGATGCTGACATCCTGGAGGTCTGAGCAAAGTACTTTTTGGTTTGATTTCTTTTAGAAGTTAGGCGTAGAGTTAATGATAATAGCTCATCGCTGCATGGGGATTTTTGTGATTAATGCCATTAATTTAGTGCTAAATGTCACTCTCGAATGGCACAATTGCTGCCACCAAAGGACCTCTTCTTGCTGTCAGTTTAAATTAATGCTGAAAGGGTCGGGGCAGAATTCTGTGAAGCAAAATCATCTGTTTCAGGCCCTTGTTTTTGGGTGATCCCAATGTTGAGCTCCTGGACAGGGACCAAGTTCTCCACATCAAGGGTGCTCGCAGGGTTGACAAGGGCCGCTACCAGTGCAGTGCCACCAACGCTGCTGGCAAACAAGTGAAGGAGGTCAGGCTCGTTGTCCATGGTAAGTTTATGGAATGCCTGATTCCTGAAGATCCTTTGTTTTACTCTTAAGGTTTCTTTTTGAATTCAGGCAAATGCAAATTACAGTAATTTCACGACTATAAGGCGCACCCTTTTGACTAAAATTTTTCCCCAAACCCGGAAGTGCGCCTTATAGTCCG